>VWZI01021444.1:6221-22007 GCA_013396835.1 Psilopogon haemacephalus | reverse complement strand
CCCCACCTGGAGTACTGAGTACAGTTCTGGAGCCCCCAACAGAAGAACGGCATGGAACAGTTGGAGAGAGGCCAGAAGAGGCCCATGAAGATTATCAGAGGGCTGGAGCAGCTCTGCTATGAGGACAGGCTGAGGGAGTTGAGGCTTTTCAGCCTGGAGAAAAGGAGGCTTTGAGGAGACCTTACAGAAGCCTTCCAATATCTGAAGGGGGCCTACAGGAGGGCTGTGGAGGGAATATTGACAAGGTCTTGTAATGACAGGATGAGGGGGAATGGGTTTAAACTGGTGGAGGGGAGATTTAAACTGGATGTCATGAAGAAGTTGTTTGCAGTGAGGGTGGTGAGGCATTGGCACAGGTTGCCCAGGGAGGTTGTGGCTGCTCCCTCCCTGGAGATGTTCAAGGCCAGGCTGGATGAGGCCCTGAGTGACCTGTTCTAGTGGGAGGTGTCCCTGCCTGTGGCAGGGGATCAGAACAGGATGATCTTTGAGATCTCTTCCAACCTAAACCATTCTATGAATTGACAGGAAGGGCATTAATTGGCACATGAGGAGGTGTCAGGTTTCTCATCAGAAAGACTTCTGCTGACTGAAAATTATTATTAAAATTCAAGCCATGCAAGTTCTACTCTGACAGGCAAGAACTTTCCATAGTTACTTTAATATTTTCATAATATTAAGGTGATAGTTAATTCATTTTAAGCCAATTATGCAGAACAAAGACCAATATTTGGGTGGATCTAGGAAAGCAAATAACATTTGCTTCCAGAAGAGCTACATGCAACATTCATTGCCTATTTTGCTAGGTGGCTCTCCAGTTATTCACTTTTCGGCAGAGTTGGCAGGAGATAGCCGTGAAGTAAGGCAGCCTGACTTAAAGGCTAGGTCCCTCTTAAGGTGAAGAAAAGGGGGAGAGAAATTTAAGTCCAAGATAAAAAGCAAGACAAGGGGAAAAAAAAAAAAAAAAAAAAACAGTAGAAGCTTTTAATGATGTCAGTTCTTCCAAGCACAGATCCAGGCTGGGTGGCAAATGGCTGAGATCAGCCCTGAGGAACAGGACCTGGGGGTCTGGGGTGATGAAAAGCTCAACATGAGCCTGCAGTGTGAGTGCAGCCCAGACAGCAACTGTGTGCTGGGCTGCAGCAAGAGCAGCTGTGGGCAGCAGGGCACACTCTCCTCACACCCCACCTAGATGGATATGGCCCCTGACACAAGAAGGACATGGAACTGCCAGAGTGAGTCCAGAGGAGGCCACAAAGATGCTGAGAGGTCTGCAGCAGCTCTGCTATGAAGACAGGCTGTGAGAGTTGGGGCTCTTCATTCTGGAGAAGAGAAGACTTCAAGGAGACCTTGCAGTGGCCTTCCAGTACCTGAAAGTGGCCTACAGGAGGGCTGGGGAGTGACTATTCAAAAGGTCTTGCAATGACAGAACAAGGGGTAATGGGTTTAAACTGGCAGAAGGGAGATTTAAACAGGATGTTAGGAGGAAGTTTTTTGCTGTGAGGGTGGTGAGAGACTGGCACAGGTTTGCCAGGGAGGTTATGGCTGTTCCCTCCCTGGAAGTGTTCAAAACCAGGTTGATGAGGCCTTGAGCAACCTGTTCTAGTGAGATATGTCCCTGCCTATGGTAGGGAGTGGAAACTGAATGATCTTTGAGGTCACTTCCAACCCAACCCAAGCCATAATATGATTTTAGATCATCTTGGTCAAAAGAGCAATGTAAGGTCAGCTACATCACATACTTTGTTTGCTCTACAGTAAATGTTAGTGGATTATGTTCAGTAGAAGAGAGAAGAAAGATGGAGCATGTTGCATCCTTTGGACTCTGTCATCAGGACAGCTCTGGATGCAAGTTTGAGCTCTCCTGGAAGGACTGATTCACAGTTGCCTCTTATGGAGATGCCTAGCAACATTTATCTAGAAGAAAATCCTGCAAGGTAGAAAAAAAGTACCTGGGAGATTGTAAAGGGAGATGAAAGCACAAGTTACAGCCTGGTGAGCAGGGCCAGGATTGCTATGGGAAGCAGCAGGTTTGGGAGCCCAGCAGCTGCTCAGGAACGTTCACAAGAAGAATGTCCCTCTCATCTAGTAGACAATAGATTGTGTTCCATGGTCACTAGCAGGACAAAGATGAGAAACAAATATTCAACTTAACAAAGTAAGTGAGCAGGTGAGGAATATCCCCAACTTTGGCACACCTGATTCATAAATTGGTTTAAGTCGGAGGGGATCCTGAGAATCGCCCGGTTCCAACCTCCCCTGCCACAGGCAGGGACACCCTCCTCTAGCCCAGGTTGCTCAAGCTGTCATCCAACCTGGCCTTTACCACCTCCAGGGAGGAAGCAACCAACACTCCCCTGGGCAACCTCTTCTAGTGTCTTGTCACCCTCACTGTAAAGAATTTCTTCCTACTATCCAGTCTAAATCTACCCTTCTCAAGATTAAAGCCATTCTTTTTCACCCTATCACTACAACTCCTTGTAAAAATTTCCCTCACAGAATTCCTGTAGGACCTCTTCAGCTACTGGAAGGCTGCTCTAAGGTCTCCCAAGAGCTTTCTTTTTGCCAGGCTGAACAGCCCCAACTCTTGAAACCTGTCCCCATAGTTGTTCTTATTTGTGCCTGTTTCACCTATATTTCTAATCCTGTTCTTGAAATGCCAGAAGATGGGGGGGAAATAATAAAAAAAAAAAGAGAGACAGTAACTGAATTGAACATTTTACAAAGCTCCACTGAACTTGGCAGCAAACTCAGAGCATCCTCAGAGCACTCAAAATTTAGGGCCTAAACAAATTCCCACTGGAGTTTGCCATTCATTCAGCAACAGAAGGGTTGGGATGGTCAGTAAAAGGATAGGCAGGGGAGGCACAGCTGCCCAGGAGTGCAGACAGCCAGCATGCCTGAATTGCTTTCCCATCCCAGTCCCTAAACTCATAGCCCCTGCACCTCCCCATAACTCTTCCCTCTTCACCCTGTCTTTGAGGACAGCACTTGGGCATTTTTGCTGTCGTGGCTGTGCCCAAAATTTAGCCTATTCAAAAGGGTTTTCCTCCTCCTGATCCACAGGCTCAGAGACCAGAGGCAAAGCCTGGGAAAGCGCAGCCCAGAAGGGAACATTTTGGATAGACATGAATACGTAAAAGCAGGGTGTGGAGACAGTACAGGCTCTGCCAGAACCAGGCTGCCTGGGTGATAATAAAGCCTCATTCCCAAAATCCTGGAAAAAACCTCTTCACATCCCTGGGATACTTGAGCAGAATGGGGAGGCGGGAGGCAGCTAAGCATTAACAGCTTGCACCACAGAATCAGGACCTCCATTGAGGTCAAAGATACTCTTTACTCCTGGAACATCTCCAGTCCCTGGCCACCCTTGAAACCTGGGAACACAGCCACCTTTGCCCCACCTTCCCTGGCCATGCCAAGCTCAGCCTGGCCACCACCCAGATTTGGGGCCACCAATTCTCATTTTTATTTGAAAAATTTAAAAAATAAAAAAAAAAAATAAAAATAATCAAGGTTTTGTTANAAAAAAAAAAAGGGGAGGGGGGAAGGGAAGAGAAGAGAAGAGGGGCAAGACACGGAAAGGTCAAGTGCCTTTGCCAAGGCTAAATGGCACATCAGTGGTGGAGCTGGCATTGGAGCACAGGGGAGCCTGTTTTCTACGCCAGTGCTGAAACATCCAGACCACCCTGCTGCCTTCCCAGACCACACTGCCTCTGTGAAACGTGTGGAAATTCACAGGCGTTTCCCCTGATTTTTACAGGGATTTTGTGTGTGTGTGTGTGTGTGTGTGTGTGTGCGTTGTTGTTGTTGTTCCGCACTTGGCTCGCAGCTGTTTGCCAAAATCAAATTGCTGAGGTGTTTCTGTCTCTTTAAAACTTCATCAACAGACGCTTGGACAAAGACCATCAGTGAATCACAGCTGCTGGGGTGTGTGGGGGGGGGAAAGGGATGAGGGATTCAAATTAGCTAGGGCAGGCTGAAAGCAAGGCAGAAACCCCACAGCTGCACACAACCTTACTGGCATCACCCGCAGCCCCTGCACTTGGCTGAAAAGGTGATGGTGGCTCAAGAACTGGACATTTCCTACTCCTCCCTACAAATAAAGCAGCATTTTCTGCAACAACTCTTTTACTCCTTCCTTACAAAGGAAAATAAATTCAAAACCACTCGTGTCCCTTCCTGTTCTAGTGCTGCAGCATGTCATTTAAGGGAATGGAATAACTCTTACAAGGAGAGAATGAGGGAGCTGGGGCTCTACTGTTTGGAGAAGAGGAGACTGAGAGGTGACCTCAGCAATGTTTATCAATATGTAAAAGGTGAGTGCCAGGAGGCTGGAGCCAGGCTCTGCTGGGTGATGCCTGGTGCCAGGAGAAGGGGCAACGGGTGGAAGCTGAGGCATAGGAAATGTCATTTAAATATGAGGAGGATTTTTCTACCTGTGAGGGTGACAGAATATTGGAACAGGCTGCCCAGGGGGGTTGTGGAGTCTCTCTCTCTGGAGATATTCAAAACCAGCCTGGATGTGTTCCTGTCTGATCTGGTCTAGGTGATCCTGCTCTGGCAGGGAGGTTGGACTGGAGGAGCTTTCAAGGTCCCTTCCAGCCCCTGACATTCTATGATTCTATGATCTATATTCCTATCTCTTACTCAGCTGAGGATCTGCAACTCACCCTTACCAATAAGCCTGTGTCCCAGGCTTATTACCTTACTACTCTCCTTGCAAGAAAGGAAGAGCTCCAATGTTTTGAAAGCTGGAAACCCCTCCTGCCCCTTCTCAGCTCTAACACCTGCTTCAGGTGAACAGATCACTCCTGCCCAACACACCTGCCTTTTGAGGCCACAGAATCATAGAATGGTTTAGATTGGAAGGGACCTCAAAGATTATTCAGTTCCAACTGCTCACCATAGCCAGGAACACCTCCCACTAGAACAGGTCACCCAAGGCCTCCCTGGGCTGCACAATTCCCAGTGAGCCAAGGGCTCAAAAGGTGCATCAGAAGAACATGGGAAAATATCCAAGACAGAGGCAATACAGCAGGCAAAACATACAGAGGTGNCCTGAAGAGATAAAACATCAACACATCTGCAATCAAACCACATCCTGCAACTTGCCATCAAGGTTGCACACAGCAAACAAAAGGTTAAACAAACAAACCCTGAGCAATGTCTCAGGCTTGACAGATGCACAAAAAGGGGAAAAAGAAAAAAAAAAAAAAAAAAAAAAGGAAAAAAAAAAAAAAAGGAAAAAAAAAGCTTTCAGCCAGTAACATTTCTCCTTCCCCAGCTGCAGGTTCATATTTTGAATGTCAGATTGGAGAAATAATTCTTAAAAGAGGGGAAGAAGGCAAAAGCAGCAAACATTTAGCTGATGGCTGGGTGGGAAATTGACTGGGAGCTCACTCTAGTGTGTGCTTCTCCCTGATGAAGAGGAGCCAAGTGGTATGTGTAAGGTCCTGAAAAGCTGTCCTGACATCAGCAGAAGTGTGAGCAGCAACTCCTCTCCCGTGCCGGCTCATGCGTTTCCTCCTATCTCACTTCATCTCTCACTAAGCTCAAGCAAGGCCATGCTAGTGCAGATTTATTGCCATCTGAAAAACATTAAATATCTCAGGGTTTCAAATATTTGCAGACAGCTGAAGAAGTGGCTGTGATGGAACTGTCTCTTTCTGGCATAAAGCTATCAATTTTCCATGAAAGTTGGGGCCCGGATTTTTTTTCTTTAATTTCTTTCTTGTCTTTTTTTTTTCCCCTCCCCTCTTTTTTTTTTACCCCTGGTAAAATGCTGTAACAAATGACCTATTCTCCTTTTAGCAAATGCAAGGCGGTGGGAGCAGACAGTCATTATTACCAAATGTGTGCACACACAAGTAACTGAGGGAAAATAAATCCCATTTGAAGGTTAATTAACTAAGGCAGGGTCACAGCTTGACAATCTGCCCTCAGCAAAGGGGAAGCACAATGTCGGAGGGTCTACGGAGCAGAGCCATAATGAATTGTGACTTGAAGCTTGTCTGTGTGGGGAAATTACCATGTAGCAAACTGCAGGCTGGATTTATAGTGCTCACTCTGCATTTATAGCATTAGACCCTTTGTGCAGACTAATTAGGAACCAGTTTACCTCATTTACCTGCTGACAAATGCTTCTTCGCACAGAAGACCACAAGAGCAAAGTGAGGTCCATCAGTTCCTTGGGTTTTGCCTACACCATATTGGCCTTGCACAGTGACTAGCAGCTCCCAGCTGAAAAGTCATGGAGGGGTTAAAGAGGAGCATATTCAGCTCCCAGAGTGTGAGCAAGAGCTTGCACCCTTAAGTGTCCCCAGAAACAAGTTTGTAACAGCTCCATGTAACTATGGGAGAAAGCTGAGGGTGAAGCAACAGAGAACCCATGCATAGAATCAGCCAGGTTGGAAGAGACCTCCAATATCATCCAGTCCAAACTATCACCCAGCCCTAGCCAATCAATTAGACCATGGCACCAAGCGCCCCATCCAGCCTTTATCATTTGTCATCCCAACATCTTGCTCAATCCACTTGCCAATCCATCCCTGCCTCTAGCACCTCTCACAGCCTCCTGTGCCCAATGGAGCAGGAAAATCCACAGAAGTTTAGTCCATGGAGTAGTGAGGAGAGATATACTTTTCACATGAGGCACCCAAGGAGCTCTGATGGAGGGCAACAGGGCTAAGTCCAACCTTGAATTCACCCAAGAAGATTCCTAAGAAGGACCAGCTGGCTCACTTGGTCAAGATGAAGGGCACTATGCCAACATCAGGCCACCTCAGTGCTCAACAAATACACTCACCACAGAGGTTTTGTGCAGGTAGGTCAGTTACTTTTTGCCATAGGATGAGAACAGAGGGTGTTTGAGGTCAACAGGTTACAAAGGTAGGCTGTGTTGGGCATCAGCTGGAACAGGCAACACCAGGCTGGAGTCTGGACAGCAAAGCTGACAGCACCATGCCACTGTGAAGTGATTGACAACTATCTAAAGCCAAGTCCTTTAGGGCTGCCAGACAGATGCAGGGCCACATGCAAAACTAGTCAAGGCACCAGGTGCCAAAATTGCTGAGGGAAGGTCAAATATGCCATCACTGGTTCAAAACGAACACACATCTTTTGGCAATTTGGCCTTTTGACCATACAGACAGGAATATTTGCAGATGTCAAGAGGGAGGAGGTGTGGGATCTGCTGCCAGCCCCAATCATCTCACCTCCCTGCTCTGCTCTATCAATGCAATAACAGAAGGCAAGTGACCTCCTCTGGGAGCAAATTTCCCAAGTCTTAGAGAGTAGTGAAGCTCTGATAAGCAGCAACTCAAGTCGTGGCTTTCTTAGTAAAGTTTGTACTGCCTTCACACCTCATTTCCCCACACAGCAGAGAGCTTGAGGTAACTGCAAGGTGCAAAAAGAGGCTCTCCAACACGTCCTCCACCACAGTGAAACAGACCAGCCAGTGGGGAACACACTATATGGTGGGCTAAAAGCTCCCCCTTTTGGGGAGATCCCTTTGGAGACAGCTCCAGCACAGGGAGGAGGTTTCTGGCAGACATTTCCTGCTAAAACCAGAGATTGGGAGACTTCTCTGCTCTTATCTCTCACCTGCCATGGAGCTAATGAAAGGGGTTCACTATGAATGTTCGATCTCACTCCTCCCCTCGGGACTTGGAAGTCCACCACTCTCTGCCTGCAGCAGTTTTTCATTTGTCACTTTATCTCATTTTCCTTTTCCTCCTCACAAACTGTGGGTTTCACAAAGCTTCTGAGACAGCAGCTTTACTGAAGAGGAAACACTTAAAGCCATCTTGACTACAAGGCGAGCCCTGCTGAGGGCTCAAGTCAGCTGGTGAAAAGACTGTCTGTCTCCCTAGTGGTCCAAAACCCAAAGGATGTGGAGATAAAATGAGAGAAACCACAGAAACTAAAAACAGGCCATGGGAAGACAGAGTAAGTCACAAGAGGGCTACCTAAACAAAACCATATGGCAATATCAACCCAGCCATCAAGAGATGTGTGACCAACCAGTGCCTGTTGGCATATCCACCAAGTACCTCCTGTCTTTCAGCAGAGTCATTCCAAGTGACCTGCCCAAAGCCATTTAGCTAACACCTCTTGAACCTCCCCTAAGTCCTTTTTCCCCTCCTCCCATTCCCTATTTTGAATTTTCTTTACCTCTTCCACCTTTTTCTTCACTTTGCATGAATTCTTTTGTTTTGCACTCATAACTCATAGCCAGCTAAGACTCTTCTCTATCTAAGCACTGAAGAGCTGTAAAGAGTCACAGAATGTTAGGAATTAGAAGGGAGCTCCAGAGATAGTCTAGTCAGACTCCTCCAATAAAGCAGGATCAGCTAGGGCAGGCCACACAGGAACACATCCAGGTGGCTTACAAAAGCTTCCAGACAAAGAGACTCCACAACCTCTCTGGGTAATTTTTCCAGAGCTCCATCACCCTCACAGTAAAGAAGTTTCTCCTCATGTTGGGGAGGAACTTCCTCTATTCCAGCTTAGACCTGTTGTTCCTTGTCCTATTGCTGGGCACTATTGCAAACAGGCTGGCATCTTCATCTTGACACCCACCCCTCCGATATTCAGAGACATGAATAAGGTCCTCTCCCAGCCTTTACTTCTTAAGGCTAAACTGCCTCAGTTCTCTCAGTCTTTCACCACAGGAGAAACAATCAAGGATGCTAATCATCCTACTAGCTCTCTATTAGAATCACAGAATTAATCAGGTTGGAAAAAGACCTCTAAGATCATCAAGTCCAACCTATCACCTATCCTCTCTAACTAAACCATGGCACTAAGTGCCTCATCCAGCTTCCTCTTCAACACCTCCAGGGAGGGGAACTCCACTACCTTCCTGGGCAGCCTGTTTCAATGCCAATCACACTTCCCATGTCAAACTTCTTCCTAAAATCCAGCCTAAACCTGCCCTGGCAGTTTGAGACTGTCTCCTCTTGTTCTCTCACTGGGTGCCTGGGAGAAGAGACCAATCTCCGCCTCTCTACAACCTCCTTTCAGGAGTCAAGCATCACACAACCTTACATAATGTTGGCAAAATACTACCAGTACCAGCCAATTTCAGGTAAAATCAATTACAAGATGATGTTCCATCATCTCCAAGGTGACCTTATTGTGGTCTTTCAGTATCTTAAGGGGGCCCACAAGAAAGCTGGGAAGGGACTTTGTAGGCTGTCAAGGCAATGCTAGGACTAGGGGGAATGGAACAAAGTTAAAAATGGGGAGATTCAGACCAGAAGTTCTTCAGCATGAGGGCAGCAAGAGCCTGGAAGGGGTTTCCCAGGGAGGTGGTGCAAGCCCCATCACTGAAGGTGTTTCAGGCCAGGCTGGATGAGGCTGTAGACAGTCTCATGTAGTGTAAGCTACCTGAGCACATGGCAGGGGGGTCGGAACTAAACGATTCTTGTGGTCCCTTCAAACCCTGACTGAGTCTATGACCATGAGGAAAGGTCTCTTCTGATGGGCCAAGATGCACAAGAAATTTAGAGGATGGAAAAATACAAACCTGTCAGATTTCAGTTTTATTTCCAATGGTCTGTTTCAAAGTATAGAATCACAGAATGAGTCAGGGTTGGAAGGGACCACAAGGATCACCTAGTTCCAACCCCCCTGCCATACCCAGGGGCACCCTATTCTAGAGCAGGCTGCCCACAGCCTCTGCCAGCCTGGCTGCAAACACCTCCAGGGATGTGGCCTCAACCACACTCCTGGTCAACCCATTTCAGGCTCTCTCCACTCTCATGCTGAAGAACTTCCTCCTCACATCCAGTCTGAATCTCCCCACCTCCAGCTTTGCTCCATTCCCCCTAGTCCTGTCACTACCTCAGAGCCTAAAAAGTCCCTCCCCAGCTTTTTTTGTAGGCCCCCTTCAGATCCTGGAAGGCCACAATTAGGTCACCTGGGAGCCTCCTCTTCTCCAGACTGAACAGCTCCAACTTGTTCAGTCTGTCCCCATAGCAGAGGTACTGCAGCCCTCTGACCACCCTTGTGGCTCTTCTCTGGACACATTCACCACTGTGCAGACAGGTGGCATGCCCATGAAAATGTAGAGGGTCCCTTCTCCATGGAAAACAGCCTAGGGAATAAAATAAAATAGGTAGAAAGCCACATACTCTGCAGGCTGGCCCTATGATGTCACAGCCTATCAATGTGTGCATACTGTCATATGTTTATCTACTAAAATATAATATTTTATGTAGGAGTGCAGTTATGAGGCAGTGTTTGTGCAGAAATGAGAGGGCCTGCTCTACCTGGGAGAGAGGGGAGGTTAAAAGGGCTGTGCTGCTGCACTGATTTACTGGCTGAATGATTTTTATTAGGATTTGAATACGATTATTCGGGGGGCTGTGGGTGGCCACTCACAAGGGAATGCCAATATCATCACTGGAAGGCTTTTCATTTCTTTCATGGGTGTGAGCTCATGAAATGTACAAAATCTAAATAAGGGAAACCACCAAGAATCCCAAACATTCTTTTTGGGTACTTTGTGCAGCACCTTTCCCCAGAACAACACAAGAAATTGGTGAGAACGTTTGCTCCTCGATCTCAAAGGCAAGGCTGCAACATCCATTATGCAGATGCATGCTTTGGGGAACAGAGAGGTTAAGCAGCCTCATCCAGCACAAGGAAGAAGGCTGGGTGGAAAATGGCTGGAGAGAAGCCCTGAGGATAAGGACCTGGGGTTCTGGAAAGCTCAACATGAACCTGCAGTGTGAGTGCAGCCCAGACAGCAACTGTGTGCTGGGCTGCAGCAAGAGCAGCTCCGGGTAGCAGGGCAAGGGAGGGGATTCTGCCCCTTTACTCTGCTCTCCTCACACCCCACCTGGAGTCCTGTGTGCAGTTCTGGAGCCCCCAACACAAGAAGGACATGGAACTACTGGAGCAAGTCCAGAGGAAGTCACAAATCATAGAATGGTTTAGGTTGGAAGGGACATAAAACGTTGNGAGAAGAGAAGGCTGTGAGGAGACCTTATAGTAGCCTTCCAGTAGCTGAAGGGGGCCTAGAGGAAGGCTGGGGAGGGACTATTCACAAGGTCTTGTAATGACAGGATGAGGGGGAATGGGTTTAAACTGGCAGAGGGGAAATTTAGATGGGATGTTAGGAGGAAGTTTTTTCCAGTGAGGGTGGTGAGACACAGGCACAGGTTTTCCAGGGAGGTTGTGGCTGCTCCCTGCCTGGAGATGTTCAAGGCCAGGTTGGATGAGGCCTTGAGTGATCTGTTTTAGTGGGAGGTGTCCCTGCCTATGGTGGGGGTGTTGGAACTGGCTGATCTCTGAGGTCCCCTCCAACCTACACCATTCTACGATTCTACAAACATGGTTTTCCACCAATGCTGTCCTGAAGATGAAGCTCTCCTCCTTCACACCCCCACCCACCTGAGGTTTCTACACCCTGTGTGTGCACCTACAGTCTCAGTCCTACTTTAAGAACATTAATACACAGATTTGAAAACCTGAACCGTTAAAAGAAGTCGCTGGCTCAGACTTTTACTGGAACACGTGCACAAATATGTTGTTTGGATATTTTTATGGCCATTAACTTTTCCATATATATATACCCAGACCTCCCATGAGGTGTCGTGAACTGGATCGCCTCCTCGCTTGCCAAGTTATATTTCAATTAAATTAAAGTCACCTTTGGTCCTAATGAACCCCCCTTGTTTGCCTAATGCCATGATTAATTCCAGCTGCGAGAAATGGGATTAGCTTGGGTGGGTACATGGCTGAAGACTTCTGCTTCTCCTCCAAAATTTATGGGTGCTGGAGAAGGCTCCATAACTCATGTTGATGAGTCTATTACTTTTCGGGCCGTAAACAGAGACCTCTGTCACAACAGGTGACAACTACTGCCTCAGAAATTGAGTTTCACCCTAAATTTCTTCCTGCTGGAGCACAGATACTCAAGTAGTCTGCAGACAGGAAGAAAATGACCTTTAACAGTCACCAAAGGTGACAAGCACCCTCACAGTGGGGACAGCATGGCCAGGATGAATTGCAGCCTGTACTCTCTGTTCACATCTTCCAGAGATGAAGAATTCCCTCAGACAGTCTTAGAGTCCAAAAGACAAAAGCAAGGGTAAACTAGATGTTTGTCCTGTGATCCAAGAAGTGCTGAACTCTGATTCTGGGGTTAGAGATTTATTTTACATCCGAGACTAACTAGAATCATAGAATGGTCTAGGTTGAAAGGGACATCAAAGACCATCCAGCTCCAATCCCCTGCCATAGGCAGGGATACCTCCCACTAGAACAGGTCACACAAGGCCTCGTCCAGCCTGGCCCTGCAGCCTCAACCTCCCTGGCCAACCTGTGCCAGTGTCTCACCACTCTCACTGCAAACAACTTCCTCCTAACATCCAATTTAAATCTCCTCTCTGCCAGTTTAAACCCATTAACCCTCACCCTATTGTTACAAGACCTTGTGAATAGTCCCTCCCCAGCCCTTCTGTAGGCCCCCTTCGGATACTGGAATGCTACTATAAGGTCTCATCAAAGCCTTCTCTTCTCCAGGCTGCAGAGGCCCAGCTCTTGTAGCCTGTTCTCAGCGCAGAGGTGCTCTGGACTGGCTCCAACAGTTCCATGTCCTTCTTGTGTTGGGGGCTCCAGAACTGCACACAGTACTGCAGGTGGGGTCTGAGGAGGGCAAAGCAAAGNGAGGAGAGCAGAGTAAAGGGTCAGAATCCCCTCCCTTGCCCTGCTGCCCACAGCTGCTCTTGCTGCAGCCCAGCACACAGTTGCTGTCTGGGCTGCACTCACACTGCAGCCTCATGTTGAGCTTTTCATCACCCCAGACCCCCAGATCCTTTTCCTCAGGGCTGCTCTCAGCCATTCTCCACCCAGCCTGGATTTGTTCCTGGGATTGTGCCCACCCAGGTGTAGGACTTTACACTTGGTCTTTTTAAATTTCATGAGCTTGGCCTGGGCCAACCTCTCCAGGTCCTTCTGGATGCCATCTCTGCCCTCTAGCAAGTTGACTGTGCCACACAGCTTGATGTCATCTGCAGACTTGCTGAGGGTGCACTGATTCCACTGTCCATACCACTGACAAATATGTTAAACAGCGCTGGTGCCAGCACTGACCCCTGAGGGACACCACTTAACACTGGTCTGCAGGTGGACACTGTGCCCTTGATCACAACTGTGTGCAGTCATTCAGGCAAAGTGGCATTGGAAGTGGAAACCATGTGCCACCCAAACCCCAGGCTTCTCATATACATATCCAGCTAGTAACATGCTCAGAAGGACAACAACAGCTCTCATTAGCCTTGAGAGGCTGTACTCAGTGGCAAAAGTCCGTGCTGTTAAGAATGATATTAGACATATCTGAAGCACATCTGCTGAACCTGAAGGAGATACAGACATTAAAAACGTGTCTATGAGCCAGAGACCACCTTGGGGATGAGGTCTTGGCATTGAGAAAAGGACAATGCATCAGTACTGTAGGAGGACCAAGACTTCAGGTGCCCCACCACTTAAAAGCAAAGGTCACACAAGTACACAGCACTTCTTTCCACGCAGTTCCCCCTGCAGTAAAGATAATTAACAGCCACTGATGCTCTCATACTTTTGATGATCAGGACATCAGAATGCTATTGCTTATTAAGTCTTCTACGGCAAAGACAGGTGCCTGCCAGGGCACAGCATGATGCTCAAGGTTTTGAATCAGCTCTGGTCACAGTATCTAAATTCTGACTGTACCACTTCATGGGGTACAAGGGAAAGTTGATAGCGATCTACCAAGCTCTTGGCTTGCCTTTTTTTTTTTTCCCCTCTCCAAGGTTTAAAGATTACTTTGTTTGTAGCCAACCCCTTCTCCATTTCCTTCCCCTCCTCCTCCTTCTCAATACCAAGGCCACAGAACTTGCTTTGGTATTCAAAACCATGACTAGATTATCAGTCCTTTTCTTAGTGCCAGTAGCAATCTGATACCATGACCAGCCTAGCCACTTGCTTCACACCTTCCCAGTCAGCAATATACTGTCCTTAATCACACTTGCAGAGATTTCCAGAGAAGAGGGAGATCTCAACAGCTCTGGCAGTACAAACTCAGAAAATAAGCACAGTTAAGACTGTCTCCTGACAGGATAGGACAAGAGCAGAGAGATCTCTGCTATATATAAAGCAGAGAATATATAAAGAATATATATATTCTCCTAAATATATAAAAATATATAATCATAATTACAGAGGAAAAAAAAATTTGTTCTCTTGCCAGAACTATGCTTGAGGATGCCTCTTTGTGAGATGATACCTGCTGCTGACATCCAAGTCTGTCCTTCCCTGACAACCAGCCTACAGGATCAGTTCCTAGGAGAATTCTTCCATATTTAAAGCCAGATAAATCAGGAGTAGCTTAAGCTGGATGGAACCTAAGATAGAGATGAGAATAAATCCTATGATTTCAGGGTAGCAGAAACAAATATCCCTCAGATATCCATTCAGAACTGTCTTACTCTGTACAGCAGTGCAATGAAAGTCATCATTTAAGTACAGTGTTAAGACATAGTTGCATAATTAGCATAATCACTTCCCATGACTTCCCTGGTATCCAGTTCATCTCAGCCAAGACTGCACTTGAGCAAGAGTGAAAAGGCAGAGCCAAACCATCTTACATACGTAACTCCAAAAAGAAATATAGAGATTCCATAGGCTTCAGACAAACCCAAGAATAACCATTACACTGTGGAAAGGATTTGCCATTAAAATATTTTTTTCATTTAAAATGGCATTTCAGAGATTTCCCATCCTGCTGAAAAGCAGTACCAGCCACACACCAGCAAGTCTCTCACCAACATTTCCGTAGCTACACAATTAACTTCTCTGTTGAGCTTGTATTGTGCCTCTTTCATGAAAACTTTGTGGTTTAAGGGCAGCCAAAAATGTGTCCTGTTCCATTTTTCAGGAGCAGCTTCTGGTCACAAAGCACCTACAACTTCAAGCTATGAAGTCAGGGCTCTTCAGCCTGGAGAAGAGAAGGCTTCAAGGAGACCTTGGAGTAGCCTTCCAGCATCTGAAGGAGGCCTACAGGGGGCTGAGGAGGGAATATTGACAAGATCTTGTAATGACAGGACAAATGGCAATGGGTTTAAACTGGCAGAGGGGAGATTTAAACTAGATGTTAGGAGGAAGTTCTTTCCAGTGAAGGTGGTGAATCGCTGGCACAACTTGCCCAGAGAGATTGTAGTTCCTCTCTCCCTGGAGGTGTTCAAGGTCAGGTTGGATGAGGTCTTGAGCAACCTGTTCTAGTGGGAGGTATCCCTGCCTATAGCAGGCACTAGATGGTCTTTGAGATCCCTTCCAGGCTAAACCATCCTATGACTCCAGTCAATCTTGGATGCAAAATAAATCTCTAACTGTAGAACCAGAATTCAGCACTTCTTGGGTCACAGGACAAAAATCTGGTTTACATTTGATTCTATTCTAAATATAGGGTGCAGAGCAATCACAGGGTAAACATCTACCCCATTGAAACAATAGGCAGGCCAGATGAAAGATCCAGCTAGCTCCATAAGCCCCCTCTCACACTGGAGCAGCTACAAAGTATGATCTGTTGGCCAACAGTTACCACATAAGAGTCCAAAACAATGCAAGAATCAGCACGTTCCTTCTCCTGATAAACCTTTTCTTACAAGTTGCATTACTGACCTGCAAACTAAGATGTGTAAGAGTGTCTTCATTCTTTAGACTATCTCAGACAAGACATCTAAAAGGATGTGCAAGAAGCTCAGGCAAACTGTACCCCCACTGCAGTCAGCTTCTAAC
>VWZI01021443.1:130572-152865 GCA_013396835.1 Psilopogon haemacephalus | reverse complement strand
TTGTAAAGGCTATATTATTATCAAAGAATCCAAATTTATGGCGGTTTTATTGCAGGATTGTTGTTTTTTTAGAATAGAATTAGCCAGGTTTGGAAAAGACCTCCAGGCTCATCCAGCCCAACCTGTCACCCAGCCCTATGCAATGGCACTAAGTGCTCCATCCAGTCCTTTCTTAAACACCTCCAGGGACAGTGACTCCACCACCTCTCTATGCAGCCTATTCCAGTGCTCCAGCACCCTTCAAGTTTCTCCTCATGTTTAGATGAACTTCTTATATTTAAGTTTGTGCTTATAACCCTTTGTCCTGTCACTGGGCACCACTGAAAAAAAGACTGGTCCCATCCTCCTGACACCCACCCTTCAAGTATTTATAAACATTTATGAGATTCCTCCCCTCAGCCTTCTCTTTTCCCATTTAAGATGATCAAATTCTCTCAGTCTTTCCTCACAAGAGAAATGTTCTAGTCCCCATATCACATTTGTAGTCATTTTCTGCACCCTCTCCAGCAAGTCTCTGTCCTTCTTGAACTGGAAAGCCCAGAACTGGACACAGTATTCCATATGAGGTCTCACTGGGGCAGAGTAGAGGGGCAGGAGAACCTCCCTCAACCTGCTTGCCACACTCTTCTGGATGCACCCCAAGATGTCATATGCACACAGGCAGGTTTATTCAGCTTTCTTGTGGGATGCATGTTCATGGGAGCCCACAAATGTGTGAATACAGATGGTTGTGGGGGTAGGTTTTCAATTTAATGTGGACTCTTATCAGCAGACAACTTCTGACCCTACTATACTCAGCAGCAAAGCTTCTCCTGGCTTCTGTGTAAGCGAAACCAAGACTCTTAACAAAGTAACTACAGTTAAAATCAATTGGACTCCCTGAAAGACAACAGCATCACAGCCCCATACTTTCAGGTAAAGCCTAAATCCACTTGAGCATCGGGAAAGCTCCACAGCAGTCTAATTGGTTTATACCTTCAGAAGAAGAATCATAGAATCAGTTAGGGTTGGAAGGGACCACAAGGATCATCTAGTTCCAATCCCCCTGCCATGCCCAGGGACACCCTACCCTAGACCAGGCTGCCCACAGCCTCATCCAGCCTGGCTGCAAACACCTCCAGGGATGTGGCCCCAACCACCTCCCTGGGCAACCCATTCCAGGCTCTCACCACTCTTAATGCTGAAGAACTTCCTCCTCACGTCCAGTCTAAATCTGCCCACCTCCAGCTTTGCTCCATTCCCCCTAGTCCTCTCACTACCTGATAGCCTAAAAAGTCCCTCCCCAGCTTTTTTGTAGGCCCCCTTCAGATACTTGGAAGGCCACAAGAAGGTCACCTCGGAATGATTTGACCTATTTTAATTACTCAGTAAAGAAAGAGGTATCAAAGCACTGGGAAAAGTTTTCCCAAGTATCAGTGAGGAGCATTTCTCTCTGGTAATACTGTCCTGTTTTTCACCCATCAGGCTTGCTAATTACTCAACGAGAAACATCAGTAACATCATTAATCTGTGATCTGATCCAAACGCTGTCAACATCAATGGGAAGAATTCCATTCTACTTCTCGGGCCTTTGATTTGGCCTCGTAGCCCTTCTGTAGAATTTTTAATGCAGCGCCTCACGTATTTGAGAGGCTTCTTTATTTATTTGCTTGCTTGCTTGCTTGTTTTAAAGTGTATTATCAAAGAGACATGAAAGCATTAGGAAGGTTTGTGCTGCTTGTTGCCAGCCTTTCGCTCCTAGATCGCTCTGACGTGCAGGGGACCAGAGGCAGCCACGCAAACTGACACCAAATACAGGCGAAAAATGTTTAAATTCAAATTCTACGCTTAAATTTGTTTCGCCGGATCAAACGCGACTCCTGAGACAAAAGAGCCTGAAGTAGGACGTGAGGTTACCGTGTTTCAAATTTACTGTTTAGGTTTTTTAGTATGACAGCCGAAAATCATAGCAGGGAAGAGACACAGGGCGCAGAAAAAAAAAAAAAAAAACAAAACAATAATCTTTTAAATCAGTCACAAGTAGATCTGAAAACTCTACCAGAATGCTCAGCAGCATTTCTGTAGATAGGCTTTAAAGAGTGGGGCCAGGGCCTGACTCCCTGAACATGATTCCTCCAGCTCTTCTCCCCCACGTCTCACCCTGCTCCTGCTCTTCTCCCCCACGTCTCGCCCTTCTCCAGCCCTTCTCCCCCACCTCTCGCCCTTCTCCCCCACCTCTCGCCCTTCTCCCCCACCTCTCGCCCTTCTCCCCCACCTCTCGCCCTTCTCCCCCACCTCTCGCCCTTCTCCCCCACCTCTCGCCCTTCTCCCCCACCTCTCGCCCTTCTCCCCCACCTCTCGCCCTTCTCCCCCACCTCTCGCCCTTCTCCCCCACCTCTCGCCCTTCTCCCCCACCTCTCGCCCTTCTCCCCCACCTCTCGCCCTTCTCCCCCACCTCTCGCCCTTCTCCCCCACCTCTCGCCCTTCTCCCCCACCTCTCGCCCTTCTCCCCCACCTCTCGCCCTTCTCCCCCACCTCTCGCCCTTCTCCCCCACCTCTCGCCCTTCTCCCCCACCTCTCGCCCTTCTCCCCCACCTCTCGCCCTTCTCCCCCACCTCTCGCCCTTCTCCCCCACCTCTCGCCCTTCTCCCCCACCTCTCGCCCTTCTCCCCCACCTCTCGCCCTTCTCCCCCACCTCTCGCCCTTCTCCCCCACCTCTCGCCCTTCTCCCCCACCTCTCGCCCTTCTCCCCCACCTCTCGCCCTTCTCCCCCACCTCTCGCCCTTCTCCCCCACCTCTCGCCCTTCTCCCCCACCTCTCGCCCTTCTCCCCCACCTCTCGCCCTTCTCCCCCACCTCTCGCCCTTCTCCCCCACCTCTCGCCCTTCTCCCCCACCTCTCGCCCTTCTCCCCCACCTCTCGCCCTTCTCCCCCACCTCTCGCCCTTCTCCCCCACCTCTCGCCCTTCTCCCCCACCTCTCGCCCTTCTCCCCCACCTCTCGCCCTTCTCCCCCACCTCTCGCCCTTCTCCCCCACCTCTCGCCCTTCTCCCCCACCTCTCGCCCTTCTCCCCCACCTCTCGCCCTTCTCCCCCACCTCTCGCCCTTCTCCCCCACCTCTCGCCCTTCTCCCCCACCTCTCGCCCTTCTCCCCCACCTCTCGCCCTTCTCCCCCACCTCTCGCCCTTCTCCAGCCCTTCTCCCCCACCTCTCGCCCTTCTCCTGCTCTTTTCCCCCGTATCTCACCTGATGATACTGCAAGGCCTCCTTCCTTAAACTGATTTTGGAACCCCCCCACCAAGCCTAGTGGGTTCCCAGCCTAGTTTAATATCCTTGGGTTCTCCATAGCATAGGCAATAGCAGTAAAACCAACAAAAGTCAAATGTATCCTGCCACTATTCCAGTTTTCCAAAGCTAAATGCTGGCAGATTCTCAACAAACACTTTCTTAAACTGGCAACGGATTCAAGCAGTAATCACCTGGAAGATTAAATTCCTTTTCACTTGTGCTCATTATGCAAAATAAGCACTGAAGTCCTGGACTTTGGAAGATGCATCTGGAAACTGCACACACAACCCTCTCAAAGAAGTTTCAGGACACAAATAAAACTATTCCCTTTTTGGATTCTCTTCTCTTCTCCCATTATAACCACGTTTAAACCTTTTTCTGTTCTTAATAAAAAGGTTTTTAAAAAAAAAAAAAAAAATCAACAAGCCAGGGCAATTTTCAGGCTGTGTGTAATTAACAAGGTAGTGAATTAACTAATTAGCGTTACTGCAGGAAAGAGTTCTGCTTTCTTTTCCAGGGCCACACAGAAGCCAACTTTTAAAAGACAAATTCCAACCCTGCTGTTATTTTTCATGACCTTAACTTTTTTTTTTTTTTTCCCCAAGGAGAATTCCAGTTCCTCAGTCAGTTTTGTAGATGAAATTACTCCTTCTATTACCCTTCAATAAATGACCAGCTTTAACAAATCTTTTTGATTCCACCTCCCACCCCAAAAAAGTCCATTAACATCTACTACATAATTCAGAGGTGAGGAAAACTGTTTGTGTACAACACAGCAGCAAGAGCTACCTGGTGAAGGAATCACTACTTACCGTTCTCTTCTGAGTGACTGCAGATGGCAGGATGTAAGGCAGTTCTGCACTCAGTTCAGTATCCCAGCAATTCTCACACAGGAACATTTTTGGTTTGTTTTCTGTTGGTTGGGTTTTTTTTTTTTTTTTTTTTTTTCTTGTTAGGTTTAGCAGAAGCCTGCAGTGATAACACAATGAATCCAAGCCTGGGCTCCTTGGCTCGCTGCCCTAATGGACAAGGATTACTCATTAACAATTCTCTCTCTTTGCGAAACTCTCCAAACACAGGCTGTATTAAAAATATTGTGAATCCCAGCTTGGCCATCAGCACAGAGGCTTGAGATGCTCGTTTATAAGCTGGCTAGGTCCAGAAGGGAAGTTGCTGGGACAAAAAACGGGGTGATAGTACCCTGTTGCTAACTGTAACACTTCTCCTCCGCACGTCCATCGTTATGATGCTCTCAGGCTCCTTATCTTAGAATCATAGAATGGTTTAGGTTGGAAGAGACCTCAAAGATCATCCAGTTCCAACCACCTGCCATAGGCAGGGACACCTCCCACTAGATTAGGTCGCTCAAGGCCTCATCCAGCCTGGCCTTGGACACATCCGAGGAAGTTGTCACATTCTGTGATCCACAAGCTCCCTGGGCAATGTCTGCAGGTGTCTTACCACCCTCACTGGAAGAACTTCCTCCTAGCATCCCATTTAAATCTTCCCTCTGCCAGTTTAAACCCATTCCTCCTTGTCCTGTCATTACAAGACCTTGTGAACAGTCCCTCCCCAGCCCTGCTGTAGGCCCCCTTCAGTTGTTGAATGGCTACTATAAGGTCTGCTGGAAGCCTTCTCTTCTCCAGGCTGAAAAGCCCCAACTCGCTCAGCCTGTCCTCATAGCAGAGCTGCTGCAGCCCTCTGAGCATCTTTGTGGCCCTCCTCTGGACACTCTCCAACACTTCCATGTCCTTCCTGTGCTGGGGGCTCCAGAACTGCACACAGTACTGCAGGTGGGGTCTGACAAGAGCAGACCAAAGGGGCAGAATCCCCTCCCTTGCCCTGCTGGCAACACTTCTCTTGCTGCAGCCCAGCACACAGTTGCTGTATGGGCTGCATGTGCACACTGCAGGCTCATGTTGAGTTTTGCATCACTCCAGACACCTAGGGCTTTTTCCTCAGGGCTGCTCTCAGCCATTCCCCACCCAGCCTGGAGTTGTACTTGGGATTGCACCAACCCCAGTGCAGGACCTTACATTTGGCCTTGTTAAATTTCATGAGTTTCCCTACCCAAGCAGCCCAGGTGTTACTCCAACACACAGACTTCAACTTCTGAGTGTTTCTGTTGTTGTTCATACTTTTTTAAGGGGAACTGAACGTTAGACTAAGTGCTGAAGGAACAGAATGGGGTATAAATGACAGCATCACAGGGAGGTTCAGCTTTTAGACTGGATGTGAGGAGGAAGTTCTTCACCATGAGAGTGGTGGGACCCTGGAATATGTTGCCCAGGGAGGTGTTTAGAATCATAGAATCAGTTAGGGTTGGAAGAGACCACATGGATTACCTGGTTTCAACCCCCTTGCCATGCCCAGAGACACCCTACCCTAGATTAGGCTGGACAAAGCCTCATCCAGCCTCGCCTTAAACACCTCTAATGAAGTAGCCCCAACCACCCCTCTGGGCAACCCATTCCAGGGTTTACCCTGGGCAACCCATTTAAGGCCAGGCTGGATGAGGTTCAGGGCAGTCTGATCTAGAGTAGAGTGTCTCTGCCCATGGCAGAGGGGTTGGAACTAGATGATTCTTGTGGTCCCTTCCCACCCTGGCTGATTCTATGACTCTATGTTGGGACACTGAAGTTCAGCTCCCAGGTCTGCCTCACTCTAGCAAAGTGCATCATTGTGACTTGGGTTTATCTCATACAGCTTTAGGCATGAAACTGAGTCTCTTAACCGTAACCCCAGTAGGCTCATGAATCTTTGGTGCACAAGAAGATAATTGGAAGCTGGAGATGGGAATCACATCCTAGGTGGTTTGCACTGCATCTGAAATTGCTGATCCTTTCCCACTGACAACAAGGGGACCTTGAACCACTACATCCCCACTTCCCCAGCAGAGAAATTTAAAGTGGAACAGCTCCAGACTGTTCTCTTTCAACATCCCATCTATGCAGCAAGGTTAAAAATTCCCTGCTTTGCATTGCTAAACATATCCAGTGGGGATGAGTTGATCTGGCTGTGGTATTAAAGGCGGAGGGGACAGCTGGCAGCATCACCCACGGCAAGTAAGTTTGTGTCTGCCACATGCTATATCCTCTGTCCTTCTCTACATATTTGCACTGTCTGATCAAGAGTGAACACACAGGGACACAAGCTGCACCTCCTACTCCAGAAAAGAGGCGCTAGGCAAACAGTCCTCTCTGGGAGAAAGGTGACAGCTGCTGGCCCTGAAATCACCAGGACTAAATTTCCCTCACTTGCCCCCAACTTAAAAGGAAAAAAAAAAAACAAAACAATGGAAATGTATATTTATCCCCAAGCTTATACCAAGAAAACAGAATCTACCTCACTCTTTGTAATAAATAAAAGGTATTTCTCATGTGTACTGGCCTTGCAAATTCTTCTGGCAGCCAGCCAAGCACATTTGGTGACAGCTTTCTGAAGAGATCAGTGCCACAAGGCTGCCACCAGACACCAGCAGTCCCACGAGGACACTGTTTTCAGAAGGATTTTTATGGCCACAGACCATTTCCAGCAGGCACTGATTGCAGGACAACTACACTCTGCTATGAGGACAGGCTGAGAGAGTTGGGGCTTTTCAACCTGGAGAAGAGAAGGCTTCCAGGAGACCTTATAGTAGCCTTCCAGTATCTGAAGGGAGCCTATAGGAAGGCTGGGAAGGGACTGTTCACAAGGTCTTGTAATGACAGGACGAGGGGGAATGGGTTCAAACTGGCAGAGGGGAGATTTAAATGGGATGTTAGGAGAAAGTTCTTCACAGTGAGGGTGACGAGACACTGGAACAGGTTGCCTGGGCAGGTTGTGGCTGCTCCCTCCCTGGAGGTGTTCAAGGCCAGGGTGGATGAAGTCTTGAGCAACCTGATCTAGTTGGAAATTAAAATCTTCCTTTATACATTACAGTGATGATTAGTAATATTTCTGAGAGCACCTAAAATGTGGCTGGTCTGAGGAGACAGACATTGACCCAATGGCTTTTGTGTAGCAATAAGTAAGGGATGCTGCACAAAAACCTCAGGTAATTCCTGTTTAGTGGCAATTATCATGGAATGGATTAGATTGGAAGGGACCTCAAAGATCACCTAATTCAAATTGTTCATAACCAGGTTATGATTATGGAGGGTGGTGAAACACTGGAATGCATTGCCCAGAAAGGTTGTGGCTGCTCCCTCCCTGGAGGTGTTTAAGGCCAGGTTGGAGGAGGCCTTGAGCAACCTGTTCTAGTGGGAAGTGTCCCTGCCTACGGCACAGGGGGGTTGGGACTGGATGATCTTTGAGATCCCTTCCAACCTAAACCATTCTATGATTTAAACCCAAGGTTTTCTCAGAGCTCATTTCCAACTCTCCGGAAGCCATCAGTACTGTAAGTGATGAGATTAGTGTCTTACCACTTAATGTTTAACAAAAATTGATGAAGTACTTGCAAACAAGAGAAGCCTTCCAAAACATGTAGGTCAGGTTGTCTCCACTTCTCTAAACGTACCAACACTCTGGCTGACACTTCCCAGCAAGTGTCCACTCCAGTAGTGCCTGGGAAGCATGAGAGGGGGAAAAAAAAAAATCCTCTCTGTAGTCAGCAATAAACCTTACAAGGTGAAGAAGTGGAGGTTCAGCCAAGAAGTCCACCACATGCCATATCAAAGTCCTAGAATTGTTTCAGTTGTAAAAGACCTCTAAGATCACCAAGGTCAACCATCAACCTATTTGGCTAATTCTGAAGGCCTTGATTTTTTTTATTTTTTTTTTTTTCCCAGCTTTCAGTCTCCCACAGAATTGGTCCTAGATATTTGGTGACACAAAATTCCCTTTGAGATGTCTTGCCCTAAAAATTCCTGCCCAAAAGGTATTTTCCTCCCGTGCGGATGCTGTTTGTCAGGCAGCAAAGAGCTCGCCACAAAGGAAACTGAATTTATTATCCCTATTCATCAAGGAATTTATGGCATTAAAACATTTCTTTCTTCCTTCCTCTACAACAAAAGTGGCAAGTGGCAAAGTGGTGCTTTGTCCACTGATCAATAATTTCAATGGATGCAAAGAAGAAAAGAGAATCCACACCATGAAAAGGAGATGTTGCCTGTAGCAACAGCATGAAGCATTAATAGTTCAAGCCAGGTGTTCACATTTTATTGCAGCTGATGTGCAAATGGAAACTGAAGAGAATTAGAGCAAATCAAAGATCTCTCCTGTATTGCCATGAGAGACTACTTACAAAGCATCAAGGGGGAAGAGGTTTAAATTCAGTGTCTTAGCAATGGGAACATCTTTAGGACAGCATCCCATGCTACTATTTTTTTCTATTTTAGGAAACCGACATCTTGAAACTTCTCTAGACAATACAGAAGTAATTCCAGTATTGCCAGTAACTGGCAGATAACAAATGTTCTAAAACAAATCCAGAGAATAATAGGGTAATAATGGGCAAGGGAGGAGATTCTGCTCTCCTCAGAACCCACCTGCAGTACTGTGTGCAGTTCTGGAGCCCCCAACACAAGAAGGACATGGAACTGTTGGAGGAGGTCCAGAGGAAGCCACCAAGGTGCTTAGAGGGCTGCAGCAGCTCTGCTATGAGGACAGGCTGAGAGGGTTGGGGCTCTGCAGTCTGGAGAAGAGAAGGCTTTGAGGAGACCTTATAGTAGCCTTCCAATATCTGAAGGGGGATACAGGAGGGCTGTGGAGGGACTATTCACAAGGTCTTGTAATGACAGGATGAGGAGGAATGGGTTTAAACCGGCAGAGGGGAAATTGAAACTGGATGGTAGGAGGAAGTTCTTTGCAGTGAGGGTGGTGAGACACTGGAATGGGTTGCCCAGGGAGGTTGTGGCTACTCCCTCCCTGGAGGTGTTCAAGGCCAGGTTGGATGAGGCCTTGAGCGACCTGTTCTAGTGGGAGGTGTCCCTGCCTATGGCACAGGGGGTTTGGAACTGGATGATCTTTGAGGTCCCTTCCAACCTAAACCATTCTGTGATTCTATGATTTCATATATCCTCCAGTCAGCCTTATTTCTACTGTATAAAATCCATTCGAAATTTGCCAGTCATGTTTGGGTCGTGGAGTTAAAAAGCTAATAAAGTAAAGAAAGGTCACCTTCAGCAACCTCTTCTAGTGGGAGGTGTCCCTGCCTATAGGAGGGGGATGAAACAGGATGAGATCTGATGTCCCTTCCCACCTAAACTGTTCTATAATTCTATAATAATAGAATTGCTTCAGTTGGACAAAACCTCTAAGATCATCAACCCAACTCAGAATCACATAATCTTGGAGGTTGGAAGGGATCCTCTAGTTCAACCCCAATCAATACACCCCACTGCCAAGGCAGGATCCCCTAGGGTAGTTCTCACAGGAATGCATCCAGGCAGGTTTTGAAGGTCTCCAGAGAAGGAGACTCCACAACCTCTCTGGGCAGCCTGTTCCAGTGGCCACTATGGCTATTAAGCAATGTCACATCTGCATCTCTAGGGATGGAGCCTCCACCACCTCCCCGGACAGCCTATCCCAATGCCTTTTTCCTGACACCCAGTCGAACCCTCCCCTGGCACCTCAATGCCCTGCAACATCCCCATTTCATGTACAACAGCTGGGCAACTTCCTGCTTACTCACAACCAGCTCTCTTCCAACCTGGCTTATTCTATTGTGTTCTATTCTATTCTATTGCGTTCTATTCTATTCTATTCTATTCTATTCTATTCTATTCTATTCTATTCTGTCCTGTCCTAGTCTCTCCTGTCATGTCCTGTTCTCACCTAGTCTCTCCTCGCCTAGTCTCTCCTGTCCAGGTGCTTGGAGCTGTGGCATAGTGGAAGTGATGACTAGTGAGAGACCTTAGGTCTGCATTGTAGTTTGAGGGATCCTGAATCTCCATTAACAAAACCATAGGCACAGAGGCCCATCCCATGGGGGATGGACCTGCTCATCCCAGGATATAGAATCATAGAATGGTTTAGGTTGGAAGAGATGTCAAAGCTCATCCAGTTCCAGCCCCCCTGTGCCATAGGCAGGGACACCTCCCACTAGATCAGGTCGCTCAAGGCCTCATCCAACCTGGCCCTGAACACATCCAGGGAGGGAGCAGCCACAACCTCCCTGGGCAACCTGTGCCAGTGTCTCACCACCCTCACTGCGAAGAACTTCCTCCTAACATCTCGTTCAAATCTCCCCTCTGCCAGTTTGAACCCATTCCCCCTCGTCCTGTCATTACAAGACCTTGTGAACAGTCCCTCCCCAGCCTTCCTGTAGGCCCCCTTCAGATACTGGAAGGTTACTCTAAGGTCTCCTGGAAGCCTTCTCTTCTCCAGGCTGCAGAGCCCCAACTCTCTCAGCCTGTCCTCATAGCAGAGCTGCTGCAGCCCTCTGAGCATCTTCATGGCCTCCTCTGGACTCTCTCCAACAGTTCCATGTCCTTCTTGTGCTGGGGGCTCCAGAACTGCACACAGTACTGCAGGTGGGGTCTGAGGAGAGATATTGTAATATTGTTATTCTATTCCATATTCTGGTATCAAAGCTTCTCCCTGTCTCCCCATTTTCTTCCCTGCACATCTTCCTTCTTTTTCCCCACTCTTCCCTGCGTATCTCCCTGGGAGCATCAGACTCCTACCTCACAGTTCAGGGGGCAGATGGCTGATGGCTGGCAGGGAACTGAGCTGTGCCATGCAGCCCCCTGAGGCCTTCTAGGCCCCCAGCTGGGTCAGGCAATTTTGGCCCACCCTCAGGCCGACTGAGGGTGGAAGGGCTGGAAGAGTCTTGAAGGCAAGTCTGGGCCTGATAGGTGGGTTTGGGCTTATTCTACCACGTTGCCTTTTGTATAGATGCCCTTCTGAACAGAATTCCTCTTTGAACTGCTAATCACTGTGCTCTATCCTCACATTCTTACTCCTGGAAAAAGGGGTAGGAGTTACTTCTGGCCTCCAGCCCCAGGTTGCTTATGGCCCTGAACTGGGACAAGTCTCTTTGTTTGATAGGCCAAGGGATATGTTCCTGACTGAGACCTGCTTGTGCTCCAGGAGTTCTTTTCTCCATGCTGGGACAGTCTGTTTGATAAGCCAAGGGATATGTTCTTGCCTGAGACCTGCTTCTGCTCCAGGAGTTCTTTTCCCCATGCTGGGACAGTCTGTTTGTTTGATAAGCCAAGGGATATGTTCTTGCCTGAGACCTGCTTGTGCTCCAGGAGTTCTTTTCCCCATGCTGGGACAGTCTGTCTGTTTGGTAAGCCAAGGGACGTGTTCCTGACTGAGACCTGCTTGTGCTCCAGGAGTTCTTTTCCCCATACTGGGACAGTCTGTTTGATAAGCCAAGGGACGTGTTCCTGACTGAGACCTGCTTGTGCTCCAGGAGTTCTTTTCCCCATGCTGGGACAGTCTGTCTGTTTGGTAAGCCAAGGGACGTGTTCCTGACTGAGACCTGCTTGTGCTCCAGGAGTTCTTTTCCCCATACTGGGACAGTCTGTTTGATAAGCCAAGGGACGTGTTCTTGACTGAGACCTGCTTGTGCTCAAGGAGTTCTTTTCCCCATGCTGACAGTTCTCACCATGAGCTGTGCTGCAGGCAACCAAGGACTCATTTGAACCCAGCTGTGCCTCAACTCAAACCAGTAGCTGCAGCTCAGAAAGCATTGCAACTTAGAATCACAGAATGGTTTAGGTTGAAAAGGACCTCAAAGATCATCCAGTTCCAAACCCCCACCATAGGCAGGGACACCTCCCACTAGAACAGGTCACTCAAGACCTCACCCAGCCTGGCCTTGAACATCTCTGGGGAGGGAGCAGCCACAACCTTTCTGGGCAACTCATTCCAGTGTTTCACCACCCTCTATAACCATAACCTGGTGATGAACAATTTGAATCAGATGATCTTTGAGGTCCCTTCCAACCTAAGCCATTCCATGATAATTGCCACTAAACAGCAGTTCCCTGAAGTTTTTCTGCAGCATCCCTTACTTATTGCTACCCAAAAGCCATTGGGTCAAGGTCTGTCTTCTCAGACCAGCCACATTTTAGGTGCTCTCAGAAATATTACTAATCATCACTGTAATGTATAAAGGAAGCTTTTAATTTCTTGAAGGCCAGAATTATCGTTTCTTGGACAAAATTAGAAGTGGCATACAATAAATTTTATCACATGAAGATAATTTAGCAATCTTAATAGATAAGGCTGCTTCTGAACAAGTTTAAAAAAAAAAAAAAAAGACTAATAGGGAAGGAATGGGGTGCAAAGTTTCAGAGAGTAAACTGTAGTAGCTGTTCATAGTTCTTTTTCAACATCCTGTGGTTCCAAAGCAGAGGAGTTCATTCCCTTTTAAGATTCATTTATTGGATAAGTTTTCTATTAGAATCATAGAATGGTTTAGGTCAGAAGGGACCTCAAAGAATCATAGAATAGTTTAGGTTGGAAAGGACCTCAAAGAATCATAGAATGGTTTAGGTCAGATGGGACCTCAAAGAATCATAGAATGGTTTAGGTCAGATGGGACCTCAAAGAATCATAGAATGGTTTAGGTTGGAAAGGACCTCAAAGAATCATAGAATGGTTTAGGTCAGAAGGGACCTCAAAGAATCATAGAATGGTTTAGGTCAGAAGGGACCTCAAAGAATCATCCAGTTCCAACCCCTCGCCACAGGCAGGGACACCTCCCACTAGAACAGGTCACTCAAGGCCTCATCCAACCTGGCTTTGAAAACCTCCAGGGAGGGAGCAGCCACAACCTCCCCGGGCAACCTGTGCCAGTGTCTCACCCCACTCACTGGAAAGAACTTCCTCCTAACATCCAGTTTAAATCTCACCTCTGCCAGTTTATAACTATTACCCCTTGTCATGTCATAACAAGACCTTGTCAATAGTCCCTCCCTAGCCTTCCTGTAGTCCCCTTCAACTGGAAGGTTACTATAAGGTCTCCTGGAAGCCTTCTCTTCTCCAGGCTGCAGAGCCCCCAGTGCTCATAGCCTGTCCTCATAGCAGAGCTGCTGCAGCCCTCTGAGCATCTTGGTGGCCTCCTCTGGGTTGGCTCTAACAGTTCCATGTCCTTCCTGTGCTGGGGGCTCCAGAACTGCACACAGTACTCCAGGTGGGGTCTGAGGAGAGCAGAGATGTACAATAACCTCCCTTGCCCATTACTACCCTATTATTCTCTGGGTGTGTTTTAAAGCATGTTTTATTTGCCAGTTAAACGAGTAACTCCAGCATTGCCAGTAAGTAAAGGGGCAGAATCCCCTCTCTTGCCCTGCTGGCCACATTTACCAGAGCTTCTTTGTTATAAGTTGCTCTCTGTCTCCCAACAGAGCGAAATTTACTCAACAATCCCATGTTGTGCCCTGGCATAACCCAAGATTCTGTCTTTATCAGTCACATTTGGAAGGTGGAGTGTCAGGAAGGGTAAAATGACCGTGGAACAGTCTGCCCCCAAAGGGGTAGTTCCTCCCTGATGGCAGGCAGTAAACAGTTAGCCAACATCCTCTAACAAGAGCACCTATGTTGCTAACAAGTCCCACGGGACACCTGCCTGGGTGCAAGTGCAGAGCTGAACCTGTGTCTTACCAGCCACAGCACCAGATACAAAGCTTCAGTCTGAGGAACCTGAGCTGCCTCCCTCTTCGGTGACTTCCAAAATGTGAACAAAATTCAAACTGTGGCTTTCTGTGCGAAGTTCTTGGTTATCCCACAGTAGATTCTCATTCTGAAAGAATTTTTTAATGGAGGTACTGACATCACATATTTGGTTTTGGTTTATTCTGTGGAGGGCGTTCGGGGTCTTTGTTGGTTGGTTTGGTTTTGGGGTTGGGTTTGAGGTTTGTTTTGTGGGGGGGGTTTAGGACTTGTTCGTTCATTTAGGTTTTGTTTTGGGTTTTTTTTTTTGTGGGGGGTTTGGGTCTTGTTTGTTGGTTTGGGTTTTGTTTTTCTCCTGTGGAAAAAGGAATGAACTGTTTCAATGAATGAAAGCATCACTCTGGTCTGTTTCTTCAAATAGCTTTGTTATTCTTTATAATTACATGAGTGTTGTCCTTGGACCCTCCTATTCATCCTGCTGAATTATTTGTTAAATATTCTTGATGGGTAGAGAATTGGAACCCTTAATAGAAATTCTGTGCATACTGAACTGTTGCATAGTTGATAAAACTGGTGAGTACTTGAATGTAGTCTTTTCANTTTTCTGGGGGATTGGGTCTTGTTTGTTGGTTTGGGCTTTGTTTCGGGGTTTGGTTTTGGGGTTCGTTTTCAGTGTGGGGTTTGGGTCTTTGTTGGTTTAGGCTTTGTTTTGGGGTTCGGTTTTGGGGTTCACTTTGTGTGTGGGGTTTGGGTCTTGTTTGTTGGTTTGGAGTTTGGTTTTGGGGTTTANTTGGGGTTTTTTTTGGGGGTTGTTTTTTTTTGGGGGGGTTTGGGTAATTTTTTTTTTTTTTTTTTGGTTGGTTGGGTTTTGTTTTGTTGATTTTTGGGTTGTTTTTTTACCCCGCTCCTGCTAAGGGATAAAAGTTTCAAAGTTCCTAGAAGAACCACAGCTTAAAGTCAAGCATGCCAGTACAGTATTAGCTGATAAGAAGTTGTCCTAGAGGCCTTAGAGTAAATATATTTATTCTCTTCATTCCCCCCCCCCACCCTTGACATTTTGATGTTATACAGTATGGCAGTGATTGAGTTCAATAAGGGTTAGCCTTCATTTGTGCAAATACTTGGAAAGATAAAGACATTATGACATGTTGATCTATTCCAGTAAGTGAATGCTTTGTCCTCTCACTAACAAGCATCTCTTTTAAACTCGATGTCAAAAGGTGGCGAAGGAAGTATTAATAAATAAATGTTGGGGTATTTTTAGATGGGCTTTGGAATTACTAAAACAGCCATGGCTAAGTAAATCTATTCTGCAAACTTCCAAACCTCTGCTTGCCTCTCAGACCGTGCCTGGTGTTTAAAGGGAGAAGAAAGATGTTTAAAGGGAGCAGTTCAGTAGCTAATAAGAAGCCATTTCACTCGCGATGGGAGAGGAAATGTAGTCAAAGCATCATACGAACTGACAGTGCAAGTCAGTGCAGGAGGATAGCCTCTGCTAATGCTATTTGGCAAATCAGAGTCATTGTTGACCTTTCAAGCCCTCAGTTCCACACTTTGTTTTAGAGGAGGCTCTAATGTGCTCTGAAACATTGTAGGTAAATGACTGCCTTCATTACTTGTTGAAATGGAGGGCTGCAGAGCAGGCATCAGACCCCAGACAGACACCCAGAGCAAACCATCTGAAAATTGCCTCATCCTGCCCAAAGAAACCCATGAACATCCAGGAAACAGGGAAACATCACACAGGTGATATTAATAAATAAATATTGGGGTATTTTTAGATGGGCTTTGGAATTACTAAAACAGCCATGGCTAAGTAAATGTATTCTGCAAACTTCTACGCCTCTGCTTGCCTCTCAGACCGTGCCTGGTGTCAAGGCAAAAGAAAGATGTTTAAAGGGAGCAGTTCAGTAGCTAATAAGAAGCCATTTCACTCGTGATGGGAGAGGAAATGTAGTCAAGGCATTGTATGAACTACCTCATTATATCTAGGAGGAGAGGAACATCAGATTTGGCTACAAGGAATCGTGAAGAACTCATGAAAGAAGGCACAACTTACACATCAGGGAGCAAGAGAAACCAAGAGGTGAGGATAGCCACACTAACAGGTAGGGCCAGAGTACTGCTAACAGCAGGCATATGGAGGCAAGGTGGTGAATTGGGAGCAGGAATCCGTCAAGAGCAGCAGAATTAGAGAGTGCCAAATGCATCACTGAAGACACATTATCTGTAGCAGCCTGATCTCCATCCAGGAGGCAGAGCAGAGGCAGGATTGGAGATCCCCACACTACCTCTTACACCCGCAGCTCTCCTGGAAACAAATCCACCAGTGAGCCAGGACACAAAGAGGGAGCACAAAGCACACCTACAGCTTATCAGAGGCCAGGACTAGGCTTGCAAATTTGAGCTTAATGGCATCCTGAGTCCAAGAGCAAGGTGTGTGGGAGGCCTCAGGTGAGGCAAATCAGGACTCTTAACAACTATTGGTGGCTTCAGGACCCTGTCCTAGTGCAGCTCTCAATGCTTTTGCTGTCTGTGGCAGAATAAGAAGAAATGGCAAAGAGAGTTATAGTCACTTATGGCAGGCAAGAAGAGCAGCAGCCAGATCAGACCCTTAACATCCCATTTACACTGGGAAAACTGGGATATTAAGAAGTTCCTGTCATAGGTTCAGCCGGATGCTACTTGAGAATTCACTTATCTAAAGAAAAACTAAAGAATCTGGAAATCAGGTAGCACTGGGCCCTGGACATAGATGAGATGCTGCTAAAATTAGAAACATGGAAGTATATCACATTATCTTTCAACTGCCTTCACCTTAATCCCAACAAAGTCACTGTGTTGGTGGAGCCCTTCCCACCTCAGTATGGTAGATGTTGGCAGGAGGAGTGGTGGAAGTGGCACACAGCTCCCAGGCACATGACAGCAAAGGGCTCTGAAGTGGGCACAGCTCTCCTAGGACAACGATCTCCTTAGCCATGGAGGTGCAAATTAAGCGTGAGGTACCTACTGCCATAATTAACAGCAGCAAGCAAGTGAGCAGGCAGTGCCAGTATGGTAGGGACTGAGACACATAGAGGTGAGATGGAGGAGAGGGACAGAGGCTACAGACAACTGGGCAGAGGATGTTTTTTTCACGGACTAGGAGACAGGTCAGTTGGATCATCCTCTTGTTTTCCACCTAGAAAAGAGCTGAATGCTGAGGAGTGAGAGGGATTTGAAGAGCAAAGGAAAGAGCAAGGACTAGGCTGGAGTCAATGACCTCAAAGGTCTTTTCCAGTCTCAATATTCTGTGACTACAAAAAGAAAATTGAGAGGGTGTTAAACAATAGATCTTGGGAAAATTAGCTTATTCTCCTTTCTTTCATTTTCCTCTCTTCCCTAATCTTGGGTTTGCATCGCTGCATTCTGAAAACAAATTACTTCCCTTTGTGGAAGAAGAGAAATTAAATGCAGTATAAAGTTTATTAAATTTAACCACCACAAATCAGGAAACTGAGAGGTTACTTATCTCAGAGCAGGATTCACTCAGGCTGGCTTTGAAGAAAAGCTGCATTTATCAAAACCCCATCTGGAACCTCTTTATTGTCCAAAATTGGGTGGTATCCCAAAATATGGCTCATCTGCATTGGCAGATCCCTCAGCTCGAGGCAGATCCTTTATCTCAAATCTGACTTGGCAGACGCATTTCATGTGGCTACCTCATCCCATAACAAAACCCAGGGTGTCTACAGGATAGTGAGGGAGTAGATTGCATGCATGGGAAATCTGTCCAAATTTGTTTCCTGCCCTGGGTGACCTAGAATCATAGAATCAGTCAGGGTTGGAAGGCACCGCAAGGATCATCTACTTCCAAGCCCCCTGCCATGCCCAGGGACACCCTACCCTAGACCAGGCTGCCCGCAGCCTCATCCAGCCTGGCTGCAAACACCTCCAGGGAAGTGGCCCCAACCACCCCCCTGGGCAACCCATTCCAGCCTCTCACCACTCTCATAGTGAAGAACTTCCTCCTCACATCCAATCTGAATCTCTCTACCTCCACCTTTGCTCCATTCCACCTCTTCCTGCCAACCCTTCCCAAGGAAAGGAGTCTTACAAATTAATGAATTTTAGGCTTTAACTGTTCTTCTAAATCAAGTGTGTGAAAAGGGGCAAAAATCAGCTCCAAGCCTGGTGGTTCAACTACTCAACACCACAGGTTGTGTTTCCTCCTTCTGCCTTGTCTCCTCACAAAGATGGAGCCAAACTGGAGGGGTTTCTTTCCCTCAAGATTTCCTTAGAACGTCATTAAGCTAGTGGAGGAGTTTGGCTGTAACTCAGACTTTACAAGACCTCCCTTAAAAATTGTATTTCCCATCAGCAATGGAATTGCCCACCTGGAGGATGTGCAATGCTCATAAAGGACACAGCCCTCTTTCAGATACTAATCCATGGTAGATTAAGACCTCCAGAGCCTGTGGGTTCAGTCCCTATGTTTCACCAGCACACTTTAGCCACAGCTGTTTTTCTTGGGCATAGAAATTGATTACCACATGGCATCCCTCTTAAAGGCAAATGTCTTTTGTCTGGCTGGAACTAGCAGAGAAGTGAGCTTCAGCAAGACTTAGAAGCCCTCCCACTGAAGTTTTTTGTGTACAGAAATATTTAGAATGGTTTAGGTTAGAAGGGACCTCCAAGATCATCCAGTTCCAACCCCCCTGTGCCATAGGCAGGGACACCTCCCACTAGAACAGGTCATAGAATGGTTTAGGTTGAAAGAGACTTCAAAGATCATCCAGTTCCAACCCCCCTGTGCCATAGGCAGGGACACCTCCCACTAGAACAGGTCCCTCAAGACCTCATCCAACCTGGCCTTGAACACCTCCAGGGAGGGAGCAGACACAATCTCCTTAGACAGCTCATTCCAGTGTCTCACCACTCTCACTGCAAAGAACTTCCCGTTCAAATCTCACCTCTGTCAATTTAAACCCAGTACTCCTTGTCCTCTCATTACTACACCTTATAAAACGTCCCTCCCCAGCCTTCCTGTAGCCCTCTTCAGATACTGGAAGGTTGCTATAAGGTCTCCTCGAAGCCTTCTCTTCTCCAGGCTGAAGAGCCCCAACCCTAGTGGCCTGTCCTCACAGCAGAGCTGCCACAGCCCTCTGAGCATCTTTGTGACCTTCTCTGGACTTGCTCCAGCAGTTCCATGTCCTTGTTGTGTTGGGGGCTCCAGAACCACACACAGTGCTCTGGCTGGGGTCTCACAAGAGAAACTTAACAAAACTATGCCCAGGTCACATGAGCCAGCCACCATCACAGAACCTTAGAGTTTGGGAGGGACCTCTAAAGATCATCTAAGTCCAATCCCCTTGCCAAAAAGGATCTGTGTAGCATGAAGAATTAAAACCCAGTGTCTGATCTCTCAAACTGGACTGAAAAAAATAAAATAGGACAGCACCACTGATCAGTAACTGGGGAGCTGCTCTTCTGCTGATCATCAGCAAACTCGCACATGAAATACTCTTGGCTGAATCCTATGTGTGTGTCTATGTATAGCTGTTGCCATTTCTGCTCAAAGGAAATAGGATCTATGCATGTGATCAGCAAAGACATTCATGTCACTTACAACTGGTGAGTGGCTGGAGAGCAGCTCTGAGGAAAAGGACCTGGGGGTCTGGGTGGATGAGAAGCTCAACATGAGCCTGCAGTGTGCACACACAGCCCAGACAGCAACTGTGTGCTGGGCTGCATTAAGAGAGGCATTGCCAGCAGGGCAAGGGAGGGGATTCTCCCCCTTTACTCTGCTCTTGTCTGACCCCACCTGCAGTACTGTGTGCAGTTCTGGAGCTCCCAACACAAGAAGGATATAGAACTGTTGGAGAGAGTCCAGAGGAGGGCCACAAAGATGATCAGAGGGCTGGAGCACCTCTGCTATGAGGACAGGCTGAGAGAGTTGGGACTTTTCAGCCTGGAGAAGAGAAGGCTTCCAGGAGACCTTATAGCAGCCTACCAGTATCTGAGTGGGGCCTACAGGAGGGCTGGGGAGGGACTGTTCACAAGGTCTTGTAATGACAGGATGAGGGGGAATGGGTTTAAACTGGCAGAGGGGAGATTGGAACTGGATGTTAGGAGGAAGTTCTTTACAGTGAGAGTGTTGAGACACTCAAATGGGTTACCCAGGGAGGTTGTGTCTGCTCCCTCCCTGGATGTGTTCAAGGCCAGGCTGGATGAGGTCTTGAGCGACCTGATCTAGTGGGAGGTGTCCCTGCCTATGGCGGGGGGGTTGGAACTGGATGATCTTTGAGGTCTCTTCCACCCTGAACCATTCTATGATTCTATGATGATATGCAACTGAGTGGCAAAACCCATGGCCTCATCTTTTTCCAGTGGTATGTCCCCTGTAATATCTGTAGATGGAAATATCTCAGTCTAAGAATCATAGAATGTCAGGGGCTGGAAGTAACCTCTAAAGATCACCTAGTCCAACCTCCAAGAAAGACACTGAGGTCCTGGAGTGTGTCCAGAGAAGAGCAAGAAGGATGGTGAGGGGTTTGCAGGGCATATTATATGAGGAGTGCTTGAAGGCGCTGGGGTTATATAGTCTGGAGAAGAGAAGGCTGAGGGGAGAACTCACTACTATCTACAACTACCTAAAAGGAGGTTGGAATGATGTCAGTGTTGCACACTTGGGAGAAGAGACCAGTGATGGAACAGGAGGAAATGGGCTTAAGTTGTGCCAGGGGTGGTTTATGTTGGATATTAGGAAAAAAAATTCTTTGCAATTTCAGGCATTGGAACAGGCTGCCTAAGGAGGTGGTGAGGTCACCAGCCCTGGAGGTATTCAAGAAGTTGTAGATGTGGAAGTTCAGGATACAGCTTAGTGGTCATGGTAGTTGGGTTATGGCTGGACTTAATGATTCTATTATTCTGTGATCCTATGGTAAACACAGTAGCAGAATTTGATGGGAGCATCAAAGGTACCGATTTGATTGCTAGATACAACTGCTGCTGTTCTCACATTGCCACACTGGGGCCTTCCCACATGTACTGTCTGCTGTCAGGAACTCATCCTCACACAAACACTGCAGAAGAGAACCTTTGCTGTATGCACGGAAGTTACCCGGATGGTAGAAGATGATTCTGTATTTCAGATTAGGTCTCATTAACACGCAGCCAATAAGCATAAATCCTGTCAAATAAAATATTGATGGGGGAGGGAGGGGGAAATGGAGGTCGTAACATCAGTCTTTAAAGACTTTTTTTTCTCCTGGATATGAGATATCAACATAGAAGTGTAGATAAACCCTAGGTCTGCATTCATCTTCCTCCACAGCAAATAGAATAGAATAGAATCAAATCAAATAGAATAAGCCAGGTTGGAAGAGACCTTCAACATCATCCAGTCCAACCTAGCACCCAGCCCTAGCCAATGGCACTAAGTGCTGCATCCTTTCTTTTCTTTAGCACCTCCAGGGACAGTGACTCCACCACCTCCCTGGGCAGCCCACTCCAATGCCAATCACTCTCTCTGACAAGAACTTTCTCCTAATATCCAGCCTATACCTCCCCTGGCACAACTTGAGACTGGGTCCTCTGGTTCTGTTGCTGGTTGCCTGGGAGAAGAGATCATCCCCACCTGGCTACAAAGAGAGACAAGAAAAGGGAGCGTAGCTTTTGCCACTTCCCACCTAGTCCAAGAAAGGTAACTCAGAATTAGTAAATGAGACAGACTTGAACAAGTAGATGATGGACTCTCACCTTTGAACTACATGAGACCTAATGTCACTGCCATAGTGTGGTACTCCCTGTAAGAAAGGATGCCCTGAAGAATCATCAACTCTTCTATGTTCTACAAAAATCTAACAAAGCACAACCCAATTGCATTGGAAAGTTGATTTAAAGATGAAGTTGACCAAACATAGGCCTCTCCTCTGACATTAAACACCAGGCAAAAACGGGCAGAGAAAAAGGATAAGGTGGTTGGGGCCCCATCCCTGGAGGCATTTAAGGCCAGGCTGAACGAGGCTCTGGACAGCCTGATCCAGGGTAAGTTGTCCTTACCCATGGCGGGGGGTTGGAACTAGATGATCCTTGTGGTTCCTTCCAACCCTGACTGATTCTATGATCATTCATTTGCAGTCTCTGATGTCTATTAAAAGTACAACAGAAAGGTTAAAGTACCAAGACCTACTTACCAACAACCCAGGGCTGTTTTTGTTGGTTTTTTTCTTTTTTTTTAACACATCATACTGTCTAAAATCCCTCTTAAAACCAGCATAGTTAATACTCATTTTATCAGCTTAATCATTGACTTGTTGCTTAACCCGTCTCGTTACTTAGGTCTTTAAAAGTCAACAGATAATAATACGAAATAAATAAAACCTTTGTCACTCCTTCCTACATCACGTTTTACGTAACCCTCCTCAACACGGGTTGCAACATAAACCTTTGAACAGCTTGCCAGTAAAATGGACTGTATTGCAAAAAAAAAAAAA
>VWZI01021443.1:77831-130532 GCA_013396835.1 Psilopogon haemacephalus | reverse complement strand
AAGCTGATAGCCTTGTTTGGAACATTGTCATTTTATTCCAGGAATTTTCACTGTAATTATTTTAGGCTTCTAAAATTACATCCTAACGGGATGTTAGGAGAAAGTTCTTCACAGCGAGGGTGGTGAGACACTGGAACAGGTTGCCCAGGGAGGTTGTGTCTGCTCCCTCCCTGGAGGTGTTCAAGGCAAGGCTGGATGAGGTCTTGAGTGACCTGATCTAGTGGGAGGTGTCCCTGTCTAGGGGGTTGGAACTGGATGATCTTTGAGGTGTCTTCCAACCTAAACCATTCTATGATTCCTGAATGGAAATGGAATAAATTTGTGTTCTGTAGATGTACTGCTCCTTCGTTCTTCAAGGGGAAAAGGCATCACCTGTAAAGGCTTGGATATGCTTATTTTGAGATTCCCAGCACAAGTGGGCAGAGGTGTGATGGTTTCTGTGATAGAGAAGGTCAGCCAGCAAGTGCTAATATTAAATGAGACCTTGACTACCTTTACTCCTGACCTTGGATTACTCCAAGGCAATAACAGACGTGTGAAAAAGCAGGGTTTTCCTTTACTTATCCATGACCTCCCTTCAATCAACATCATTTTAACAATCTACTTTCCAGCCTTTAGAAATTAAATATGGATTGGAAGTTCCTCCATTTTTTTGCCTTTAGATGGTGGATACTTGTGAACTTCCTGTTGAAAAATTAGCTGCTCTCTAACACAGATCGAGGCGGGAAAGATAAGGAATTAGAAGTCTGTGTGCAGTGGCAGGGCTCTTATGTCATCTGGTGATGGTAGGATAGGTGCTGCCTTGGATGGATCACTGGGGGCATGATGGGATAGGTCCACTTCCCTGGAGATGTTTAAGGCCAAGTTGGATGAGGCTGTCCAGCCTAATCTAGGGTAGGGTGTCCCTGGGCATGGCAGGGGGGTTGGAACTAGATGATCCTTGTGGTCCCTTCCAACCCTGACTGATTCTATGATTCTATGTTACTGTAGGTGCTGCCTTGGATGGATGTAGGCTCTTTAGGTAGATCAAGTCAGCACGGAGGTGGAATTGACCTTTACACAAGAGCAACAAGCACACATGGAGCTCTGCCTTGGGATGGAGTTTGAGCCAGTTGGGAGTTTATGGGTCAGGATTAAAGGCAGATCAATAAGGGCAATGATGTGTGAGTGTCTATTACAGGCTGTCTGAAGAGGAAAGAGTAAATGAGATTTTTTTTTTTTTTCTTTTGGGACAACTGGAAGAAGTCTCACATGTGCAGCCCTTGGACTTGAAGCAACCCACTGTCTGCTGGAGAAAGAGCACTAAAGGTACAGCACTAAAGGTATTTTCTAGAGTGTGTTGGTGATAACTGGTAACTGACTAGAACTGATAACCAGTGGCTGAGGAGCTAAAGAGGTGACCTGATTCTTTAAAACAAGGTAGAACTGCTTAGGAGCATGAGGTCATGGGCAAATTCAGTTGCAAAGATAAGGCAGCGAAATTTAAGGTCTGATGAAGCAGAGGCAAGGCAAAAACAAGACCATAACCTGGCACTAGGAGAGCATACTTTGGCCTCTTGAGGAATGGCTTGGAAGAGTCTTATGGAATATGGCCTTGGAGAGAAGAGAGGTCCAGAAGTGGTGGTTATCATTTAGAAATCACCTCCAAGCTAATGTACAATCCATCCTGAAAATCAGAAAACCAAGCAGAGGTGGCAGGAGGCCTGCATACATTAACAAGTTGCTCCTATCTAAAATCAAACAGAGAAAAGAAGCAAGCAAGTGGTGACCCAGGAGAAAGACAGAGCATGAAATCATGCAGTGGTGGTGTTAACATTGCACCTAGTGAGAGATGGGAAGGGCAACAAGAAAAGCTTCTACAGGTGCAAGAAGGAAATGGGGAAATTTAGTCTTGCTGATAAACTTGGCAAGGGACCAGGCAATCAAGAACATGGAGAAGTCCAAAGTGCTTGATGCCTTCTTTGCCACAGTCTTCACTGGTAAGACTGATCTCCAGAAATCCCAGAACCCTGAGATCAGTGTGGAAGCCCAGAGCAAGAGAGACTTATTCTCCAAGGAGGAGAATCAACTTAAGGAACATCTAAATAGCTTGGACATGCCCAAGTCTATGAGTCCTGATGGGACATAGAAGAGTGTTGGAGCTGCTGATGCCACTGTCAATTGTCTTTGCAGGGTCCTAACAACTGGGAGATGTTCCTGATGACTGGGGGGAAAAGCAACTATTGCTCTTACCTCTAAGGAGGAGGCAATGAACCTGGCAGTTTTCTACACTGAGAAGACCAACTCCGAGAACAAGCTTTGGAAGGCTTTCATCACTGTCTGCCATGACAATTTCAGTGACAAAGTGAAGAAGCACGTTAGAAATGATGAAGTGCATACAGAGCTGCATTTGAAACTGGCTAAACTCCTGCTCTCAAAGGTCTGGCATCAACAGCACAAAGCCTGGCTAGAGGCAGTAATCTGTGGCTCATCCCAGGGGTCAGAGTTGGGACATTCATGTTGTGCCTACCCACACTTTGGGGAGCACACCAGGTGCAAAAACTCAAACTCTCCACAGGCTTGGTAGATTTTCATTGCACATGCTTAGCTATTTCATAGCCCCTTAGGGGAAGCACTAATGAAAACATTATTGAGGGGACCACTTCACTCCCTAGAAAGATTTGAACCAATAATTCTTGAGGAATAAATCTGTGAGCATGGTGTGCTGGGCTGGAAGGTTTGCTCCCCTGCAGCTGTTTTACTGATTTGATGGTTCAAGGAAAGTTCCTGTGATTTCTTTTTTTTCCAGGCTGACACATTCCTGTATCCTCTAAAACCAACCCCAACCATTGATGTAAACACTGGAGGTGATCAAGGCCAAGTTGTGGTGTTCAAGTCCAGATTGGATGAGAACTTGAACAACCAAGTCTAGTTGAGTCTCCCACAGCAGGGAGATTAGAGTAGACAATCTCTAAGGTCCCTTCCAAGCTAAGCCATTCTATAACACCAAAGAACAACCTGTTAGCAAACTTCTCAGGCACACATCTTTGAAGAGACATATTCTAATGCTGTCCTATGTTACAGCGACCATCAAGCTTCTATCCTGCCTAACCAGGGGGCCACCAGGCCCCCTGGCCTTTGTCCTCTTCCCATTCACCCAGTGTACACCATCAGGACTCACCAGTGATGAAAGGAGGAGGGTTCCTCTGCCCAGTTGGGCAGGCACAGCTTAGGGCTTCTGCCTTTCCTGGGGTGAATTAAAAATGGGAGTGGACAGGGAGGGCAAAGTGTCCACAGCTGGGGTGGGAGGAGACTCCAACAGAACCCAGGTGCTCTGGGTTTGGAGGGTGGAAGGGGAAAATGCAGTGTGGGGCAAGGGATATATATATATATATATATATATATGGTGGAAAAAGGAAGGTGGTGCTGAAAGAAGTGAGATAGAGAAGAAAAGGATGGCGATGGAAAGAGGAAAATGGAGTAAAAGGGAAGGAGAGGAATATGGGGGAAATAGGAGGTGAAGAGGAAAGGAGGTAGATGGGGGAGAAGGGAGATAAAACAAATAAAAATGGAAACTGAACTGAAACCAGCCTGTTCATGGCCAACCCTTTGTGGTAACCAGGCATCTTCACCAGCTCACTATGCTGGCTGATGAAGAGCAAGTCACACCTGTCTGAGAGGAAGAAACGAGGAAATCAAGTGCAAAACAAAGAAATGAAAATGAAACATAAATACAAATATAAATGCATAAACACAAAGCATGAAGTCTTTCAGCAAGTTCTGCACAGGCTATTAATGTGCCCTTGTGGCCAAGAGGGCCAATGGCATCCTGGGGTGCATCCAAAAAAGTGTGGCCAGCAGGGTTAGGGAAGTTCTTCTCCCCCTCTACTCTGCCCTACTGAGACCACACCTGCAATGCTGTGTCCAGTTTGGGGCTCCCCAATTCAAGAGAGACAGGGACCTGCTGGAGAGAGTCCAGAAGGATGATTAGGGGTCTTGAGCATCTTCCCTATGAAGCATCAGTCAGCTCTGAGGCTGATTAGTCTGAAGAAGAGAAGGCTGAGAGGGGATCTGATCAATGTCTGTCAATATCTGAGGGGTGGATGTGGTCAGTCTCTTTTCATAAGTCAGCAGCAATAAGACGAAGAGCAATAGCTACAAAGTGGAACATGGGGAGAAGATCCTTTACAGTGAGGGTGACAGAACCCTGGAAGAGGCTGCCCAGAGAGGTTGCCTCCTTCTCTGGAGACTTTCCAACCCCACCTGGGTGTGGACTACCCTAGGGGATCCTGCCTTTGGCAGGGGCTGTTGGACTCAATGATCTCTGGAGGTCCCCTCCAACCTGTAAAGTTCTATGATTCTAAGTCTTTCCCAATAACTGGTGTGAGTCAGTGCCTTAGCTTCTCTGGAAGACTTAAATTGCCCCAAACCTAACTGCCTGAGCCGTGGCAGGAGAGCCAGCAGGTCAGTGGTATTTGGACGTGCTCTCAGCCCTGCCTTATGCATGCTGCAGTTTGTGGAGACAGCTCAAGAGCACTGAAGGAGAGATGGACTGGCAGTACAGCAGAGAATGGACTCTGGGCTCTGCATACAGCTTAGGAGACATCAGGAAGGACCTGTAGGCTACTCATGTCATAAATAACTGTAACAGCAGAGGCAAGAGCCATTTTAAGCTGCTCGTAGCTTTTTGTGCACTTGGAATGGAAGTGGTTGCTCAGAAAGAGTGAAGATGTGGTTGAGGGATGCAGCAAACAGCTTAGACACAGCAGCTGCTCCTCACGTTCTGACAGTTCCTTGGCACAGCCACCAAGAGCAGGGGCCAGAATCCTGGCTGCAGTTTGCCTCCCAGCTTTGTCAGAGACTTTGCCCTGCAGCTCTGCCCAAGCAGGACATTTCCCTTTGTGCCCTGGCAGAGCTGAGGGTGCAGAGTGGGCCAGTGCAGCCTTGACCTTTGGCCAGCCAGGGTAACACCTCAGCTACCCACCACAGCCCTGCTGCTCCGGCAGCTGCTGCCAGCAGGAGCCTCGGCACAAACCTCCCTCCTAGCAAAAAAACAGGGAACCTGCCACAAAGCACACCTGTGCTCTTACCCAGCTCTGTGTTGCCCTGGGCTCTCATGCTCCATTCCAGGACTTAACAAGGGTCAGGAGAAGCCACACACCACAAGAAAACACAAAGTCGAGGGTCCAGTACAACTGTAGCTCTTTTCTGCACTATGCCCAAAGCATGGGAAGAGGTAAATCACAGGATCGCAGGATGTTAGGGGTTGGAAGGCACCCAAAAAAATCATCAAGTCCAACCCCCCCTGACACAACAGGACCATACAATCTAGCTCAGGTCGCACAGAAACACATCTGTAGTGGGTTCAAACCAACACAACATCTTGAAAGTCTCCAGAGAAGGAGACTCCACAACCTCTCTGGGAAATCTGTTCCAGTGCTCTGTGACCTTTACAGTCACCTTTGTGTTGAGGTGGAACCTCCTGTGCTGCAGCTTATATCTGCAGCCAGGTCAGAGCAATGGGGAATGGGAGATGAACAGCGCAGGATGGAGGACATTGCACTGCCTTGCTGAAGGGAAAAGCTACTTGCTGAGGTTACACTGCCTGCCCTATACTGTAGTGTAAGTCCCCAGGAGTAAGGTGACACCCACTTGGGCTGATTGCCCTTCACTTAGTTTTGTTCTTAAAGTTAATGTCTTTCACACTGGCACTACGATTTTCCTTTGCCCCTCAAGAAACGGCAGGGACCCCTAAGGGGCTTCCACCCCTTGCAGCTTTCTACTGGCACACACTAATTACTGTCAGGAAATAGGCTGGGTCCCTCGGCACAGACAGGCATCTTTCTTGGGATTACACACGGGGAAAGGGGACAGGAAACAAGCAGGTGGGATCAAAGTCCCCTCCTAAAGCATGCAAAAGTCTCAGTGCCCTTATCTTAACCATGGCATCAGCAAGTTTCTCCTGCTAATTCCCTTACCGCTCATTATGGCTATGCCCAGCAGACAGAAAGCACCTGGCATGGTGCTTCTGATGCTGACTGTAAGATCCTGAGAGTAGAAGTACCTTTTGTATGGCCCCAGCGGAGTAAGACAATGCTTGGACTTGATGATCTTAGAGGACTTCTCCCACCTCTGATTTATCTGTAGGGCCCAGAGAGTAAATCTTATGAGGAGCGACTGAGGGAGCTGGGAATGGTTAGTGTGAAACAGAAGAGGCTGAGGGGAGACCACATTGCTGTCTACAGCTACCTGAAGGGACATTGTGGAGAGGCTGTTGCTGGGCTCTTCTCACAAGGGGAAATGGCCTCAAGCTGGGGAGGTTTAGATTGGACATTAGGAAAAAGTTTTTCACAGAGAGAGTGGTCAGAGACCAAAATGAGCTGCCCAGGTTGGTGCTGGAGTCCCCCACCCTGGAAGTGTTTAAGAGTCATTTGGATGTGGTACTTAGGGCTATGGTTTCAGGTGAATGTTGTAGAGAAGGGTTCTAGGTTGGACTTGGTGGTCCTTTGACCTCATTGCTGTCTACAGCTATCTGAAGGGACATTGTGGAGGGGCTGTTGCTGGGCTCTTCTCACACAGGACAGAACAAGGGGGAATGGCCTCAAGCTGAGGCCGGGGAGGTTTAGATTGGACATTAGGAAAAAGTTTTTCACAGAGAGAGTGGTCAGGGACTGAAATGAGCTGCTCAGGGAAGTGGTGGAGTCCCCCACCCTGGAAGTGTTTAAGAGTCATTTGGATGTGGTACTTAGGGCTATGGTTTCAGGTGAATGTTGTAGAGTAGGGTTCTAGGTTGGACTTAGAATCATAGAATGGTTTCAGTTGGAAGAGACCTCAAAGCTCATCCAGTTCCAACCCCCCGCCATAGGCAGGGACACATCCCACTAGAACAGGTCACTCAAGGCCTCATCTAACCTCCAGGGAGGGAGCAGCCACAACCTCCCTGGGCAACCCATTCCAGTGGACAGGAATTAGCAGATATTGAAGAATGGCCATGGACTTGGTGGTCCTGAGGGGCTTTGCCAACCTGCATGTTCCTGTGATTCTGTGATTTGGTACCTTAAGTTTTCCCTGGTTCACAAAAGTTACCTTCCTGAGGCTGATGCTTTAAAGATTTGTAAGACACCTCTGAGAAACCACAGGTCAGAGCCACTGTTTTATTTTTGGCAAGTTCCAGTGTTCCTTTAAACAAGGCGGCTGGGACCTGCTCAAAGGAGCTCTGAATTTGCTCTGCAGGTAGAACCAAGCCTAAAAGAAAGACCAAAGTAGATGCCAAAAGTCTGTACAGCAAGAATCCAACTACTGAGTTTATTGAGTAGATAAATATGGCTGTACACAAACAGATGTAGTCTGGTGGCTGCTGCAGATATCCAGCACACTAATTAGATGGAGGAGGGACCATGTTAAATGGGTCAAGCTTTCATTGTGCCTGGGGCTGAAAATATCCAAATGAAAAATATGTTGGCTCCTATTTTGCTATGTTAAAGACAGTTCAGCATGAAGAAGGACGATCTGACTACATTTCTGACATCAGTTTCTGCCTCTGCTGGCACAGAAGAGCTGCAAAAATCATAAGCAGTATAAATGGTTAAAACATAAAGAAGGTTGAGCAGAAGAAAGAAAAGGCTTGGGGGTTTTTTTTGGTTTTTTTTTTTTTCTTTTTCCATTACTATCAACTGGAAGTTCAGGAATAACTGATATGAGGATGTCAGTAATTAAAAGCATTTTCACAAAGCAGCATCCCAGGCTGTCTTCTGCATGAATGTGAGGAGGAAGTTGTTCAGCATGAGCGTGGTGAGAGCCTGGAATGGGTTGACCAAGGGGGTCATTGGGGCCACTTCCCTGGAGGTGTTTAAGGCCAGGCTGGATGAGGCTGTGGGCAGCCTGATCTAGGGTAGGGTGACCCTGGGCATGGCAGGGAGGTTGGAACTAGATGATCCTTGTGGTCCCTTCCAACCCTGACTGATTCTATGCTTCTATAACCTCAAGCTGCAGCAGTGTTAGTGCTGTTACCTCACTGGTGGTGTTACCTCATCCCATTAAACATTTGAATGACATCAGAAGGGGGAAATGTTTAACTCTCCATTTATTCCTGCTTTCGTGGGAGTTAAGCTTTAAAACAAGACCTGAGTGAACTCCCTGAACCTTGGGATGGTGAAGAATCTCAGGTTTTGTCCCAGCCATGTCGGTTTTTAACGCAAAAACCTAGAGAACTCCAAGCTCTGTTTCCGGGATTCAGAAGCTGATTTCCAACACATCCTCAGCCCTCTGTGTGCGTCAGCTCTTTTCAGTGACTTGCTTTCCCTTTTTGTCTTTTCCCCTTTCTGATCTTTTAATTAAATGAAATGTTCCCTCGCTGGATGTGTTCAAGGCCAGGTTGGATGAAGCCTTGGGTGACCTGTTCTAGTGGGAGGTGTCCTTGCCTGTGGCAGGGGGTTGGAACTAGATGATCTTTGATTTGGTTTCTATTGGAAAAGAGATCTTAAGCAAGCTGGAGGAACAGTCAGCTCTCCTTAATGTGAGGGTTGGAAGGGACAAGGCAGCCTAAACCATTCTATGATTCTCTCTCTTAAAATTCAAATATGTAAATAGCTCACTCAAATGGGAAGAAAAATAAGACAACAGACCTGCTGCTTACAAAATTTTCCTTAAGATAATGACTGAACTGAAAGTTCTCAGTAGCTACCTCACCACAGGAGTCAACTGGAAACATCCATGTGAAGCTGTGGCACATTTTGCACGACCTTGAGTTAATTTTTGCCTTGCAACTTCCAGATTAATTATATCAACCACATGAGACTCCTCCTGGCACTTTGTTAGCATCTGGACACCCTTGTTAGGCTTTTCACCCAAGTCTGTATATTCTCTTTGCACTAAGTGATTATTTCCCTGGATAAGTTTCCACTCAAGTGTATTTTTCACTGCTCCTGAAGAGAAGTGCTCCCTGTGATAGGGCAAGGAGCAATGGGTGTAAGTTGAAGCACAGGAGGTTCCAGCTCAATACAAGCAGGAACTTCTTTACTGTAAGGGCCACAGAGCACTGGTACAGGCTTCCCAAAGAGGTTGTGGAGTCTCCTTCTCTGGAGACTTTCAAGGCCTGTCTGGATGTGTTCCTCTGTGACCTGAGCTAGATTGCCTGGTCCTGCTCTGGCAGGGGGGTTGGACTCTAAGATCTTTTTGGGTTCCTTCCAACCCCTAGTATCCTGTGATCCTGTAATCCTGTGATTATTTTTCCTTTCTTTCTACAAATGACATTCTGTATAACTCTCTTATAAGTATAAAAGGAGTATTAATTAGCATCAAATCATGGAATCACAGAATGTCAGAGGCTGGAAGGGACTCTGAAAGATCATCTGGTCCAGCCCCTCTGCCAGAGCTGGATCACCTAGGGCAGATCACACTGGGATGCATCCAGATGATTCTTGAATACCTCCAGAGAGGGAGACTCCACAACCTCCCTGGGCAGCCTGTTCCAGTGCTCTGCCACCCAACCTTCTGCTAGTTTTGCCTACGAAGCATCAGATGTCAAGGAAACAAAAGCTGCAGCTTTCTTTGACAAGAAAGGTCAGTGGAGAGCAACACTGAACAAGATACACCTAGGACTTACTGTCCTACTTCTTCTCTCCTAAGAGTTATGTTACTGTTCTGTGGCCTGCCTGTTCTACGTTTCACATTATGGAGAGCTGACTGTTCCTCCAGCTTGCTTAAGATCTCTTTTCCAACAAAAGGCAAATTTTGGCTCCTTCTGCACTGAGAAAGCCATTTTCAAATCAATCTGGGTGTGTGAGCACTCTCTTATACATGGGGGGGAAAAAATGGAGAAGTCATTTTGGACACAGAGACAGAAAAATAGGCAAATAGTGCAATAAACAAAATTTAATCAAGCTGAGATGCCTCCTCAGAAGCTATGATTGGAGTGACTGGCACCACTAGCATTAGAGCAGTGACTTTTTGGGAGCCACACTGGGATGTCCCAACAGTTTGCATGATTGTTCAATGATCCAAATTGTAAATGATGGTAAATGATCCAAATTGTCTTGGCAGAAACAGTCTCAGTGACTGTGCTTTCTCAGATCCCTCGTGGAAAGGCTGTTTGGAGGTTGCAGGTTGCAGACAGGGACAAAGTCTGCTTGATCTCAGTGAATTGTCTTTATTCTTGCTCGTGCAGTATTGTGGAAGCCTTTGTGTGGATCAAAGAGTTTTGATTAAGCAACAAGGATTTCCAGGAAGGAAGACTAACTTCCAGCCAGGGCTGATGTTTACACTTCATGCAATGCACCTGAGCAATTCAAACAGCTGCAAAGGAAAGGGAGAAAGGCAGCCCAGAAAGTGATTGCCTGGAAAAGCTTTGTGGTTGTGTACATAACTTCAGCTGGATAGAGGTGAGACTCTGCCTCTGGAAGCAGTTCAGTTGGAAAGGAAAGTGCTTGGTTAAATACAAAAGCTTGCTGAAATCATAGAATGGTGTAGGTTGGAAGGGACCTCAAAGATCATCCAGTTCCAACCCCCCTGTGCCATAGGCAGGGACACCTCCCACCAGAACAGGTTGCTCAAGGCCTCATCCAACCTGGCCTTGAACACCTCCAGGCAAGGAGCAGCCACAACCTCCCTGGGCAACCTGTTCCAGTGTCTCACCACCCTCAATGTGAAGAACTTCCTCCTAATATCCAGTTTAAATCTCCCCTCTGCCAGTTTAAACGCATTACCCCATATCCTTTCATTATAAGACCTTGTAAATAGAATCATAGAAGCACAGAATCAGCCAGGGGTGGAAGGGACCACAAGAATCATCTAGTTCCAACCCCCCTGCCATGCCCAGGGACATCCTACTCTAGAGCAGGCTGCCCACAGCCTCATCCAGCCTGGCTGCAAACACCTCCAGGGAAGTGGCCCCAATGACCTCCCTGGGAAACCCATTCCAGGCTCTCACCACTCTCATGCTCAACTTCCTCCTCACATCCAGTCTGAATCTCTCCACCTCCAGCTTTGCTCCATTCCACCTAGTCCTGGCACTACTTCAGAGCCTAAGAAGTCCCTCCCCAGCTGTTTTGTAGTCCCCCTTCAGATACTGGAAGGCCACAAGTAGGTCACCTGGGAGCCTCCTCTTCTCCAGATTGAGGAGCCCCAACTCTTTCAGTCTGTCCTCATAGGAGAGGTGCTGCAGCCCTCTGAGCATCCTCGTGGCCCTTCTCAGGACAGTCTTTCCCCAGCCCTCCTGTAGTCTCCCTTCAGATACTGGAAGGCTGCTATAAGGTCTCCTGGAAGCCTTCTCTTCTCCAGGCTGAAAAGCCCCAACTCTCTCAGCCTGTTCTCATAGCAGAGCTGCTGCAGCCCTCTGAGCATCTGCGTGGCCCTCCAATATATGTAAACAATCTATTTCAAGGCACAAACCAAGGTAAAAGTCAGACTGAAGGAAATCAGTGCTGTTTCTTTGTGGGTAGAAAAGGATCCTGCTCAACTGACCTCCTCGCAGTATCTTGTGTCACTGGTGACAGCTGTGGTGTGTATCTGTAACAGGGAAAAACAGCAGCTACATTCACCAGAAAGGCAGCCCAGCTCCTTTGTGCCAGCTGGCCTTTGCCCAAACTCTCAGGATGTTTGTAGTTCTTTGTCATAACAGCAACATTCACTCCCTCTGTGTTCATCTTAGACAGAGAAGTTACCCTTCATCATTACTGGGAAAAATGATGCTTCTTCTCAGAAAGCATTGCTGCTTTTGAAATAGTCCATCAGCTGCTCTTCTTCTCTCCTCACTGTCAGATTACACTCACACAGACTTACATTAAACCATAGAATCATTTAATGGTTTAGGTTGGAAGAGACCTCAAAGATCATCCAGTTCCAACCCCCTGCCATAGCCAGCGAAACCTCCCACTAGAACAGGTCACTCAAGGCCTTGAACAGCTCCAGGGAGGGAGCAGCCACAACCTCCCTGGGCAACCTGTGCCAATGTCTCACCACCCTCACTGCGAAGAACTTCTTCCCAAAATGTAGTTTAAATCTCCCCTCTGCCAGTTTAAACCCCTTACTCTTCATCCTGTCATAACAAGACCTTGTGAATAGTCCCTCCCCAGCCCTCCTGTAGGCCCCCTTCAGATACTGAAAGGCTACTATAAGGTCTCCTTGAAGCCTTCTCTTCTCCAACTCTTTCAGCCTGTCCTCATAGCAGAGCTGCTGCAGCCCTCTGAGAATCTTTGTGGCCCTCCTCTGGACTGGCTCAAACAGTTCTATGTCCTTCTTGTGTTGGAGACTCCAGAACTGCACACAGTACTCCAGGTGGGGTCTGAGGAGAGCAGAGTAAAGGGGGAGTATCCCCTCCCTTGCTCTGCTTGCCACATTGCTCTTGATTCAGCCCAGGATACAGTTGCTCTCTGGGCTAACCCTTTCATAATATGATTTTCCCTGTTAAGATTTCCTCTAGTAACTACATGCATGCTACTTGATTGGAGAGGGAGGGAGAAGCTTTGATTTACACATATGTAAAGAAGTGGCCCTCTCTTTTTTGTAATTTGTGGTGGGTATTGCAAAATAACTTGCTAGCAGCTGGCCCAGCTTTTGGGTTAGACTGGTGAGAACATTTGACTCAAGCTCCTGCCACTTAAATCCCCAAATGTTGACTATAGCCTGCAAGAAAGAAGGGATTTTCTTACAGGGATGAGAAACTGGACATGAGCAGACACTGTGTGCTTGCAGCCCAGAAGGCCAATCAGATCCTTGGCTGCATCAGAAGACACATTGCCAGCAGATCCAGAGAAGTGATTCTACAACTTTGCTCTGGTGAGACCTCACCTGGAGTACTGCATCCGACTCTGGAGCCCTCAGTGTAGGAAGGACGTGGACTTGATGGACCAGGTGGAGAGTAGGACCACAAAACTGATCAGGGAGCTGGAGCATCTTGGCTGTGAAGACAGGCTGAGGGAGCTGGGCTTGTTCAGCCTGAAGAAGTGGGAGACCTAATGGCAGCCTGCCAGTACCTGAAGTGGACTACAAGAAAGATGGAGAGAAACCATTTATAAAGGCCTGTGGTGAGAGAATGATGGGCAATGGCTTCAAACTAGAGAAGAGCAGATTTAAATTGGATGTTAGGAACAGGTTCTTTACCATAAGGGTGATGGAACACTGGAACAGGTTGCCCAGGGAGGTGTTTGAGGCTCCATCCCTGGAGATATTGAAAATGAGACTCAATGTGATCTAGTTGAGGATGCTCCTGCTGACTGCAGATGGAGGTTGGACTGGATGACCTTTGGAGTTCTCATCCAACCCAGACCATTCCATGATTCTTTATCTGTTCTGAAGGCTCCCTCTTTACAGGGAACCACATGGAAAAGACAAGGGATAATGGGTACAAGTTACTCCTGGGGAGATTCCTATTGGACTCCAGAAGAAAATGTTTTCCCATGAGAACAGTCAGACACTGGAATTGTCTTCCAAGGGAAGTGGTGGATTCCCCTACACAGGGCAATGTTTAGACTCAGGTTGGCAGGGTGCTAGGCCAGCTCATTTCAACATGATCACCAAGAAAGGTTGGACCAGATGATGCTCAGGGTCCCTTCCAACCTGGCATTCTGTGATTCCGTGATAAATGTCAGTAGTGAAATAAGCAGCTGTAGTCTGAACTACATCTTAGAATTTTGAAATAAAATACTCTTTTCTGTTCTAAAAGGAGAAAGGGATAAGATTCTTTTGGAGTAGCTTGTGAACAAAGTGTATTGTGTCAAGGTAGGATAGAGCTGCACCATAATACTACCCCATTGCCAAACATCTGCTGATACCAATTAAAAATTTTCACTATAGTCAAATTAGGCAAACATCCACTCACCTCTCTTTGCTCCTTGTCCATATGCAGTTGTAGATTTCGATTTTGCAGGGTGGAAAAGGAACCAGAGAGCTGAAACCAGAATCAGCTACCTGTCTGGTCTTGATGTATAACTACCTTTGCATGGAAGATAAAGCATCCAAGGATTCAGATGAATGTACAAGTGGAGTTTGTCGTGGAAGATCCATGTCCTTGCTTGGCCAGGCATGACCCCATGGTCCTTTCCCCCTCCTGGGGGAGGAGGAAGCAGAGCACAGGGAGAAGACAAAAGACTTGGAGACAACCACTTTGAGGGTCCAAGGCTTGCCCAGGCTTGTGCCTCCCAAATAAGGGCAAACAAGTTCCTGACTTCACCTAATACAGTCAGGTTTGGCAAAGTGCCATTCTGATTGGTGAGTTTGTGTGGCCACGGTGGCCATTTACATTCAGGCTATCAATAAATATGTTCTGCCACAGGCTTTGCTGCTTTCACTTTCACTTTTGATTTGCCTGCTCTGCCCTGCCACATGGTCTGCCAGCAACAACCTTCAAGATACCGACAGAATTCCCTTCAAGCTTTGGGTACTGTCTGATACTGTTTTATGAGTAAATATTTCAAAGCCTCTCTCTAAGAAATTCTGTAACCAGATTCTGTTGTGTCATTCTGCCTTAGTGGCAGAAAGGAGCCTCTCAAGTCCCCCGGTGGGCAAGAGGTATATTTGAAACTAAAAGGAGTAATGGGTTTAGACTGGCAGAGGGGAGATTTAAATGGGATGTTAGGAGGTCCTTCTTTCCAGTGAGGGTGGTGAGACACTGGAATGGGTTGCCTAGGGAGGTTGTGGCTGCTCCCTCTCTGGAGGTGTTCAAGGCCAGGCTGGATGAGTTCTTGAGCGTCCTGATCTAGTGGGAGTTGTCCCTGCCTATGACAGGGGGTTGGAACAGGATGATCTTTGAGGTCTCTTCCAACCTAAACCATTCTATGATTCTAATAAACAGTTCTCATAGTTATTAACAATCTTGGCCTGGATATGAAAATTAATATTGATTATTAATTTTGCATAATCCCTAACAGAGTTCCACTCATGGTATTCCACTGCCCTTCAACAAAGCAGCGAAATGCGTGTCAGAAAGGTCCCAATCTCGTGTGGATCACAGTGGCTACATGCGGGACTGGGGAACAGCGCTATGGAAACATCACAAAGCAGATTGTAGGCTAGACAGGATAGCTTTCACTTGAATTTAATGAGGCAATAATCATGATGAAAGACAAATTAAATCACAGCTCACTGGAATTGTCCATCCTGAAAAGAATATCGATGCCACAACGAGTCGCCGAGTTGCGGCTAACGGCTTGAGCTGATGCAGCATGCTCCACTGATCCTGAAAATGGTAGAAAAAGGCTAAAGCCACTTTATACTGCCAAGCATATACTAATGGCAAAAGGAGGTTACTTTCAGACACAGCTGCTCTGTTAACTCTCAGATGAGACAGCACTTCGTTTGCAGTGACAGCAAGACTGAGGCATTGAGAAGTTACAGATCCAGAGCTAAAGACTTTGCTTGAGTGAGTAAGCTCATTCACCTAAATGAGGGCTGTTGGGGTTGAGGCCAGGAACTCTATGGAGTACAGTACTAGAAAAATATATTTAAATTACTTCACAATAATGGATCGAGTGAGAAACCTAATCCCAACAGGACCAAGATCTCCTTTCATAAGAGTTGATAATATTGCACCACTAGCGATAATTTTGTATTCAAAAATTATTTCATGCCAGCACAAAATCTTTGGAGGGGGATAAATCTCACAAGTATCCATTTTATTGCCTTATCCAGACTATCAATCAGTTTGAAAGAACTGGTGAAGCAATACTGTGCCACCTCTGCTACACATTCCCTTTCCTGGTTTTGAGGTGACCATTAGTAATTAGTTGCAGCCTGCTGCCATGAAACTCTTTTTTTTTTTTTTCCTTTCCTGAGCTTGCAGTTTGATGTGGACCAAAGCAGCTCAAATGCCCACCTACAGGAATCCTAAAAATGCAAAGCAATGCCACCCAAGGCAGGTTTTCATGCTACTGGAGGCCCTGTAATTATATATATCTAATCACTGTGGACCCACTGTCTCATCTAATCTTCTCCTTTCTGTGTTCAGGCGACAAGATGAGAGCAATTCTTGCTCCTGCACAGTCAGAGGCTTGAACTGGGCAGGAGCCTTACTAGGGCTGGTCATCTAGTGGGTGCAGGAGCTTCTTCCAAGGGGGTATGATGGCTGAGCAAAGATTTAATATCCCTTCTCCTAGCTTCATTGTTAGCCCCTTTCCATTCTGTTACAAGGCAACTACCACCTTCTGGTATCTAGCCACATGGTCAGATTGAATAAGAAAATAAAATGGATACCAAATGATTTGGGGCAGCTAGGAGGGATGGGAGTAGCTCCTATACAAACTTTACAGCTTCAAGTATTATGACAAATCTTGAAAATTTCCATTTTCATAGTGGTAAGAAGTCTGTTCTTCCACATCTTGAGTTCCTTGCTTTTGCTTTCTCCATTCCCTCCTCTGGACTTCACAGTTTTGACTGGTAGCACCGTACGTTCTCTTTGGACTTACAAAAGTTTCACTGTCCATCTCCGTCTCTTCAGCCAGTTCATCCTGATCAATTATGCCACACTTCTCTTCGCTGAGGTTCTCAGGGTCAGCCCATTCCTGCTTCTCCCCAGAAGCAAAGATGGCATAGAATATCACTCCACTGTAGTGCACCAGCGCGGCGATCAGGAAGACATTTTGCCATTCCTCCCGGGTCTGAAAGAATGGTTTGCAGGAAAAAGAAAGGTTACTCTCTGAAGTGGACCACAGAATGTGCCATGGCTTCACATGGATGTCTCCAGTTGACTCCTGTTGTTAGATAGCTACTGAGAACTTTCAATTTAGTCACTATCTTAAGGAAAACTTGGTAAGCAGCAGGTTTACTGTCTTATTTTTCTACCCGTTTGAGAGAATTATTTGAATTTTAAGTGACAGAATCATAGCATGGTTTAGGTTGGAAGGGACCTCAAAGCTCATCCAGTTCCAACCCCCCTGTGCCATAGGCAGGGACACCTCTCACTAGAACAGGTCACTCAAGGCCTCATCTAACCTGGCCTTGAACACCTCCAGGGAGGGAGCAGCCACAACCTCCCTAGGCAACCCATTCCAGTGACCAGGAATTAGCAGATATTGAAGAATGGCCATGAGAGAACAATTTAAGAGTGCCGTTGTGAAGATTGGGTCTTTTTTAGCAATGACTACTAAAAGAAAACATAGGAATTTTTTTTTTTCCTCCCTGTGATTTTTTCTCCCTTGTACGTGAAACATCAGTGGAGTTGGAAATACAGGGATTTCACCAACAACCAAGTTAATTTAAGTCAGTGATTGCTTAGGAGCCCTACCAGGGATGGGTTATAGAGCTTTGTTAGTCCTATGAGTTTTACTTAGTAGTGTCGAGATGTTGCTAAGACCCAACCTCTTAGTAGTCAAGAATTTGGCCTCTGAGATACTGCAAATGTTTAAAACAACAGGAAACAGCTGCAGAGAGTGGTGATGAAACGGAGTTCCCAGGAAGCTTAGAAATGTCTTCTGTTGAAGTCTGGAAAAGAGGAGACTGAGAGGACCTCTGATCAATGTATACAAATATCTGAGGGGTGGGTGTCAAGTGGCTGGGGACAATCTCTTCTAGCTGGCCAGCAATAATAAGACAAGGAGCAATGAATACAAACTGGCACATAGAAATTTTCACGTCAGCATGAGGGGAAACTTCTTTACAGTGAGGTTGACAGAGCCCTGGAACAGGCTGCCCAGAGAAACTGTGGAGTCTCCTTCTCTGGAGACCTTCGAAACCCTCTTGGCTGCATTCCTGTGCAGACTGCCCTAGGGGATCCTGCTTTGGCAGGGAGGTTGGACTCGATGATCTTTCAAGGTCCCTTCCAGCCCCTGACATTCTGTGATTCTATGATCTCTGGAGGCCCCTTCCAACCTCTAAAGTTCTGTTATTTTGTGATTACTGTCGTGGTGGGTCTAAATAGGCCTGAACATGTTCTGGCTTGCCCAGATATGTTCCCCTGCTCCTCTACCTTTTGAGCTGGGAGAAGCACCCACCGGAAGGGATAACAAAAGCTCTGGTTTCAACTAATATTATCAGGTATGACTAACTGCCACTCTGATTGGCTAGCCTGTGTCCAAAGCCCCACTAATCTCGGGTGTATATTGATAAAAGGAGATGAGCAGGTAACACAAGGCTCTGTTCTGCCATTGTATTCATGCCTGCTGTTGCTGCCATTGTTTTCTTCTGCGTTCTCTCAGTGTTGCCATCTCACTGCATTCTGCCTACACATCTGCAAGTCTCCAGCTATTGGAGTCAAGAGAAACCAGATCAGAGACTCTGCTATACCCCCAGCTTCCTGAGAAAAGAGTCTGGGCAAACTCCAAAGCCTCTAATGGCTTTGCAATGACCGACAGCAACCCCTCCCTGTGCTTTGGGCACCATCTGATACTATAATGCAGCCCTGGAAATCCAGAGAGACTACTTTGTGAGGAAACACTCAAAAGCCTCTTAGTAAATCTCTAGCAAGACTCTGTATATTCTTAAGTGAATCTGCACCTCTCTAGCCCCCAGGTGGGCAAGAAGTGCAAAGAAACAAAAAAAAATCTCTTTCCAGTTTCAAATTTAGTAATTGTTATATAGTTGCTAGTTCTGTTCTTAAGTGTTCCAGACTCCCTGTTTATCTCCCTCTGTAAAATGTTTTCACCACTGTGCAAAGAACCCATTACTATTAAAAATATTTCTTGGCAGCCAATTTCTGAATAACGAAATTAATAAGCCATATTAATTCTCTAAATCATATCTCACATTCAAATCTGACCCTTACAATTACCTAAGGCTCTTCCTAGAAAACATGGAGAAATCACAGTGTCGTCGAGCATCTCATTTTGGGAAGGACCCTTGAGGATCACTTTGTCTAGCATCCCTGCAGGGAGCAGGGAGATCTTTAGAATCATAGAATCAGTCAGGGTTGGAAGGGACCACAAGGATCATCTAGCTCCAACCCCCCCTACCATGGGGAGGGACACAAACTTTAACTAGCTGTTACCTTATGTTTTGTCATTGCACCGACAATGAGTGGGCACACCATGCCCGACAGTGTCCCCACACCGTTGGAGATCCCCATCAGAATGCTGGCATAACGTGGGGCTATGTCCAAGTGGTTCACGTTGAATCCTACAACAAAGGAGAGCCTACAGTCAACCACACAGATTTGTGCAACCAGGCTAGCAGGGCTTTCAACAGATGCTCTGGTTGATTAAGCCTGAGAAAGACAGGAAAGTTCATTACCATCACCATTAAAGGGTGAGTGCCAAGAGGAGTGAGCCAGGCTCTGCTCCACAAAGCCCAGTGACAGAACATGGGGCAATGGGTGAAAGCTGAAGCATGGAAGTTCCACGGAAACATGAAGGAAAAGAAAATTCACTGTGAGGATGACAGAACAGTGGAACAGGCTGCCCAAAGGGGTTCTCTACAGATATTCAAGACCTGCCTGAATCTTCTCTTCTCCAAGCTGAGAGTTGGGGCTTTTCAGCCTGGAGAAGAGAAAGCTTCCAGGAGACCTTATAGTAGCCATCCAACATCTGAAGGGGGCCTACAGGAGGGCTGGGGAGGAATTATTTACAAGGTCTTGTAATGACAGGATGAGGGGTAATGGATTCAAAGTGGTGGAGGGGGGGATTTAAACGGGATGTTAGGAGGAAATTTTTCCAGTGAGGGTGGTGAGACACTGGCACAGGTTGCCCAGGGAGGTTGTGGCTGCTCCCTCCCTGGAGGTGTTCAAGGCCAGGCTGGATGAGGTCTTGAGCGTTCTGATCTAGTGGGAGATGTCCCTGCCTATGGCAGGGGTTTGGAACTGGATGATCTTTGAGGTCCCCTCCAACCTAAACTATTCTATGATTCCATGATTTTTACTATGACTTCAATACCTACATAGGAATTAAGCACCTGCACCTCTGTTGTGGAATATCCATGTCCTGGCTTGCCAAAGCTTTGAGGTCTCTTCCAACCTAAACCATTCTATGTGTTCCTGTGTGAACTGATATAGGAGATCCTGCTCTGGCAGGAGGTTGGACTGGATGAGCTTTGGAGGTCCCTTCCAGTCCCCAACATTCTATGATTACCATATAGATGAGAAAGAAGGGCAGTATTTTCTCGGTGGTAAAGATACGTTGGAAACCTTTGTTGCTTTCCAAAGCCTCTTTTCTGTCCCAAGCTATGAGTATTGTGTAGAAAATATAGTTTGGTTTGGCCTCATTTAAAGGATCTGTGCTTCCCATCTGTGCTTCCCATCTTCTCAACTGAAGCAATGCACTCAGCAAGCATTTGAAATTCAGGAATGGATGTCTCACATTTGTCAAATGTCTGATATCCTTTTATTTAGGTAGGAGTGGGGTTCAGTACACAATTTTCTGCTGCTTAAAGTAGCAGTTTAACAACATGACAGAGAAAAAAAAATTAATATCAAACCAGTAGGAAAAAATTCTACCCTTCTTTTCACAGGATGGCTTAGGTTGGAAGGGGCTTTAGAGGTCATCTACTCCAACCCCCTTGCCATGGGCAGGGACACCTCTCAACTAGATTTGGTTGCCTAAGACCTCATCCAATCTGGCCTTGAACACCTCCAAGGAGGGGACATCCACAGGTTCCTTGGGCAACCTGTTCCAGTGTCTCACCACCCTCATTGTAAAGAATTTCTTTTTCCTAATCTCCAGTCTAAATCTCCTTCTTCCAGCTTCAATCCATCCCCCCCCTCATCACTACCAGTGAATCTTCCAGGTACATATTTTATTACGAAACAAAAGCAGCAGCTCAGATCATTATCTTGCTTTAGGCAATGAAAAATTAGTCGTGTGAGATGGATGATGTATTTCAAGGGACTAAATATACAAAAAAGCAGAGTATAGGGAAAATTGGTTGACAGAAATGGCTTGCTAGGCAAACACCTCATAACTGAGCAGCCAAACTCCTTCCCATCTGCATAACCCTGAAAGAACTCAAGACCAGCAGCACAACTGCTGGTCAGTTTTAGAATCATAGAATGGTTTAGGTTGGAAGGGACCTCAAAGATCATCCAGTTCCAACCCCTTGCCAAGTTTTGCTCATCAGATCCATCCTCTTGGCAGTCTGCTGGCTGATGGTCTTGCATCTTCTTAATAAAAGGGACCAGTTGTACTGGTGGAGCCACAAGTGTTAGTCTGAGACTGTGTGGTGGTTTAGCAGTTACCTGCCCCCCCACCTTTTGAAATAAACCCCGGCTAGGACTCAGAACACTGGAAGTTGATAAATTAAGCTTTATATTTATAGCAATGCACAATATACAAGCAAATATTTACAATGTATAACAGATATTTACAGATATATACAGTGAAAAGGTAATACAGAAACACCACAGCCCTCCCAGAGACCAAAATCCCCAAGAGGGGTAACCAACTACCCCCTACCACCTTTCCCCCCCTTCCCCAATCTTATCTCACCACCTGTTGATGCTGCAGATAAGCTGAGATAGATCAGCCAGGGGCATTAGTAGTAGGAAAGAACTTAGTAGAATCATTAAAAATCAGCTACAAAAGACAGAGACAAAGGAAGCATGCAAGGAGCAGCCACAGCCCGGAGTGACCTGAAACCATCTGACTATCTATGTTTGGGTTACACTTTTTTAAAACACTTCTTTTTCCTTTCTCAGTAAAGCTCTGGGTGAAGGGCCATACTGTGTTTTCCTCTCTCAGCCAATAGTCTAATTTCTCACTCAAATTCTCCAATTAGTTCAAACCAGCACAGACTTGTGAGAGCCATGTTAGAAACAGTTTTTCTTGGAGGAGGGCTGGCTGTAGAACGCAGCAGGGAGATGACTGACCTAGAAAGCAGAAACTGGCAGCCAGGGCTGGGCGCAGAGTTGCAACTGATAGCCTTTGAGCAACTACTCATTCCAGAGCAATTCTCTCTCTCTCCTTCTCTTTCTCTCCTTTTAAGGATGTGGTTTATGGGAGAATAAAAAGTGGCTGACACTGTGAAAGTGTTGTAGAAAATAACAGCACAAAGCTGGTGTAAACTAGAATGCATAATGAACAGGGTTTCCTTCAAAGCAGCATGTTTCATACACACTGAAATAATTTCTTATATGATGTGGTAGTTTGGGACTCATCTGCCCACACACACTCTTTTGACATATCTGAAGGAAGTCTACAGGAGGGCTGGGGAGGGACTGTTCACAAGGTCTTGTAAAGACAGGACAAGGAGGAATGGGTTTAAACTGGCAGAGGGGAGATTTAAAAAGGACTTTAGGAGGAAGTTCTTTACAGTGAGGGTGGTAAGACACTGGCACAGGTTGCCCAGGGAGGTTGTGGCTGCTCCCTCCCTGAAGGTGTTCAAGGCCAGGCTGGATGAGTCCTCGAGCGACCTGTTCTAGTGGGAGGTGTCCCTGCCTATGGCACAGGGGGTTGCAACTGGATGATCTTTGAAGTCTCTTCCAACCTAAACCATTCTATGATTCTATGAAATCACCCAGACTAGACTCAGCTGGCTGGAAGTTGATGAACAAACNCCTTCCCTGCCCCCCTAATCTTATCCCAGTATCTGTCTTATGTGCCAGGTAAACAGGGAAGATCAGCCAGGGGGGACTAGAAGCAGAAATTGATTAGTTGGGTTACACAGATCCAGTTAGAAGGCAAGGAGAGGGAGAGACCAACAGCCCAGAGCTCTAGACCTGAGCAGCTCTGTCTTATCTATGTCTGTGTTCTTACTTTTGTATTTGTCAGCAAACCTATGAGTGAAGGAGACATCACCAAGGTTTTCCTTTCCCAGCCTATAATCTAATTTCTCTTATTAAAACATTCCAATTAACCTGAAACCAGCACACGTGTGAAGAAAGAGAGAATGCTGCATAAACAGCCACACTTAAGAGGAAACAGATTCATAGAAATAAGGACAGTGAGGATAATCACATCATAATAACATCACAGTGAAGATAACAACATCACTAATGGCAAGATCTTACCTGAAATTGCAAAGCCACTGAAGCCCACTGCTAACACCAGGAAGGAAATAGCCACACCTTTTGTGTGAGAGTAGCCAACCACCAAAAGCAAGGTTGCTTCCATCCCAAAGCCTTCAAATGAAACACATGGGAGTGAATGACATTTCAGTCACTCTTGGTCACCAAGTGTAAAGGGTTAAGCCCACCTGGAGCCTTCTGACTCCTCCCTGGGGGTGGCCTGACCTTCCCCCAGGTATCATGTTTAGCTCCCTCCCACTTCCTGCCGATGACTGCTATAAAAGAGGGGGACATTCTCTCTCTCTCTCTCTCTCTCTCTCTCTCGTCCTGCCTGCCTGACCAACTCCTCGCTGCCTTGCTGCTGAACACTACGTGCTCCCCAGCAAACACGTGGAGGAATAACACCATCTTCCCTTTGGAACTCTAACTTACTGCATTTCACCATCAAAACCCTGCATCCTACTCCCTCCACCATCAAATCATCCATCCCAGCATTCGGACTCAACTCCCATTTCACGGGTTGCATTCTGCTATTGTGTATTCTGTTCCCTTTCCCCCCTTTATCCTCTAATACCTCTCATTCTCCATACCCTGTATTCTGGTTCCTTTTTTTCCCCCTTTCTGTAAAACCCCCTTACCTCCTATTGTTAAAGTTTTATCTCTTTACTTCCAAATCAAATCAAGTATTTATTGGGCTTTTGAGCTCAAGCGGGGCTAGCCTAAACCCAATACACTGAGACAGCAAAAAGGTCTAGCCAGAACACCAACTGAAAATGCAACAGAATCCTTTCATATCTTAAAGCTGTTCTTAGACCTTATAGTAACCTTCCAGTATGTGAAGGGAGCCTACAGGAAGGCTGGGGAGGGACTGTTCACAAGGTCTTGTAATGACAGGATGAGGGGGAATGGGTTCAAAGTGGTGGACGGGAGATTTGAATGGGATGTTAGGAAGAAATTCTTCACAGTGAGGGTGGCGAGACACTGGCACAGGTTGCCCAGGGAGGTTGTGGCTGCTCCCTCCCTGGATGTGTTCAAGGCCAGGCTGGATGAGGTCTTGAGCATCCTGATCTAGTGGGAGGTGTCCCTGCCTACGGGACAGGGGGGTTGAAACTGGATGATCTTTGAGGTCTCTTCCAACCTAAACCATTCTATGATTCTTGAACACACTTGGTAGCTTCATGGATTCACAGCAATATTTGAATGTGAGTATTGAATATTTCTTGTTTCAGAATATATTTCTTTCTCCTCATCACTGTGTAATTGTCCCAAGCGACTGGTAAAGCTAACTCAGTGAGCTGCACAGGGAAACGAGGAGCAAGTGACTGTGCAAAGGGCTGAAAAACTCACAAACACCATAGGGAAAGGAGAAAAAGTATTTCCTGCCTTCAGTCGCTCCTGCTTGCAGTGATGTTGCCAGCAAGCGGAACAAAAAGAGCATTTATCAGACAAATGAGCCATCGACACAATAGGGCATCCCTGAGCATCAAAGGGAAATTCCAGTCCCTGCCACTACTAGAAAATGGATATTTTCTAGTATGCAACGTCACAATCTTTCTGGTTTTTGGGTGGGTTGGTTTGAGTTTTCTTTTTCTTCTAAAAGACACGGCAAAGATGTCCTGAAAATAGAACGTGTTTAAGAATCCTTTGTGAAGATGCATAGCCAAGCCGCACAGCATCTTTGCTTGCAGTCATCTGTGTTTTGGACCACCTGTCCTGCCCATAAAGGATGTTACTGGCAGGAATTGGCAGGGGAGGATGACTCCACACACTGCCTGCCTTGAAAGTTTTGCTCTCCTACACACATAGATGTCACTGATTTTTCGCTTTGGTGACTTAACTCCTCCTCCAGGGATGCTGCCTCCACCACCTCTCTGGGCACTGATGAAACAAATTATTTTGTGCTGAGTGAAAATGAGTCTGTCCATACTCCACCTTTCTTTCATCCAGTCCTTCCAGTCTAAACTTGCTGGAGGCAGCACACGGGAAGGTGGCCACTTACTGCAATGCTGTATCCACTGGGAAATGGTCTCTCCATCACCCACAGTAGGTAGTTAGCTTTGTATGAAATTGCAGAGTAAGACCTGGTGCTTCACATTACTCTTCCAGGCCAGTTCTTATTGCCCTTCTCATTATTAACCAAGCTTCTTGCCTCCTCTCTTTTCAAAAGTCTGCTCATGTGAGTAAGGATTTATCTCGTGAGCACATCTAACTTCAGCTCTCCATTAAATGTTTCAGCCTGACCAGCTGCAAATGCAATCCACAGTATCACAGAATGGATTAGGTTGGAAGGGACCTCAAAGATCATCCAGTTCCACTGGATGATCTACACCTCCCACTAGATCAGATTGCTCAATACCTCATCCATCCTGGCCTTGAACACCTCCAGGGAGGGAACAGCCACAACCTCCCTGGGCAACCCATTCCAGTGTCTCACCACCCTCACTGGAAAGAACTTCCTCCTAACATCCCATTTAAATATCCTCTCTTCCAATTTAAACCCATTACTCCTTGTCCTGTCATTACAGGACCTTGTGAATGGTCCCCACCCCAGCCCTCCTGTAGGCCCCTTTCAGATACTGGAAGGCTTCTATAAGGTCTCCTCGAGTAACTGGACCAAACTGTGGTATCTGAACACCCAACTACAGCACCCAACTACAATGATTGTACTTTCAGAGTCCAGCAGTACCTCCACAATTCATGAGCTTCCTTACAGTGGTCGTGGTTAAAATCTTCCTGCTCCGTAAGAAGTCAGCCAGCTGCCCTCCAATGGGTACTATGATTGTCATGACCATGTGAGGAACTGCTGACAAAAGGCCAACCTGCAATTAAACAAAGGAGGGTTAATTGCTCATGTCCTGCCTCAAGATTTAGGGGGGGAAAGAACAGGAACTCTTCTTTTCTTCGCCTCTTCCACCCACCCCCAACATCGGACACATTTTCATCCTCGATCCTTATGTGGGAGCATTGCAGACTTCCTCCAGTCTAAACCACCCCTGGAACAATTTGAGGCCATTTCCTCTCATTCTGTCACTTGATCCTGGGGAAGAGACACCAAGCCTCATCTCAATCCAACCTCTTTTCAGAGTGCAGTGAGGTCTCCCCTCAGCCTCCTCTCCCCCAGGCTGAACAATCCCAGTTCCCTCAGCTGCTCCTCACAAGACTTGTTCTCTAGACCCTTCAGCAGCTTTGCTGCCCTTCTCTGGACATTCTCCAGCACCTCACTGTCTTTCTTGTCATGAGGGTCCTAAAACTGGACACAGTATTCAAGGTGCAGCCTTCACCAAAGCTAAGTGCAAAGGAATGATCAATTCTCTGCTCCTGCTGGCCGCAAAGCTGCCGATAGAGGCCAGGACACCGAAGGTCATTGCTTCATCTCAGACATTTACCTTGCTTATTGCAAACCCAAAGACCTCTTCAAAGTAAGCAGGCTGACTTATAAGGAGCAAGTAGAAGGTCCAGCTTCTGCAGAAGTTTGCCACAATGATTGCATAAACTGGCATCGAAGTGAAAAATCTCTTCCAGGGAGTACTAAATTTCTAGAAAACACACATTTAGCAGAAAACAATGAAAGGCATTTTTAAGTAGGCAGAAGGCAAAATGAAGAGCCTAGTATCTTTAGTATGAAGACTATTCACTACCTTGCCTCCAATTTGTACTGCAATCACAGTGCAAGTGAACAGCATCTCCTAGCTGAGTGGCAAAAGGCAAGCAGAGGAACTTTCTTAGGATGCTTAGGGTTTTGAAGATGACTCCTGTGCATCTCCGGGGAACCTGTTCCACTGTTCCGTTGTAAAGAACTTCCTCATGACTAACATAAATCTACCCTGCTCTACTTTAATCAGAGAATCACAGAATCAGAAATTCTGTAACTAGACTGTGGTTGGCAAATGGCTGAAGAACAGCACTGAGGAAAAAGAATCACAGAATCACTCAGGGTTGTAAAGGACCACAAGGATCATCTAGTTCCAACCCCCCTGCCATGGGCAGGGACAGCTCATGCTAGATCAGGCTGTCTACAGCCTCATCCAGCCTGGCCTTAAACACCTCCAGGGATAGGGCTTCCACCACCACCCTGGGCAACCTGTTCCAGGCTCTCACCATCCTTATGCTGAAGAACTTCTTCCTAACATCCAGTCTGAATCTATCCATTTGTAGCCTTGCTCCATTCCCCCTAGTCCTTGCATTACCTGACATCCTAAAAAGTCACTCCCCAGCTTTCTTGTAGTCCCCCTTCAGAAACTGAAAAGCCACAATAAGGTCACCTGGGAGCCTCCTCTTCTCCAGACTGGACAGCCCCAACTCTTTCAGTTTGTCCTCATAGCAGAGGTGCTGCAGCCCTCTGAGCATCCTTGTGGCCCTTCTCTGAACACCTTCCAGCACATCCATATCCCTGGTTTAAACCCATTGCACATCATTCCATTGCTACAAGCCCTTCTACACAGTCTTGCCCCAGCCTTCCTATAAGTTCCCTTCAGCTATTGAAGTGATGCTATAAGGTCTCCTCAGAGCCTTCTTTTCTCCAGGCTGAACAGCTCCAACTCTCTCAGCCTGTCTTCACAGGAGAGGTGCCCCAGCCCTCTGGTCATCTCTGTCTCCCCTCTGGGCCCATTCCAGCAAGGTTCATCAGGCTGATCCTCTAAATTTTGTAGTTCCTGAACACCAACAGCACATAATTCTACTTCTCTTGCACAGCTCCTAGCAGTTCCATGCCCTCATCTCACTTGGAGTGCTCTCATATCATAACCAGAAAAGCTTTTTATACTCACACTTGCACTGGCTAGGCTGGCTCCTTCTCCAATACTCGTTTCTATATATGTCTTTTCTTCATTGGTTATCGTTGGATGTGCAGCAGGGCTCTCATAGGCATTAAGCAACCAGAACATGTACCAAACAATCCCAAACATTCCTGCAGAGGCAGGGAAACAAAGCTCAGCTTTAAAAGCCAGTGTCTGCAGGCCTTGAAGCTATATGCATGGGACAGAGAAAAGGCAGAAGCAAAGGTTTAGGTGGGACATGGGGGAAGAGAAAAGCACTGATCACTGGATCACGGGAAGTCAGGGGTTGGAAGTGACCCAAAGAGATCATCGAGTCCAACCCCCCTTCCAGAGCAGGGCCATACAATCTAGCTCAGGTCACAGAGGAACACATCCAGACAGGCCTTGAAAGGCTCCAGAGAAGGAGACTCCACAACCTCTCTGGGGATCCTGTTCCAGTGCTCTGTGACCCTTACAGTAAAGAAGTTTCCTCTTGTGCTGAGGTGGAACCTCCTGTGCTGCAGCTTATATCTGCAGCCAGGTCAGAGCAATGGGGAATGGGAGATGAACAGTGCAGGATGGAGGACATTGCACCACCTTGGTGAGGGAAAAGCTTACAGTAAAGAAGTTCCCTCTTGTGTTGAGGTGGAACCTCTTGTGTTTCAGCTTACACCCATTGCTCCTTGTCCTATCCCAGGGAGCAAGTGAGCAGAGCCTGTTGTCCCCCATCACCTCCCGACCCCCATCCCTCAGAGATTTATAAACATTGATTAAATCCCCTCTCAGTCTTCTCTTCTGCAGACTAAAAAGCCCCTGGTCCCTCAGCCTCTCCTCATAGTCTCCTCATGACATGGTCAAGACCTGTGTAAAAGTGTGCTCTGTGTCTCCAGAGAAAATAGAGCAGGTCCATCACAGCTGGGCTGCTGATGTGCAAGGCTGCATTTGAGAGCTCCATTGTGTGCCACGGGAGGAAGCATGAGGCAGCACAGCACAGCCACAGGGTCATGTCCCTCTGATGGGACCACTTTGCACTGCTTTTACTGAGGGTGAGCAGCATGGGCCAGGTGTCTCAGAGCAGAAGGTACCAGAGGTGTTGAGCTCCCTCTTAGCAGCATGTGCTGCAGCTTTCCCTGTGGGTGTGTGCTCCAGGACCCCTATCACCTGAGCCTTTGTGCCACGGAGCAGCCTTTGCCACTGCATCCAACTGTCACTGGTGACCATGGGCTGCAGCCTGCTCATTGCCATTTTGAAAACTTTTCACACAACAAAGGCTTTCAGAAGCTGCAGTAAGCAGAGAATAAATTGAGATACTCGTTTGCAACATCTTCACTCCCCTGACCCACCTCTGACACACAGGTTAAACAGAACTGCTGGCCTCAGCAGAGATCCTTTATGTTAAGCAACTCACCATAAATATAAAAGACTGAGGACCATCCTATGTACTGTACCAGCACACCTGCCAGTGGCATGGCAACCACTGCACCAGCATAGGACCCTGAGGAGATGAAAGGAGTAAGAAAACACATCAGCTGTGACAGGCCAGCCCAGCCTCCTGTGCAGATGATTCAGGCAGGGGTTAATGGGGTGCACTGGAGGAATGCCTCTGGCCTCTTGCCCTGTCCCTGGAGATGTTCAAGGTCACAGTGGACAAGGCTTTGAGCAACCTGATCTAGTGGAAAGTGTCCCTGCCTATGGCAGGGTGGGTTGGCACTAGATGATCTTTAAGGTCCTTTCCAACCCAAACCTTTCTATGATGACTGGCACCATAGAATGGTTTAGGTTGATCAAAGATCATCCAGTTCCAACCCCCCTGTGGCATAGGCAGGAACACCTCCCACTAGATCAGGTCACTCAAGACCTCATCCAGTTTGGCCTTGAGCACATCCAGGGAGGGAGCAGCCACAACCTCCTTGGGCAACCTGTGCCAGTGTCTTACCACCCTCACTGTGAAGAACTTCCTCCTAACATCCCGTTTAAATCTCCCCTTTGCCAGTTTGAACCCATTCCTCCTCATCCTGTCATTACAAGACCTTGTGAACAGTCCCTCCCCAGCCTTCCTGTAGCCTCCCTTTGGATACTGGATGGTCACTATAAGGTCTCCTGGAAGCTTTCCCTTCTCCAGGCTGAAAAGCCCCAATTCTCTCAGCCTGCTTCCTTGTAAGCATGGAGAGTGGGGTGGCAACTGTAGACTATGTCTTAGGGTGTAGCATCACTAGTCTCAGCTAAAGGGGCTGTGCCCTGTAGTAAATGGGATTTGCCTAGCTAGAGCTGATGGTAAAGCACCACACAGGTATAAGCTGTACGTGATGGAGACACCCTCCTAACCCTCTGGCATACAGGGGAACCTAATGGCCCAGATTTCAAAAGCCTTCTTGGTGTGCAGAAACCTTGATGGCTGCAGAGATGCTGGGAGGCTCCTGCTGTGCCCCTAGCCCAGGGACCTAAGTACAGCTATCACTGGGAGTGTTCAAGCCAACCCTGAGCCTGTGGTGTCAGGTTAGCAGCTGGACTTGACCACCTTAAAGACTTTCCAACCGAAATAATTCTACCACTCAATGATTCTGTGACTCAGTGACCATAGGTAAACCACCCCAACCTATCTACTTACCACAGAAGGACGTGGTGGCCAACCTGCTTCTCTCCAGGGGAGGAGCCCACTTACTCCACATCCCGTGGCAGGCTGGGTAGGTGACACCCTGGTGGACATTTCACACATCAACATGATTTGCTTTCACTGCATTTCCACTTCAAGTAGCTGCTCACACTGTCCAACCTGTCTAGCTGCTTGTCACCCATGGAAAGGGTTAGATGAACCTGAGAGAGCTCTGTTGTCTGAGCACAAAGGCATCTAACTGATCTGGATAATCACTCCAGTGGCAGCGTGTTCTGGGGGTGAAAATGCTGTTTGGTACGTGCACTGGATGGCAAAAGCAGTAAACCAAAATAGATCAAACTGCAGCACCAAACCCCTGAACTCTTGATTTCTTTTTTTTCAGCAAACTTTAAAAATAGAAAAATTACATGTCTCAAAAACAACCAAAAAAAAGTTGCTCATCCTAACTATAAGCAAGAAGTAATAACCTGAATAAAAGATCTTACGGTTTTGTTGGGTTTTTTTCAGAACCCAATCTCCAAAACCAAATGCTATAGGAAAGGACCAAAAGGATGAGTGCCCCTACCTCCACCAGACCTTGCAGGATCCTTACAAACATCACACAGCCATAATGCACTCTTGCAGCAGAAGGGATGAACATGTTCAGTGTGGACGTTAGAAAGATAGCTGCTCCAAATACCCTATAGAAAATAAAGAAACGTGAAAGGGAGCATCATAGAATCATAGAATGGTTTAGGTTGCAAGGGACCTCAAAGTTCATCCTGTTCCACCATAGACAGTGACACCTCCCACTAGAACAGGTCACTCACATCCTCATCCAACCTGGCCTTGAACACCTCCAGGGAGGGAGCAGCCAAAACCTCCCTGGGCAACCCATTCCAGTGTCTCACCACCCTGATTGTAAAGGACATACAATTATGTCTACTTCCCAGAAGCAACACTGTTATCATAGAATCAGTGTTGGAAGGGACCACAAGGATCATCTAGTTCCAAACCCGCTGCCATGCCCAGGGACATCCTGGCCACAGCCTCATCCAGCCTGGCTGCAAACATCTCCAGGGATGTGGCCCAAACCACCCCCCCGGGCAACCCATTCCAGGCTTTCATCACTCTCATGCTCAACAACTTCCTCCTCAGTTCCAGTCTGAATCTCCCCACCTCCAGCTTTGCTCCATTCCCCCTAGTCCTGTCACTACCTCAAAGCCTAAAAAGTCCCTACCCAGCTTTTTTGTAGGTGCCCTTCAGATCCTGGAAGGCCACAAGAAGGTCACCTGGGAGCCTCCTCTTCTCCAGACTGAACAGCCCCAACTCTTTCAGCCTGTCCTCTTAGGAGAGGTGCTGCAGCCTGCTCAGGCACAGTCACAGAAACAGCCTCACAGACCACAGTCTCATGAGTTCAAATAATAGCTGCAAGTGTCCTTTGTAACTATGACACAGGTGAGGAGTTTCTACAAGACATCCTCTGTGAAAAACATATCAACTTTTTCTTACCCTGTGCTGAGCAGGACAAGAATCTGTAGCTAAATCTGTAATATCAGTAATAGGGTAGAATAACACATCTCATTGCCAGAGTGCCCCTGGGACAGAAGACATCATTTGTCTTTTTAGGGGTTGGTGGGTTCACAGCATGGCCACAGATCTCTTGCTTTCCAGCTCTGAGTAGCCTCTCTGAAACCAGCACCACTGGTGAATCCCCACCAAGGCAACAAGATGTAAAGGGAAACCATGGAGTTAGCCAGATCTGTGAATCCTACCTCTACAAACAGAAACTCTCTCTGAGCTCAGCTTTTAGGATATTGCTGTTCCTCAGCAAATTTCTACTCCTAAACCCAATCTGATGGGTGACCACACACTGTGATGTGCATTGGAACAGGTTGCCCAGGGAGGTTGTGGAGGCTCCCTCCTTGGAAATGTTCAAGGCCAGGTTGGATGAGGACTTGAGCAACCTGTTCGAGTGGGAGGTGTCCCTGCCTATGGCAGGGGGGTTGGAACTGGATGAGCTTTGAGGTCACTTCCAACCTACACCATTCTATGATGCTGTTAGACTGAGTTTGGATCTCTCCAAACACAGCTTTCTGTGCACAGGTACAACACCTACCTAAGGAAGCAGTGCACTGGCACAATGCATTGGGCTACAGTGTAAACTTGGTTACTTTTACAGTCTGCAACAAAACTAGAGAAGCAAAAGCTAAACTAGTAAAAGGCTGAATTCCAATATCTGAAGGGGGCCTGCAGGAAGGCTGGGGAGGGACTATTCACAAGGTCTTGTAATGACAGGATAAGGAGTAATGGGTTTAAGCTAGTGGAGGAGAGATTTAAACGGGATGTTAGGAAGAAGTTCTTCACAGTGAGGGTGGTGAGATACTGGAAAAGGTTGCCCGGGGAGGTTGTGGCTGCTCCCTCCCTGAAAGTGTTCAAGGCCAGATTGGATGTGGCCTTGAGCAACCTGTTCTAGTGGGAGGTGTCCCTGCCTATGGCACAGGGGGGTTGGAACTGGATGATCTTTGAGGTCCCTTCCAACCTAAACCATTCTATGATTCTATGAATTATTCAGCCTACATTGTGCACATCTGTGCTTCAGAGCCCTTCTGCTACAAAAGGTGGTGGCAAGACTAGGAAGGCTGAGGAAATGATCAAGCTTGGCTAATTTGTTTGGCTTAATCAGCAGATGGAATAATACTCTGCTTAGAGAAATGAGTAATTGAGGATGTTTGGTAGTGTCGAAGAAGCAGTACGGAATGAAATCTGAGTGTCAGTTGTGGACAGAGGGAAGTTGGGACTGAACTTCTGAGCAGTTCTATGGGATGATTCTGTCCTGGAGTAATTTCCACAAGGGCATACAGGTGGGAAAAATGCCCAAGCAACATTGTAAACCTTCTAGCTCTTGGCAGAATGAAGAGAGAGCAAAGGACTTAGAGGAAAGCAGTATGGAGCTGGTCGCAGAGTCCATTTCCAGTTTTGAAAGCATTGTTAGCTAAGTCAGGTTTGGTTTGCAGAGAACAGGATGAGTGCCAACCAATTTTTTAACTGAAGATCCCAAACACCCTTAGCATGCAGAGCTCGTGAGATCATGAACAACCAGCTGGCTTCGGACAATCTCCCTCTTTCTTGTGATCATAGAATCATAGAATGGTTTAGGTTGGAAGGGGCCTCAGAGATCATCCATTTCCAACCCACCGCCATAGGCAGGGACACCTCCCACTAGAACAGGTCCAAGCTGTTCCAAGCTGTGAAGTCATCTTGAAGTAAAGCCCCAAACTAAAGTTACATTTGGCAAAAATAACTGCTTTTCATACTTTCATTGAAAGAAAGAAAGAAAAAAAATCATCCCAGAAACACAATGAACAGAGAGGAAAACTGTAGTAGAGATGCTCAGAGTTCACAGAACAGAAACCGTGAGGTTCCCTTACAAGTTCTGGACAATCCTTATCAGAGTCAGTACTGTATCCTGCCATGGCAAGGAATTCTGTGTGCATGCCCAGGGAGATGGTGGCTGCTCTCTCCCAGGAGGTGTTCAAGGCCAGGTTGGATGAGGATGCTCAGAGGGCTGCAGCACCTCTCCTATGAGGACAGACTGAAAGAGTTGGGGTTGTTCAGTCTGGAGAAGAGGAGGCTCCCAAGTGACCTCCAATATCTGAAGTGGGATACAAAAACACTGGGGAGAGACTTTTTAGGCTATCAGGTAGTGACAGGACTAAGGGGAATGGAGAAAAGCTGGAGGTGGGGAGAGTCAGACTGGATGTTAGGAGGAAGTTCTTCAGCATGAGAGTGGTGAGACCATGGAATGGGTTGCCCGTGGAGGAGGTTGAGGCCACTTCCCTGGAGGTGTTTGCAGCCAGGCTGGATAAGGCTGTGGGCAGCCTGATGTAGGGTAGGATGTCCCTGGGTATGGCAGGGGGGTTGGAACTAGATGATCCTTGTGGTCCCTTCCAACCCTGACTGATTCTATGATTCCTACTATCCAATCTAAATCTGCCCTCTCTCATTTAAAACCATTGCCTCTGGTCCTATCACTACAATCCCTTCTAAACAGTCCCTCCCCAGCTTTCTCCTAGGTCCCCTTTCAGGTCCTGAAAGGCTACTAAGGTCTGCCCAGAGCCTTGTCTTGGAACACATTCATTCACATTTCATCATTTCAGTGAAGCCATCACGCTGTAAAGCTGACTCTTTGTGAGCATTGTTTTCTTACCTGTTAGCTGCCAATTTGTTTGAGATGAACCCTCCTGGAATTTGTGTCACAATGTAACCCCAGAAAAAAGACCCATGAATGAGCCCCACTGTCTCTGGATCCCAGTTGAATTGGGCTTTCTGTAAAGGAAACAGAAAGAAAAAATGCTGTAAGCAGCAGCATGCTTGGGGTCAGCAAAATCCCAAGCACAACTCCAGGCTGGGTGGCAAATGGCTGAGAGCAGCCCTGAGGAAGAGGACCTGGGGGTCTGGGGTGATGAAAAGCTCAATAAGAGACAATATTCCTGTGAATAGTTTGTGAGTACAAAAATATTCTAAAAAAATAAGTTAAAGAGTAGAATCATAGAAACAGTCAGGGTTGGAAGGGGCCACAAGGATCATTTATTTCCACCCCTCTGCCATAGCCAGGGACACCTCACGCTAGTTCAGGCTGTCTTGAGCCTCATCCAGCCTGGCCTGAAACACCTCCAGGGGTGGAGTTTCCACCACCTCCCTAGGCAACTATAAAGATTCAAGTTCATAAAGACCATAAAGGGCCTCATGATATCTCAGTGATGTATCAAGTTAGGACTGGAAAAACAAAAGTATGCACTGAAGCTGCAGTTCTTTGTGTGCATAGTTAGAGGTTTGGAGGCTTCCTGCTGTGAGCCAGAGATCATCTAATGAAAATGGGAAAATAGCTTGGCCCCTTGCTCTGAATGCCTCTGGACGGCAGACCACATTATCATAGAATCATAGAATGGTTTAGGTTGGAAGAGACCTCAAAGATCATCCAGTTCCAACCCCCCTGTGCCATAGGCAGGGACACCTCCCACTAAAACAGGTTGCTCAAGGTCTCATCCAATCTCACCTTGAACACCTCCAGGAAGGGAGCAGCCACAACCTCCCCAGGCAATCTGTTCCGGTGTCTCACCACCCTCACTGTGAAGAATTTCTTCCTAACATCCTGTTCAAATCTCCCCTCCACCAATTTGAACCCATTCCCCCTCATCCTGTCATGACAAGACCTCATGAATAGTCCCTCTCCGGCCCTCCTGTAGGCCCCCTTCAGATACTGGAAGGTTGCTATAAGGTCTCCTCGAAGCCTTCTCTTCTCCAGGCTGAAAAGCCCCAACTCTGTCAGTCTGTCCTCACAGCAGAGCTGCTCCAGCTCTCTGATCATCTTTGTGGCCCTCCTCTGGACTCTCTCCAGCAGTTCCATGTCCTATTGCCAATGACTTGTAAAAACCTGTTACCTTATTAACACTGGATGCTTTAAGGTCTTGAAAGTCATCTACTGCTCTGAGGAGAGTACTGCTGCACACAGTGATTTACAGTTCTTTCTGCAGCACAATCAGAGCATGCTTCCTGAGAGAGAGTAAATAGTAAAAGCTTCTGCCACTGCAACAAATTCTGCCTACAGCTGCAAGATCAGAGAGCTGATGGACACGCAAGCCAATCCAGTTCTCATTTCTGCTACTTACAACCTCTGTGATGCTGCAGATCCTCAGATCTTACAGATCTGAACACATCTGTGCACATGTGGCCCAGACAGCAACTGTGTCCTGGGCTGCATTAAGAGCAGTGTGGCCAGCAGGGCAAGGGAGGGGATTCTGTCCTTTTACTCTGCTCTCCTCACAACTCACCTGCAGTACTGTGTGCAGTTCTGGAGCCCCCAGCACAGGAAGGACATGGAACTGTTGGAGCCAGTCCAGAAGAGGGCTACAAAGATGCTCAGAGGGCTGCAGCAGCTCTGCTATGAGGACAGGCTGAGAGAGTTGGGGCTTTTCAGCCTGGAGAAGAGAAGGCTTTGAGGAGACCTTAGAGTAACCTTCCAGTATCTGAAGGGGGCCTACAGGAGGGCTGGGGAGGGACTGTTCACAAGGTCTTGCAATGACAGGACGAGGGGGAATGGGTTTAAACTGTCAGAGGGGAGATTTAAACGGGATGTTAGGAGAAAGTTCTTCATAGTGAGGGTGATGAGACACTGGCACAGGTTGCCTGGGGAGGCAACCTCTCCCTGGAGGTGTTCAAGGCCAGGCTGGATGAAACCTTGAGCAACCTGTTCTAGTGGGAGGTGTCCCTGCCTATGGCACAGGGGGTTTGGAACAGGACGATCTTGGAGGTCTCTTCCAACCTAAACCATTCTATGATCCTGTGACCTTCTCACCTGCAGCTCCGGTTTTCCGTTGACATAAACGGTGCTGTTGTTCACCATTTCCACAATGGCAACGCCCAGGTTGCACCTGATCCCGAAGGAGATGCAGAAGCCCAGGCCGCTCATGATGGCGATGATGTAGCGCTTGGGCAGCCCGCAGCAGGAGCAGTCGCAGGGGGCCAGCCTGCGGGAGCTGGCCTGCACTGGCTGCCCCTCCGCTGTCAGCTCGATCTGCTCCTCCTCTCTGTTGGTGCCATCGATTTTCCTACATGGATGAAGAAAGAGTAAAGGGAAAGGCTTCATTTTCTCAGTCAAATTTGCTGAAAGGTAGGTCGTGCTCCAGTTAGCTGCTAATGAGCCTCCTTGGGAGGGGTTTGTCTCTTGATGATGGAAGGGCTGTGAGAGGTCAACGTAGAATTGGTTAGGTGGGAAAGACCTTTAAGATAATTCAGATCCAACTGTTAACCCAATGCTGCTAAGTCACCACTAAGCCATGGCACCCAGCACCCCATCCACACAGATTTAAACCATGGCACCCAGCACCACATCCACACAGCTTTAAACCATGGCACCCAGCACCACATCCACACAGCTTTAAAACATGGCAGCCAGCATCACATCCACACTGCTTTAAACCATGGCACCCAACACCCCATACACACAGCTTTAAACCATGGTACCCAGCATCACATCCACACAGCTTTAAACCATGGCACCACCATCCACACAGCTTTAAAACATGGCAGCCAGCATCACATCCACACTGCTTTAAACCATGGCACCCAACACCCCATACACACAGCTTTAAACCATGGTACCCAGCATCACATCCACACAGCTTTAAACCATGGCACCAAACACCCCATCCACACAGCTTTAAACCATGGCACCCAGCACCCCATACACACAGCTTTAAACCATGGCACCCAGCACCCCATACACACAGCTTTAAACCATGGCACCCAGCACCACATCCACACAGCTTTAATCCATGGCACCCAGCAACACACCTACACAACTTTCAAATCCCTCCAGGAATGCTGACTCCACCACTGCCTTGGGCAGCCTGTTCCAGGACTTGACACCCCTTTTGGGAAAGATCTTTTCCCTAATTCATTTGTTCTTGGTAAGGAGTAACTTGTTTCAGCCAGATGGGGGCCTCCAGGGAGGTTGGGGAGGGACTGTTCACAAGGTCTTGTAATGACAGGACGAGGGTGAATGGGTTCAAACTGGCAGAGGGGAGATTTAAATGGGATGTTAGGAGGAATTTCTTCACAGTGAGGGTGGTGAGACACTGGAAGGGGTTGCCCAAGGAGGTTGTGGCTGCTCCCTCCCTGGATGTGCTCAAGGCCAAACTGGATGAGGTCTTGAGTGACCTGATCTAGTGGGAGGTGTCCCTGCCTATGGCAGGGGGTTGGAACAGGATGATCTTTGAGGTCCCTTCCAACCTAAACCATTCTACAATTCTATGATTCTATATGTGAAAGAAGAAATACACTCAAAATCTAATACACGTTGGTTTTCCGCTCTAAAATAACCCAAAGAAGTGTTGCCAGAGCATATGTGGATGGGTTACACCCAGCTGTTTCACACAGGAGCTGGTGAGGTCTTTGGGGTGAACAGTATTGATTTGATCACAGTTTTATCTAGCTCCTGTGCATCTGTAATGTACTACCCATAATCTAATCACAGAAATGTTGGGCTTGGAAAACACCTTTGAGATCATCAGCTCCAACTGCTTGCCCAAAGCTCACAATCCCACCACTACACATCCCTAGACACAAGATAGAATCATAGAATGGGTTAGGTTGGAAGGGACCTCAAAGATCATCTAGTCCGAACCCCCTCCCACTAGAACAGATCTCTTACTTGGTCATTCCTTATCCTGTTTGATCATGCTGCTGTTCCCACCACCAGAGTCCTAGATAATAACTGCTGTGGAAATCAATTAAAATGTGGTTTAGGGGGAAAAAAAAGTTCCAGTTTGTTGTAAGCATTTTTTGGAGGTAATATGGAATATTTGGTCACAGGCTAGAATGTGAAATAGAAAATTGCTGAGATGTCTCAATTTTTTTAAAGCCTCAGATGATGAGGTTTATCTATTGCTAAATTCTACAAAATGCATATATCTGAAATATCTTTAGCAACCTGCTGCCTCAAGCTCTTCAGTTTCCATGTGGCTTTGAAATGCTCCTAGAGATGGTTGCCCAGGGAGGTTGTGGCTGCTCCCTCCCTGTAGGTGTTGAAGGCCAGGCTGGATGAGGTCTTGAGTGACCTGTTCTAGTGGGAGGTGTCCCTGCCTATGGTGGGGGGTTGGAACTGGGTGATCTTTGAGGTCACTTCCAACCTAAACCATTCTATGATTCTATGACTGCTTCACCTCCCTGGGCCGCCTGTTCCAATGGCTGACAACTGCAGAACCATTGAGGCTGGAAAAGACCTCTGAGATCACCAAGACCAACCTATAACCTAACACCATGACATAGGCTAAACCATGCCACCAAGTGCCATATCCCATCTTTCCTTAAAGACCTCCAGTGCTGGTGACTCCACCACCTCCCTGGGCAGTCCACTGCAGTGCCTAACCCTTTCTGTTAACAAATTGTTCCTAATATCCAACCTGAGTTTCCCTTAGTACAACCTGAGACCATTTTCTCTTCTCCTACCACTTGGTGTAGGTGAGAAGAGACTGACCTCTACCTTGCTCCAGCCTAATGGATAGCACTCTACACACTAAAGGTGTTGCAAATACAAGGTGGCAAGTATGGCTTGCTGTAGACTTAAATATATCTTTCCAACATGCAGTTTCACTTAAATATATCAGCACTTCTAGGCTTTAGAGCTACAGGCTAACTGGAGCAGCTTTTACCATATTCTTGCTTTTTGCATGCTCTTATCCAAGCCATTATTTTAGCCTTAGCAAAAGAAAAAGGAAGCATGCTACAGTTCATCAGCTCACATCTCCAAGAAGCATTAGAATTAAGAATGTCTGGGGCCAGGAGGGAAATCCTAGGATTTCTGATTTAATCCCTTGCTGAAAGCAGTGCTAACTGCAGAATTAGATCATTAGCTCATTGCTGGGCTGGAGGGAAGACTTTGCACTAAGGCAAGGTAGTGCAGGAAACGTGATATTGCTTTGGTGCTCTTTGAAGGTGATTGAGATCTTATGATTCACTGGCAGGGAAACAGCATTTGGTAGTGAAACGAGAGAGAGCAACACAGGCAGGTGCTTTACAAGAAGGCTTTAAAAAGAAGGCACCATAAATTCCAGGCTCTGTGTGCAAATACAGCCGGATGTAAACTGAATAAAATACCAAGACCAAAGACCTCAGGAAGTGAAAAGACAATGAGATAATTATTTGGTTTAGATCTGCTGTCATTCCAAAAGACAAATAAACTAAAGGAAGTCATTTAATTGTTTTCTCTAACATAATCTAAGATATTGAATGAATAAAATAATCTAAGATGTTGATTGAATAAAATAATCTAAAACACTGATTGAATGAAATCAAAGCACTGAATAAAATACCAAAATCAAAGACCTTAGGAAGTGAAAAGGTAATTGAATAATTCTTTTTTCTAAGAGCTGCTGTTATCCCCAAAGACAAATAAACTAAAGGAAGTAATTTAATTGTCTTCCTCTAAAAAAAATCTGAGATATTGATTGAACAACATAATCTATGATGTTGATTGAATGAAATCAAAGCATTGAATAAAATACCAAAACCAAAGACCTCAGGAAGTGAAGGGACAATTGAATAATTATTTTTTGTAGAGCTGCTCTCATCCCCAAAAGACAAACAAACTAAAAGAAGTCATTTATTTGTCTTCCTCTAACATAATCTATTGATTGAATAACATAATCTAAGATATTGATTGAACAACCATAACCTAAGATACTGATTGAGTCAAATCAAAGCACTGAATAAAATACCAAAACCAAAGACCTCCGAAAATGAAGAGACAATTGAATAATTCTTTTTATTAGAGCTGCTGTCATCCCCAAAAGACAAACAAACTAAAAGAAGTCATTTAACTGTCTTCCTCTAACATAATCTAAGATATTGATTGAATAACAGAATTTATTGATTGAATAGCATAACCGAAGATATTGATTGAACAACATAATCTAAGATATTGATTGAATGAAATCAAAGCACTGAATAAAATACCAAAACCAAAGACCTCAGGAATTGAAAAGCCAATTGGATATAATTTTTTTAGATCTGCTGCCATCCCACAAGTCTAAAAAACTAAAAGAAAACATTTTATTGTCTTCCTCTAACATAATCTGAGATATTGATTGAATAACACAATCTGAGATATTGATTGAATGAAATCAAAGCACTGAATAAAATACCAAAACCGAAGACCTCAGGATATGAAGAGACAATTGAATAATTATTTTTTTAGAGTTGCTGTCATCCCCAAAAGACAAATAAACTAAAAGAAGTAATTAAACTATCTTCCTCTAACATAATCTAAGATATTGATTGAACAATATAATCTATGATATTGATTGAATGAAATCAAAGCACTGAATAAAGTACCAAAACCAAAGACCTCAGAAAGTGAAGAGACAATTGAATAACCAAAGCACAGTTTCTCAAATTTTAATACCTTTACCAGGCTCTCTATTTAAAAGAGAGGCATTAGGCTGGAATTGGGGCATTATTCTGGGCAGCTGGCAAAGATCAGATGACGCAAAGCCAAAACATCTGTTCTGACCTGGACATTTTCAGCTGGTTGTCAATCCAGATAGGCATTAAACCATCTTTCTCCTCCAAATTCACCCTTAGAAGTAGTGTGCCAGGACTTGCACTGTGAGCCAACATTGCCTTTATGGAGAAATTAATTATTTGGCTATTGTATTCAATTGCACATTAATAAAAGCAAGCTGAGGACTAATCCATGATCCCAAGTGCAGGCAGTACATTTCACACCCCTGAAGCTCAATGTTAACCCCTTTCTTAGCAGATCTGTCTTGGAGAAAACTACCTTGCAACAGCAGCCCCAGTGTGGAGCTGAGATGAAGAATTAGCAGTGCAGACATTCACAGAGCCAGTGTTTGACCTAGCTTTTTGCCTTTGCTTCATGAAATAATAATGGGAGCATGGCAACTCCTTGAAAAGATGAGAAAAGTATCTTCCAGTTAATCCATATATTTTGGTAGTGCCACTGAGAATTTTCAGCTGTTGTACAGAAATCATCTAGAAGAAAACTGCTTCAGAGCAAGTGCTCTCCTTGGAGTAGCCTTCCAGTATCTGAAGGAGGCTACAGGAAGGCTGGGGAGGGACTATTCACAAGGTCTTGTAATGACAGGATGAGGAGCAATGAGTTTAAACTGGAAGAGGGGAGATTTAAATGGGATGTTAGGATGAAGTTCTTTCCAGTGAGGGTGGTGAGACACCGGAACAGGTTGCCCAGGGAGGTTGTGGCTGCTTCTTCCCTGGAGGTGTTCAAGGTGAGATTGGATGAGACCTTGAGCAACCTGTTCTAGTGGGAGATGTCCCTGCCTATAGTGGGGAGTTGGAACTGGATGGTCTTTGAGGTCTCTTCCAACCTAAGCCATTCTATGATTCTATGACCTCCCCCAGTTATTGCAGTCTTCCACAGGCAGCTGTGTTGCAATCATACACAACATGCAAATCTCACACTTACAAACCCAGCATCAGTCATCACATACAACTCTTACTGATGATCCTGCCACAACTTCAGGAACCTACACACTGACTACTGAAAAATAACGTTTATCCCAAAGCAGCTACAACCTTCTGAGACCTCATTTAGGGATCTGCTCAGGTAATAATTTTCCATACCCAATTCTGCAACTGATGCATTGCTACAAAATCCCTGTACAGATAGGCAAATTCTCTTTGTTGACCCAGTGCATGGGACCACTCTGGCTGGTTTGTGCTGTGTGGGCTGTACAACTTTTCACATTAAAAGTGACATTACTCCACTTAGTCATTTCCCACTTCATCAGTAAGCTTGCAGTTGCCATCAGCTGAAATCTTCAGGGTAGTCAGAGCCTGAGATTTTAGTTTAGTTCATGGGGTTTTTGTCTTTGTCTACACTAACTTCACAGAAGGTTCAAAGTGTTTCTGCCTGTCAAGAAGACCTCTGCAGCAAAAGCTTTCTTTTCTCAACAACTTAAAAGATTTTTGGAGTCCAAGCTCTGGTTTCTAATTTCCTTTTTTTTTTTTTTTTCCCCTTCCCACTGTTATTTATCTAACCAAGAACAAACCTGTGAGGATGCTTTATGCTGTTTGTGCTTTAGCATTTGAACTGCTCTGTGGACAATTGCCACGGAGCAGTTGGTCTTGTCAGACACTGGCTTCTGGATCTGCTCCTCTGTTTGCACAACAGAGGAAACATTGTAGGAAGTCACAGACTTGCCATATATACCAAAGCCTAACAAGGACTTTTCTGCCCACTTTGCTAGTTTTTACCCCCCACCATCAACACACATCAGCCAGTGAAACCATACACGGAGACCTAACCAAGCTGCATGTTAATATAATTAACCACCTATCAAAAGCTAGGAGAGAAAGCAAAATCTTTGCTGATTTACACCATATCAAAGCCAACCAGACTGGACGTAAAGCAAAGCTGAGGTTGCAGCTGGTTTACATCTATACATTCAATCACGTAAAAAGAGAAGTGTTTGCTCTTATCTGTAAGCTGAGCTGTAGAGAATGAAGTTCAAATCAAAACCCTGCATATTTCCTTCCTCACAGGAACCTTCAAACATGACTGCATAGTTCCTAAGAGACAGAATCACGGAAAAGGTTGGAAAAGATCTTCAGGATCATCGAGTTCAAACTATCACCTAACCCTTCTAATCAACTAAACCATGGCACTAAGTGCCTCATCCAGTCTCCTTTTAAACACCTCCAGGGATGGTGACTCCAGCACCTTCCCAAGCAGTCCATTCCAATGCCAATCACTCTTTCTATGTAGAACTTCTTCCTAACCTCCAGCCTAAACTTGCCCTGGTGCAGTTAGAGTCTGTGTCCTCTTGTTCAGTCACTGGGTGCCTGGGAGAAGACACCAACTCCACCTGGCTACAACCTCCTTTCAGGTAGCTGTAGAGAGCAATAAGGTATCTCCCGAGCCTCTTCTTCTCAAAGCTGAACGACTCCAGCTCCCTCAGCCTCTCCCTTGTAGGTCTTGTGCTCCAGCCCCGCCACCAGCCTCTCAGTTTGCAGAGGTTCTTACTTAGATCCAATTGCAAGCAGAGTAAAACAACTTTAATTGGTAGGATTATTTCCTCCATTGGCTAATAGGTCTAAGAAAGGCACTGGTATACATTTAGCTAAGCCAGACAATAGCTCAGTCCAGCAAACTTCCTTGTATCTCCACTCACATTTGATTTGGTTAGATTCATCAGCAAGTTGGATGCCAGTACTACGGACTGTGTAGGAACCAGCATCACATGCCACAAGAGGAGAGTCATTTAGGTGCTTTGAAGTTTGCACAGCACTTCCACCTAGCAAACACAGTGCACTGCCACATCACACACCCACCAAACACAAAAGCTAGGGGGATTTGATCAAACTGACTGGCAGAGTCCACGGCAGACAGAATGTATGATTGGATGGGTAAGTTTTAAAAGAAAAATGGGATCCCTGGAATTACTTAGAGCATTGTAAGAGTGAAAAGAGCAAAATGTTAGACTTCATCTGTGCTCCTGTAAATGAAGAAGAGAACTTAAGTTGGAATTGTGTAGAATGCAGACACTGCTCACACAGTAGGGAAAGAGTGCAGCTGGCAACCTACCAGTGCACAACAGTAACCTCTTTAAAAATGGAACCCCTGGAATTACTTAGAGCATTGCAAGAGTGAAAAGAGCAAAATGTTAGACTTCACCTATGCTGCTGCAAATGAAGCGAACTTAAGTTGGAATTGTGTAGAATGCAGACACTGCTCACACAGTAGGGAAAGAGTGCAGCTGGCAACTTACCAGTGCACACCAGTAACCCCTTTAAAAATGGGAGCCCTGGAATTACTTAGAGCATTGTATGAGTGAAAAGAGCAAAATGTTAGACTTCACCTATGCTGCTGCAAATGAAGCGAACTTAAGTTGGAATTGTGTAGAATGCAGACACTGCTCACACAGTACAGAAACAGTGCAGCTGGCAACTTACCAGTGCACACCAGTAACCCCTTTAAAAATTGAATTCCTGGAATTACTAATTGTAAGAGTGAGAAGAGCAAAATGTTAGACTTCACCTGTGCTTCTGCAAATGAAGAGAACTTAAGTTGGAATTGTGTAGAACACAGACACTGCTCACACAGTATGGAAAGAGTGCAGCTGGCAACCTACCAGTGCACACCAGTAACCCCTTTAAAAATGGAACCCCTGGAATTACTTAGAGCATTGTAAGAGTGAAAAGAGCAAAATGTTAGCAAATGAAGAAGAGTTAAGTTGTAATTGTGTAGAATGCAGACACTGCTCACACAGCACAGAAACAGTGCAGCTGGCAACCTACCAGTGCACAACAGTAACCCCTTTAAAAATTGAACCCCTGGAATTACTTAGAGTATTGAAAGAGTGAGAAGATCAAAATGTTGGACTTCAGCTGTGCTGCTGCACGAGGAAGAGTTAAGTTGGAATTGTGTGGAACACAGACACTGCTCACACAGTACAGAAACAGTGCAGCTGGCAACCTACCAGTGCACATCAATAAACCCTTGCTTATTTTCATGTATGTAGATGCTGTAGTATAACACAAACCAATTATTACACATTCTCTTGTCAGCAAAGGCACGTTTAGATGTGCCAAGAACGATAGTTCAACTGCAAACAGCATTCCCAAAAGAAAGGAATGGGCTGGGCAGAAAAGCAAATACACCTGAACCACTAAAGATAGAGTCAGTTAAAATGCTGGCCTGATCTGGGGGGATTTAAACCACTTGGCATCAAGCATGCAAGAAAAGCCACTGAACCCTCTGCTCTCATCTGCTGATTACACAAATCAACATTGTCAGTGGCCACTGCTGATAGAAATAATCTTCCAATTAAATGAGAAACTCCTTTGCCTTTCTGACAGTCGTTTTTTTCCATCATGTTTTCACATAGCAAAACCCCAAAAATCTTTCCGTTCGCTGTTTCGTTAACTGTCACTAGAGAAAAAAAAAAAATAAAGGCCTTGACTCTTTTTTTTTCTCCCTCCTTTTGCTAGCAAACAGCTGCTTCTCCTTTTGCTCTTTGTAATTTGTCACACACACACACACACACAGAGCCCTCTGCTTAATCATTTTTCTCTTACTGATTCAGAACAAGATTTTCCTAAAATCTTCAGAGCGGCAGCATTTGGGAGGGCTAATTTCCCCTTAAATCATCAGATCTTCTCATGCAAGCTAAGCCACAGAAGTATTCACATTCAATTATTTTAAAGTGTTGGGTTGTTTGTTTTGTTTGTCCAATTAGAACACTTTTCCATGTTCTGTTTTAAATACCAGAACACCACATTTTAAAACTTATTCTCATCTTTTGGTTCGGTGTCAGTATCTCCATCATCTCTAGTCCTGCGGTGGTGTAACAGTGCCCCTTTTCCACCTCCTGCCTCCCAGTGAGGTGTCTCTCACCACCTGAGCTCAGATATCACTTCTGCAACTCTAAATTCTGCTGTACAGTTATACTTTTTTTTTTTTTTTTTTGGGTTACTTCATTTCTCTTCAACAAATTGAGCCGAGGGGCCCCCGTTTGGGAATTTGCTGTGGGGTTTTTACCTTCTCAGCTTCCCCAGCGAGTCGCTGATGGTGTTCTTCACCTCTTCCTTTCCCGGGGTAAAAAATCTTTCCTTCAGTGAAGCCAAGCCTTTGATGGGCATTTTGTCTTCCTTCTTCAGCAAATCCCTTATGCTAACAAGCAGTCACTTCTGCTGTCATATTTCCCGGCGCCAAACTCGGGGGTCTCCGCCGATCTCCTCGGTGACCTCTGCAACAGCAACCAGTTGCCCAAGAGGGATGCACGGAAGGAAAAAACCAAAAACAAAAAGAGAAGCAAAAATAAAAACAAAACCAGATCTTCCAAAGCCAGAAAGTCAGCTGGGAAGAGCTCTGGAGCAAAAGCCAGTGGGAAGCACTCCGGGAGTCGGCGGTCACTTGCAGCAGCTCTGCCGTGCATCCGTGCGGGGTCAGGTACCTGGATGGAGGCAGCTGGGCTGGGGGCTGCAGCTGGCGAGCTGGAGAGGAGCTGCTGAGGGCTGGTGGCCCTGGGCAGGACACAGCTGCCTGCTCCACGGGAGAACCTCAGGCTGCCTAGCTGAGGTTCATCCTCAGTGCCTCCCTCCCTCCCTCCCCTGCCTCTTTCATGCCGAGTTCCTGTGCAAGGTGGTGCTATAGTAACGGACACAATACCTGTCCTCAAGCCACTCCAGCTCGTTAATAAGACCTCATCTGTGGCTAAGGCAAGAAGTTGATTAAACATGCATGAGTCCTTTCTGCAGGCAGGGAATTGTTTCAAGCTACAGTTCCTCTCGTACCATGGAATCATACAATGGCAGGGGTTGGAAGGGACCTCCGGAGATCTTAGAATCATAGAATCAGACTAAACAGTCCCAACTCTTTCAGTGTGAAGCTCTCCTATGAAGATAGGACAGCTGGCCAAGTCACTTAATCACCCTCATGGCTGTGACCAGGACTCTCTCCAGAACACCCCTGTATGTTCTGGAAAAGGGGAGCCCAAATTTGTTATTCTGGCAGATAACTCTTCCCACTCTCAGGGGATGCTGAAGGAAAAAAAAAATCACCTCTCTGCTCCACCTGGTTGCTGTGTCACTCTGGGATCTGGATTCAGTGAACCTCTGGAACCACCGACCTTCTTGGTCACCTGAACACACTGCTGGCTCATACTCAGTCAGCCACCAACCAACATCCCCAGCTCCTCTGCCAAGCAGCTTTCCAGCCACTCTCCCCCAAGCCTGTGACATTCTATGGGGCAGTTGTGTGACAAGTGTGGCACCTGACACTTGGCCTTACTGATTCTGATACCATTGGCCACAACCCACCTATCCAGCCCGTCCAGATCTCTCTGCAGAGCCTTCCTGCCCTCTTCTCAAGACTAAACAGCCCCAGCCTTCTCACTGTGTCTTCAGAGGAGGGCTGGCCAAGTCACTTAATCACCCTCCTGGCTGTGCAGAGGACTCTCTCCAATAGACCCCTGTATGTCCTTGAAAAGGGGAGCCCCAAATGGTCATTCTGGAAAATGACTCTTTCCACTCTCAGGGAATGGCTGAAGGGAAAAAAAAAATAATAAATTCACCTCTCTGCTCTTCCTGGTTGCTGTGTCGCTCTGGGACCTGGATTCAGTGAACCTCTGGAACAGTTATCTGCAGCTGCTTTGAACATTTCTCCAGCAGTCTCACATTGCCTGCAGCACAGGTAGCAAAGGAAACAAATGCTCACTCATCAGCCATCTCCCTTGCACACGCTGGCAGCTTGCCACAGCTTGACCATCCAGCAGAGGTACAGAGCCTCAGATTAGCTTCCTTTCTGCAACTCCTGATAGCAAACCACAACTCTCCAGCTGAAGAGCAACAGGCACAAAGTTCAGGCTGCCACTTAGCTTCAGCATTCTCTTACTGAGTACCACCAGAAAAGAAGCTGTCAGTGCCCTCTGATTTTTTGGTGGCTCTTCTATGATTTTCATAGAATCAGTCAGAGTTAGAAGGGACCACAAGGATCATCTAGTTCAACCCTCCTGCCATACCCAGGGACACCCTACCCTAGACCAGGCTGCCCACAGCCTCTGCCAGCCTGGCTGCAAACACCTCCAGGGATGTGGCCCCAACCTCCTCCCTGGGCAACCCAATCCAGGGTCTCTTTGAGTCCAACCCCCCCTACCAAAGCAGGATCACCCAAGGCAGGCTGCACAGGGACACATCCAAATGGGTCTTGAAAGTCTCTAGAAGAGGCTCCACAACCTATCTGGGAAACCTATTCAAGTGCTCAGCCCCCCTTACAGCAAAGTTTTTCCCTCACGTTGAGATGGAACTGTCTGTTCCAGTTTGTATCCCTTGCTCCTCGTCCTACCACAGGGCACCCTGTGCCATCTGGGCCCCCAAATGCCATCTGGGTACCCAAATGCTATCAGATGCCTGTTTCTTTGACTGGAAGGCAGTTTTATTACACACTTCTGCATGTGTTTATCCCTAAAAACATACCCCTGATGTCTGGTAGTTAACTCGTTGAGCCTCATTTTCTGTGTTCCCTCTGGATAAAGGAGACTCTGTGTTACTGCACGTATGTGATGTGCTGAGACTGTGCCTTCTGCAGCGGTGACCTTCCTGCCCTGGCTGTTAGCATGCCCCAGTGGGCCAGGGTGCATCAGGGTCAGGGCTTTGGAGCAAGAAACTGCAAGGAATTTCCTCCTTTTGCTCAGCTGTGGAGATGGCCAGAGTCAAGCCTGAGCAGCACGAGGAAGGAAGGCAGCAGCATCTCCCAGGGCAGCACAACAGTCTGGAGAAGGGGAGGCTCCAAGGTGACCTCCTTGTGGCCTTCCAGTAGCTGAAGGGGGCCTACAGAAAAGCTGGGAAGGGACTTGTTATGCTATCAGGTAGCGACAGGACTAGGGGGAATGGAGCAAAGCTGGAGGTTGGGAGATTCAAACTGGACATGAGGAGGAAGTTCTTCGCTACGAGAGTGGTGAGAGCCTGCAATGGGTCGCCCATTCCAGGGGGTGGTTGGGGCCACATCCCTGGAGGTGTTTGCAGCCAGGCTGGCAGAGGCTGTGGGCAGCCTGATCTAGGGTAGGGTGTCCCTGGGCATGGCAGGGGGGTTGGAACTAGATGATCCTTGTGGTCCCTTCCAACCCTGACTGAGTCTATGACATGCTGCAGGGAGGGTTTCACAGGCAGCCCTGGACTTGGCAGTGAGAGCTGCTACTGTTCAACCCAATTAATCAGAAATACACCCAGAGAAGTCCTGTTACAGGCATGCAGGGAACAAGTGCCAAGAGCCCCAGGGCCTTGGCTGCATGTACTGCTGTCTAAGGGAGGACTCTCTGCAAGGGCAATGCCTGAGCTAGCTCTGCTGAGACTGGAGTGTTGCAGTACTGCTCTACAGCACATGCATTATTCAAAGAGTAGACTGAAACTCTAACCAGTTCTGCAACAGAAGAGACTCCAGCCAAGCAAAGCTTCCTCAGCTCACCAGTACTGCTTTCCCCTTCCCCTTTTCCTTCTCCCCTTCTCCCTCTCTACTTACAGCAGCCTGAAGGGGGTCTACAAGAAAGCTGGGGAGGAGCATTTTGCAAGGGCTTGTAGTGATAGGACCAGAGGGAATGGATTGAAGCTCGAGGAGGGTAGATTTAGACTGGAGATTCAGAAGAAATTCTTTATAGTGAGGGTGCTGAAACACTGGAACAGGTTGCCCAGGCAGGTTGTGGATGTTGCCTCCTTGCAGGTGTTCAAGGGCAGGCTGAATGAGGCCTGGGCTAGTGGAAGGTGTCCCTGCCCATGGAGGGGAGTTGGAACTGGATGGTCTTTATGCGCCCTTCCAACCCAAACCATTCTATGATTTAACTCAAAGTCTGAAGTCGGTCTTTCACGCATCTGGGAAAGCTTTAAGCATCTCCCTCAGAGATACATCCTGACTGGCACCTGGCAGGGCATGTTCCCCTCGCAGAGGGAATGGATCTCATGAACCATATTGCCCCCCTCAGCTCACTTCTCACAGCAGGTTCCACCTCTCCCTGCTCTTTGCAATCCTCCCATTGCCTGCAGCTCAGCAGTGCTTGGGACGTGGCCCCTTTTGAAACTCACTGATCCTTTCCCTAAGGCTTCCAGAAAGGAGGTTACTCACTCTTCCTGCTATTCAGGGGGGCTGCTCCACTTCCTCCTTCCCAGGTTCACAGAGTAGTAAAAGGGCTGCAACTTTTAGACTGCTCCTGCAGAGCCTGTCCCAGGAGCTTTGCAGTGTCCTGGTGGGGCACTGTCCACGGGAGCATGACCCACCCAGTTCCCAGTAAGGATACACCAGGTGAGGCCATGGCAATCTGTATGAAACTAATCCCAGTATGTATTTTGCAGTACCAGTGGAGGAAATCCCTTCCTTAACAGGACAGAATCACAGAATGACAGGGGCTGGAAAGAACCTCCAAAGTTCATCTATTCCAACCCCCCTGCCAGAGCAGGATCACCTAGAGCAGATCACACAGGAACACATCCAGGCAGGTTTTGAATATCTCCAGAGAAGGAGACTCCATAGCCCCCCTGGGCAGCCTGTTCCAGTGTTCTGTCACCCTCACAGGGAAAAAAAATTCCTCCTCATGTTTGAATGAAACTCTCTATGCCTCAGCTTCCACCCATTGCCCCTTGCCGTGTCATTGGGCATCACCCAGCAGAGCCTGGCTCCAGCCTCCTGGCACCCACCCTGCATATATTGATAAACACTGCTGAGGTCAGCTCTCAGTGTCCTCTTCTCCAAGCAGCACAGCCCCAGCTCCCTCAGGCTCTCCTCATTAGAGAGATGTTCCATTCCTTTCAGCATCTTTGTGGCTCTTCACTGAACTCTGTCATAGAAGTTCTATGTCCCTCTTGAACTGGGGGGGCCCAGATCTGGACACAGTACTCCAGATGTGGCCTCAGCAGGGCAGAACAGATGGGCAGGAGAACCTCTCTCCACCTACTAGCCACAACCCTTTAATACACTCCAGAATGGCATTGGCTCTCCTGGCCACAAGAGCACACTGCTGGCTCATGGTCACCTCCCATCAGCTAGGACCCCCAAATCCTTTTCCCCTTTGCTGCTTTCCAACAGGTCCCCAGCCTATACTGACACCTGGGGTTGTTCTTCCACGAGTGCAACACCACAGCCATTATGGATCCAGTCATCATCATTCCTACTCTCTTATTTCCTGTTTTAACCCTGTGCAGAAACTTCTTTTGCAGAAATTCAATTACCCCACTGTGATTCTCCTTCTTGTGACTCAGACCTTCTTGAACACCTTGTCTCATAGCATCTAAGTCTGCTGCTTGCAAGCTGGAATCTAAGCCCAAGGCAGAGGTAGCAAGCTGTAGAGCTGCACTTGCAAAGAAACAGTGTGCAAAACTAAAACTACTGGCACCTACAGCTTGCAGCTATTGTTGGAACTGATAGCCCTAAACACTTCTAGTAAAGCTGTATTAGTAAAGCTAGCAGAGGGGAGATTTAAATGGGATGTTAGGAGGAAGTTCTTCACAGTGAGGGTGGTGAGACACTGGCACAGGTTGCCCAGGGAGGTTGTGGCTGCTCCCTCCCTGGAGGTGTTCAAGTCCAGGCTGGATGAGGTCTTGAGCATCCTGATCTAGTGGGAGGTGTCCCTGCCTATGGCAGGGAGATGGAACTGGATGATCTTTGAGGTTTCTTCCAACCTAAACCATTCTATGATTCTATGATTAAGACTGCATTTTAGAGCCAACATGGACAAGAAAAAAGAAGCATGCAGAAGGTCACTGTTGTGGGCTTGTATGCTATTACCACCTTAGGTACCCAAGAGTAAAATCATAGAATCAGTCAGGGTTGGAAGGGACCACAAAGATCATCTAGTTCCAACCCCCCTGCCATGACCAGGTACACCCTACCCTAGATCAGACTGCCCACAGCCTCATCCAGCCTGGCTGCAAACACCTCCAGGGATGTGGCCCCAATCACCTCCATGGGCAACCCATTCCAGGGCCTCACCACTCATGCTCAACAACTTCCTCCTCACATCCAATCTGAATCTCCCCACCTCCAGCTTTGCTCCATTCCCCCTAGTCCTGTCACTACCTCAAAGCCTAAAAAGTCCTTCCCCAGCTTTTCTGTAGGCCCCCTTCAGATACTGGAAGGCCACAAGAAGGTCACCTGGGAGCCTCCTCTTCTCCAGACTAAACAGCCCCAACTCTTTCAGCCTGTCTTCATAGGAGACATGATACAGCCCTCTGATCAGCCTTATGGCCTTATCATTCCTCAAAATAATGACTGGGGGAAAGTCTTTGCCGTGCTGAAAGGGAGACTTTTGCTACTTGTTTTGGTGCAGCACGGACAGCACACCTGCAGGTCTCATTCAGACACCACACTCCTGTTAGCTGTGATTACTGAAACAACCTTGCCAAGGAGCAGCTCCTACCATTTGTAAAGTAGAACAGAATAGAATGGAATGGAATGGAATGGAATGGAATGGAATGGAATGGAATAGAAT
>VWZI01021443.1:50633-77515 GCA_013396835.1 Psilopogon haemacephalus | reverse complement strand
GTGACTCCACCACCTCCCTGGGCAGCCCATTCCAATGCCAATCACTCTCTCTGGCAAGAACTTCCTCCTAATATCCAGCCTATACCTCCCTCGGCACAACTTGAGACTGTGTCCCCTTGTTCTGTTGCTGGTTGCCTGGGAGAAGAGCCCAACCCCACCTGGCTACAGCCTCCCTTCAGGTAGTTGTAGACACCAATGAGGTCACCCCTAAGCCTCCTCTTCTCCAGGCTAGACAACCCCAGCATCCTCAGCCTCTCTTCACAGGGCTGTGCTCCAGGCCCCTCACCAGCTTTGTCACCCTTCTCTGGACACGTTCCAGTACCTCAACATCCCTATTGAATTGAGGGGACCAGAACTGTCTTGAATTCTTACCAAATAATCACAGATTCATAGAATTGTTTCATTTTGAAAAGACCTCTAAAATGACCGAGTCCAACCATCAACCTAAGACCACCCTGACCAATAAACCATGCCCAGAAGTGCCACGTCCACATCCTCATTCCCACCCTGGGAGAGTCGAGCCGACCTTTAGGTGTCTGTGCTGAACTAGCATGAAGCTGTTGCACTGCTGCGTGCTCAGACTTAACACCAACCAACCAAAGGCTGCTGGGGTCCTCCAGGGGACACAGGCACAAGTGTGACAGCCTGGGCAGCCAAGGCCAGGCTAGAATAACCTGGTTAATTTTTAATTGTGTTTATTTTCAGGTCAAGGCCATGTGCTCCCATCCCTGGTGTTTGCGAGCTGCTTGTCAGACCAGAGCTTGCTCTTGTTATTCCTTTGGAGGAACCTCCCCTTGGCAAAGCAAGGTCCCTGTCTGTGGGTGTCTGTCTTTTATAGAATCATAGAATCAGTCTGGGTTGGAAGGGACCACAAGGATCATCTAGTTACAACCCTCCCTGCTATGCCCAGGGACACTCTACTCTAGATCAGGCTGCCCACAGCCTCAGCCAGCCTGGCTGCAAACACCTCCAGGGATGGGACCCCAACCACCCCCCTGGGCAACCCATTCCAGCCTCTCACCACTCTCATGCTCAACAACTTCCTCCTCACATCCAATCTGAATCTCCCCACCTCCAGCTTTGCTGCATTCCCCCTAGTCCTGTCACTACCTGAGCCGAAAAAGTCCCTCCCCAGCTTTTCTCTAGGCCCCCTTCAGATACTGGAAGGCCACAAGAAGGTCACCCTGGGAGCCTCCTCCAGACTGAACAGCCCCAACTCTTTCAGTCTGTCCTCATAGCAGAGGTGCTGCAGCCCTCTGAGCATCCTCGTGGCCCTTCTCTGGACACCTCCAGCATGTCCACATTCCTCTTGTAATAGGGGCTCCAGAACTGGATGCAGTACTCCAGGTGGGGTCTCACGGGGGCAGAGTTGAGGGGGAGAATCACCTCCCTCGACCTGCTGGCCACACTTGTCCTGCTGCAGCCCAGCCTCTGCTTGGCTTTCTGGGCTGCAAGTGCACACTGCTGGCTCATGTTGAGGTTCTTGCCCCCTTAGTTCAAGTGCTCAAAGGCTAAAAAATCCTGGGTGCTCTATCTCCCTAACTTGAACTGAAATTGAATTTAAACTTTGTGTTATGTCAAGATTAAGCCTCTTTGGAAGTTTTAAATGCTTGCTTCTTCTAAAGGGAGCAAAATAGCGAAGCAAAAGTGGTGAATTCTGTTTTCATCTCCATGTAGGGCACACAATAGGTTCTCCTCCCCCCTCTACTTTGCCCTGGTGAGACCCCAATCTGAGTACTGCCTTCAGTTTTGGGCTCCCCAGTTAAAGAGGGACAGGAATCTGCTGGAGAGGTCCAGTGGAGAACTATGAGGATGCTGAGGGAACTGAAGCACTGCTTGATAGGGAGAAGCTGAGGGACCTGGGGCTGCTTAGGCTGGAGAAGGGAAGACAGAGAGGATTTAACAAACATTCATAAATATCTGAGGGCTGGGGGTCAGGAGCAGGGGGACAGGCTCTGCTCACTTGCTCCCTAGGATAGGACAAGGAGCAATGGATGGAAGCTGCAGCACAGAAGGTTTCACCTCAACACAAGGGGGAACTTTTTTACTGTAAGGGTCCCAGAGCACTGAAACAAGCTGCCCAGAGAGGTTGTGGAGTCTCCTTATCTGGAGCCTTTCAAGACCTGTTTGGATGCGTTCCTCTGTGACCTGAGCTAGATTGTATGGTCCTGCTCAAAAAGGCAGAGCTTCCATCTCACTGCACTAAGTTGGGTACTGGAATGTGTCCAGAGAAGGGCAACAAAGCTGGTGAAGGGTCTGGAGCGCAGCCCTGTGAAGAGAGGCTNAAAGAGAAAAAATAAAGAGAAAAAATAAAGAGAAAAAATAAAGAGAAAAAATAAAGAGAAAAAATAAAGAGAAAAAATAAAGAGAAAAAATAAAGAGAAAAAATAAAGAGAAAAAATAAAGAGAAAAAATAAAGAGAAAAAATAAAGAGAAAAAATAAAGAGAAAAAATAAAGAGAAAAAATAAAGAGAAAAAATAAAGAGAAAAAATAAAGAGAAAAAATAAAGAGAAAAAATAAAGAGAAAAAATAAAGAGAAAAAATAAAGAGAAAAAATAAAGAGAAAAAATAAAGAGAAAAAATAAAGAGAAAAAATAAAGAGAAAAAATAAAGAGAAAAAATAAAGAGAAAAAATAAAGAGAAAAAATAAAGAGAAAAAATAAAGAGAAAAAATAAAGAGAAAAAATAAAGAGAAAAAATAAAGAGAAAAAATAAAGAGAAAAAATAAAGAGAAAAAATAAAGAGAAAAAATAAAGAGAAAAAATAAAGAGAAAAAATAAAGAGAAAAAATAAAGAGAAAAAATAAAGAGAAAAAATAAAGAGAAAAAATAAAGAGAAAAAATAAAGAGAAAAAATAAAGAGAAAAAATAAAGAGAAAAAATAAAGAGAAAAAATAAAGAGAAAAAATAAAGAGAAAAAATAAAGAGAAAAAATAAAGAGAAAAAATAAAGAGAAAAAATAAAGAGAAAAAATAAAGAGAAAAAATAAAGAGAAAAAATAAAGAGAAAAAATAAAGAGAAAAAATAAAGAGAAAAAATAAAGAGAAAAAATAAAGAGAAAAAATAAAGAGAAAAAATAAAGAGAAAAAATAAAGAGAAAAAATAAAGAGAAAAAATAAAGAGAAAAAATAAAGGTGAAAAAAAAAAAGGGAAAAAAAGAGGAGAAAAAAAAAAGAGGAAAAAAGAGAAAAAAAATAAGGCTGGTGTATTGGACATGATGATTTCTGTGCTTGCAGGAATACTCTCTGCCATTTAAATATAGGTCCTAATTGTAACCTTCACCAAAGCAGTAGAAGAACATTTCTGTTTGCAACTTGGGTTGCAGTGACACCTCATGGTGGCTTTATTCTATTTTCAAGGTTGTTTGGGAAGATCTCTTACAGCCTTTTACAACCTGCCACTATCAGCAAGGGACTGCTGTGATGTTTGTCAAAAGCTGCTTGTTATGAGTTACTCAGCAGATCATGCCATCTCTTGGCATTTACCAGCACAAGAAGGACATGGAACTGCCGGAGAGAGTCCAGAGGAGGGGCCATGAAGATGATCAAGGGACTGGAGCACCTCTGCTGTGAGGACAGGCTGAGAGAGTTGGGGCTGCTGCAGCCCTCTGATCATCTTCGTGGCCTCCTCTGGACTCTCTCCAGCAGTTCCATGTCCTTCTTGTGCTGGGGGCTCCAGAACTGCACACAGTACTGCAGGTGGAGCCTGATGAGAGCAGACTACAGGGCGAGAATCCCCTCCCTTGCCCTGCTGGCCACAGCTGCTCTTAATTCAGCCCAGCACACAGTTGCTGTCTGGGCTGCACTCACAATGCAGGCTCACATTGAGCTTTTCCTCACCACAGGCCCCCAGGTCTTTTTCCTCAGGGCTGCTCTCAGCCACTCACCACCCAGCCTGGATTTGTGCTTGGGATTGCACCGACCCAGGTGCAATACCTTAGAGACCAACCTGCACCTCAATACCTCCTTTCATGTAGTTGCCAAGAGCAATGAGGTCTCCCCTCAGCCTCTTCTCCAATCAGTCCCATTTCCCTCAGCCCTTCCTCACACCCCTTGTTCTCTGGACCTGCTGCCCTTCTCTGGACATGCTCCAGCACCTCAGTGTTCTTGCAGCGAGAGGCCCAAAACTGAACACAGTATTCAGGGTGTGGGCTCACCAGTACCCGAGTGGGACAGCTACACCTCTAGACCTGCCAGCCACACTATTCCAGGAGGCCACCGACCTTCTTGGCCACCTGAACACACTGCTGGCTCATACTCAGTCAGCCACCAACCAACATCCCCAGCTCCTCTGCCAAGCAGCTTTCCAGCCACTCTCCCCCAAGCCTGTGCCATTCTATGGGGCAGTTGTGTGACAAGTGTGGCACCTGACACTTGGCCTTACTGATTCTGATACCACTGGCCACAACCCACCTATCCAGCCCGTCCAGATCTCTCTGCAGAGCCTTCCTGCCCTCTTCTCAAGACTAAACAGCCCCAGCCTTCTCACTGTGTCTTCAGAGGAGGGCTGGCCAAGTCACTTAATCACCCTCCTGGCTGTGCAGAGGACTCTCTCCAGAAGACCCCTGTATGTCCTTGAAAAGGGGACCACAAGGCAATATGTGATGGCCATATGGGACCTGGACAGGTCCTGCACCTGGGTCAGCACAATCCCAAGCACAAATCCAGGCTGGGTGGGGAACAGCTGAAAGCAGCCTTGAGGAAAAGGACCTGGGGGTCTGGGGTGATGAAAAGCTCAACATGAGCCTGCAGTGTGAGTGCAGCCCAGACAGCAACTGTGTGCTGGGCTGAATTAAGAGCAGCTGTGGCCAGCAGGGCAAGGGAGTGGATTCTCGCCCTGTAGTCTGCTCTCATCAGACCCCACCTGGAGTACTGTGTGCAGTTCTGGAGCCCCCAGCACAAGAAGGACATGGAACTGCTGGAGAGAGTCCAGAGGAGGACATGAAGATGATCAGAGGGCTGGAGCAGCTCTGCTATGACAGGCTGAGAGCTGGGGCTTTTCAGCCTGGAGAAGGCTTCGAGGAGACCTTATAGTAGCCTTCCAGTATCTGAAAGGGGCCTACAGGAGGGCTGAGGAGGGACTGTTCACAAGGTCTTGTAATGACAAGGCGTAATGGGTTGAAACTGGCAGAGGGGAGATTGAAACAGGATGTCAGGAAGAAGTTCTTTAAAGTGAGGGTGGTGAGACACTGGAACAGGTTGCCCAGGGAGGTTATGGCTGCTCTCTACCTGGAGGGGTTCAAGGCCAGCCTGGATGAGGTCTTGAGCAACCTGACCTAGTGGGAGGTGTCCCTGCCTATGGCAGGGGCTTGGAAGTGGATGAGCTTTTAGGTCCCTTCCAACCAAAACCATTCTATGATAACAAATATCTGGACAGCAACTGCTCTAAGAAATGAACGTGGCATTAGGAGGGATATAAAATACATTTCCAACAAAGTTTTCTACCTAAGTGGCTGTTAGCCAATTTTACGCAAATGGAAAAGAAAAGCCTATTCCAGCATCAAAATATGAAAAGTTCATTTATTTCCATAGGCAACTTCATTCAGAGTACAAAGTGATACGAAGTTCTCAAAGCTCTCACTGTACCTTTTACATCGCTTTTGAGTACCTGCTCTAAAAGTTGATACAAGAATAAATTTGGGTGGGTTTTTTTGTTGGGTTGGTGGTTTTTTTTGTTTGGGGGTTTTGGTTTTTTTTTTTTTAAGAGCTGTCCAACAAACCAGAGAGACACTAAATGCCATGCTATGACAGTTCTATTTTATGAATCACAGCTGACACCGCAGCAACGTCACTTCAGAAATCTCATGAGAGTTTTAATGCTTCACAATCAAGACATGAAACTGCCACTGGCACAGAGACTGTACAATTAGACAAAGGAACGGATAGCAAATATTCTGCACAAGGCCTGAGTTCACTAAGACACATTTTTTTCATTTACAACTTCATCTCAGAAATCTGTACAGCAGTTAGGACTTTCTCAAAGAACTTAAATACAGCTTCAGGGGCTTATTTTGTTCTACTGATACAAGCGTGTGGCCCAGAAAGCAAGAGGATTTGGTGTATGAACCCAAGGGTTTCCTGCCTTCTGTAATTTCCTTGTAAAGCAGTTAAAACCTAATGGAAAGTAAGGTACAAGGCAGGACCTCACTTGAAAAAAACCAGCTAACTCATGGGAAAATTCTCCAGATAGGTTTCCTCACAGCTGTTTCAGAGTAAAAGTTCACAATGAGTATATAAAATGCAGCATATCTCTTCATAAAGAACAAAAAAAAAAAAGGTCACATATACAACAGGTTACTTTTCCTGCACTCCCTCCCATTTCTTTTGCTGGAAATGGCACAGATCACCAATGTCTCACCCACCCCCAGTAAAAAAACCTCCTAAATTCGATTAACTAAGGTCATTCTAAAAGTCCCAAAGCTTCACCTCAGCAATGAGAGATCCAGTGTTCATAAACTTGTTTTAAAACCTTGCCCTTTCTGCTCAAGTCACATAGAGGAAGGCAGAGTAAGGATGTGATAATGGATAAGAAAAGTATTGCATCATCATTAGCCTGTATGGAAGCCTTGTGGAACTGGAGTCAGATCTGATTTTCTCTTTTAATCTTTCCTCTTTGGGTGCAACTGAACTGAAAAATCTAAAATCCTGCCATTTATATACACACTTACCTATCTACAGATACAGATTATACTGTAGCACAGGTTATACTACAAAAGTCCAGAGGCTTTTTTCTCAGTTTAAAAGGCCATGTGGGGTATTTGTTGAACTTCCACAGACAGGTGAAAGTGGTGTTGCTAAAAAAAAAAAAAAAAAAAAAGACAGCACTTAAAAGTTTTAATCATAGGGCTTGAAATGTTCTGCACCTCTACAGCCAAAAATTCAGCCTCACACATGGGGTACTCAGCATCTGTGCTGACCTCTAAGGCTACAACTTCCCAACATTTCAGACCACATCCTTACCGAAAGGGGAAGACACAGCATGTTCATTGAAACAAACTCTGCCATGCTACACATTTCCACTAGTATTTCTCTACCCCCCTCCCAAATAATTTGTAGACTCCATTACCTTTCCAAAGGCTCCTCTGGTATTGGTGTTCTGTGTTAAGTAGGTTGCACAGGCTGCTCTGTGTGTGGTCCACAAGGTGTGTGATGAAAAGGAACAGAAAATCTGCTCCCTCCATCCCCGAAATGACACTTGCGCCACTTCACTTCCTGTTCCTCTCCTCTGGAGAGGATCATCTAGCACACATTCATTTAGCTAACATCAGAGCAGCTAGAGCACAACTGATCCTTACACTTAAGAAGTGTAGCTATTGCCACTTTTCTCCTTTCATAGTAAATGTAATATAGATGAATCAATTAAAGAACAGGAAATTACTCTTCTCTTTACCTCTCCTATAGACATGAATGTAAAGCAAATCAGGTAGGCTGGGCAGTTCAGCTCAGACTTTGCTCTAATTTGCACAGCAGGATGCAGACCTAAAGGCTGTAAAGTGATGATATAGCTTGCCAGGTTTCCACATTTTCTTTTACATTAGGCTGAATACAAAGGGCAGAAGTGCTGTGTAATTTACAGTGTTGTTGATGGCATTGTAAAAAACTTCTGACAGGTTACTTTTTCACTAAGAGAATTGGCAACTTCTTAACCAGATACCAGTCCCCAACCTGCCTTCTCCAGTTTGTTTTGCACCAGGGCTAGACAGCACTTCTGCTTCAGCCCAAGCTAGATGCAACACTGCTTTCCATCCAAGTCCAGGAACAGAAGACCCCTGGAATGACCACATTTTGTAACAGACCTTTCCTCTTGCACCTTCCAGACAACATCTTGGATGTGAAGTACAACTGTTGCACTCAAGCAATGCTATTCACTCTGGCCACAACATCAGTCTTCCAAGCCTCCTGACTTGTAAGTACTGAGATCAACTGTACAAGGCTTCCTAAAGAAAACTTGTAGCAGGAGCTGAGTGCTGCATGGCCCTGGTGACTTACCTCTTGCAACTCCTCTTTCCTTTAAGTTTAGAAATAATTAGATAACTTCATGCACGCTCACTTTCCTGATGCACTGAGCAGAAAACATCTACAAGGCAGAGGGATCTGAGCCTCTCATTTGAAGTGAAGTGGGGTTTTCTTCCATTTCCTTTCTAAGTAACCAGAAAATTTTGTTACAACTTTCATAAGCACCTTTATCAGTTTCCTCTGCTGTTATCCTCCTACAGAAAAACTGCACCAAACAAGAGGAATCAAATTATATTCTCAAATATGGAAAAAGTATGGAAAAAAATATAATTACTTGAGCCAGATAAAGATGTTATTCCATCACATTACCACTTCATTGAAAAGCCTCTCTTAATTTGAGCATGTAGGGTTATTCTTATAAATTAGGTTGCATTCTCAGACTGCCCATGCCAAAAGAACCTACCTCAAACCCCCAGTTTAGGAGGTCTAGCATATAAAATTTGATCATTTTTCCCCCCCTAGCTTATTTCCCCTCCAACAGGTTAAACAGAAATCCAGTTCTGCAAAGCCCCCAGTCTAAGAGGGATCAGGGACACCGACATTTAAGACTGCCTTTACCGTGGGTGTATTAATTTAATACAACGCAGAGTCCTAAGAGGTGTCACTTTTAATATAAACTTATTTTGCAAATAATTTAAAGGCAATACATATTCAAGTAATTCTTCAAAGGCTTGCCTTACCTTATCCTAACAAAACATAGCTTTCTAAAGCTGACATAAAAGATGACATTAGTGTGATTGAGAGTACAGAGTACCAGCAACCAACCGTCGGAGAACTTAAAAGAGCTGAACACTTCTAGTATTAAGTTTACACAGATTACCTTAACACAGCCTACAATGTTTAACCATGAATACTAACAGCACGTAAGCATCACAACGTGTTTGGTATTGTCTTCTAATCCACAATTTCACTGGTCCCCGGGGCATTTTAAAATGACAGGACTAAGGCAGCAGCTATAATACATAAAGGAGTCCGTAAGAAATACGCTTGATGCTCTCACCGCTTTGAACCCTGGAAATAACAAAAGACAAGTCCCCTTTTACAGCATAAGGCCCTTTGGTATCTTAAGCAGCAAATGAAAGAACAATTTCTTCAGTGAAAGGCTTTGAAAAAATAAAGCGTGTAGGCTTCCCATAAAAAAAAGGGTAACTAGTCCTTTCCTTCTCAAAAGAGCCAGCCAGAGTCTTCAAAACGTTACATAAGAAAGCTCCTGAAATTCCTAGGAAAGAGAAAGTTAAAATTCAACAGCAGTACCTGACGGAGCAGAGGTCCTATCATGGGCAAGCTGAACATCCACCTTCTGGAAAGCAGAAGAAACTACTGTTCGGTTTTCGGGAGAGCTTTATTAAATTTGGAGTCGTACAATAAAAAGGAGCTGAAATGCCTGCGCAGTTACCGCGTAGCCTAGAGCTTAAAAGCTGCATTTGGAAAACTCCCTTCGCCTTCAGCTACCCTTCATAAGGGCTGGAGTTTAAAACAAAATTAAAATGAGTAATTTATTCCAGTCAAGGCAACTCATGGCAGTCTGTTTTCTCATGCGACCATGCGCCACTTGCACGAGGTGATCCTTTTCCATCTTCTCAATGGAGCCGAGGACTAGGAAGTAATTCAGGATATTTCTGCGTAACTCAAGTGGGTGTGCTCAGTTACACAGAACTGCTTAGTTACACAGCTGGGGCAGTCAACAGCTCAGTTTTGCAGTGAACATTCTTCTTATGAGGTTCCAAAAGTACTTCTGTTCTTTGTTCCTTTCCATACCAGTTAGAAGCAGTACCACATTTCTCAAAACACTGGAATATATAAAAATTGGGGGTAGGCCACCACATATATTTTAAAATCCCCCTTAAGTGGGATGGTGCTTTTGACAGGGGGCCGGTAACGAGGATTTGGCATTACAAAATAGGTTGCAAACCAGCAGGACCACTGGAGCAGTGCTCTTACACTGTCCCAAACTCCAATTTCAAAACAGCTTCTTCTGCCTCTTGTTGTTTATCACCACATTAATTTGAATTATCTTACAAGAGAAGAAACACAAAATATTTTCTCTTGTCAGCCTTTTCCACGTAACTGGTGAGAGATCCTCTGGTGTAACACTGCTTACAAACCTCCTGGAGGCAGCATAAGGATTTACTCTTTGCAAGGTGTCCTGTGGTAAAGTGACAGTTTGTGCCAAGTCAGGGCAAGAACAAATCATCAGTAAAGAAGTCAGCAGACACTGGAAGGACTGGGCTGCAGGGCTGCGTTCAACCTAGCGCGATTACAACCTAGGCATTCTGCTGAACCTAAGAAACCAAATTGGGTAGGAAATTTCACAGAGGTTGATTTGAGTATACTTTTGACTCATTTCAAAATAGTTATCTTTTTGGATTGGCTACATGCATCCTCCTTCAGTGCTCTGACGTTTGGTAAAGAGACAGGGAACCTTTAGCACGTGAGATGACTTTGCGCTTACGTGATCCAACGCAACATCCTCAAGACGCTTTTCAAGTCTTTACCTGCTGGGTTCAAAGTTTCCCCAAGTCATGCTTTTACTAATTAAAAAAAANTGAAAGAAGCATTTTACCCAAAAAGATCTTTTAAGTCATTACTAGCTGAGCTGCTGTTTGCCATGGTGTTTGCTGGCTGTGCAAAGTTCTGCGGAGCAAAGAAAGGGTTACCCTGTATACCAAAGCCAGGCTGTCCTATCATGTTCATCTGAGGTCCCAAAACTGAATTGCTCGCACCTGGGGACCCCTGGGGGGGTACAAACTGATTAACCCACTGGCTTGATTTCTGTTGAGCCAACTGTTTCATACTAACTTTGGGTTTTTGAGGACCGAAAAGATTATCTAAAGCGGACATATCTGGGGGTCTGTTCTGTTGTGTCATTGGAGAAATTGCAGATGCAGCATTCATAGGACTGTAATTTGGCATACTGGCAGATGGTACAATGTTCATCTTTGTTGCTCCCGTTGCACTTGGACCACTGAAGAAACTCTGAGTGGTGGGACCAGCTCCCATATTGAATCCAGCAGTCTGAAAACCCATGGTGGTATTCAGTCCATTAGTTACGTTTCTCTTTGTGTTGTCCATTGCTGATGAAAATCCCATTCCGACACCCATAGGAGGGACAGAAGAGAAGCTGCTTGAAGGAGCTTTGTTGATAGAATGGCTAGCCAATGATGACATGTTATCTATCAAGGTGTCTGTCAAGTCCTTAGTCTGCAAAACACACAAAAGGCAGTTAAATGCTTTTCCTGTCCTAAAGCCCTAGTGACAGCCTTTAGCACTGCTCCTGCAGAAGTGGCATTACTTGTTCAGAAATCAGAATCTGAACATGAAATATAACTGTATGTAATTAGGTTGCTTTCATTCTTTGCTGCTTGGAACTAGTTGTCCTGCAGCTTTAATTTGACTAGTAACACAATACACAAAGTACTACTGTGACATTTGCTTACCTGCGCTATGCCTGCCCCGAGCCCTTTATATATTCAGTTAATAAACTCTTCAGAGCAACTCCTGTTTTTAATATGTGTTTTTTTCCCTCACGTAGAACAATGGCCTCCCACTAATTATGCCTTTTGGAACTCCACCAATTTAAAATCTGGGAAATATTGCTAGTGATGCAAATGAGAAGCAGATGAAAATCTGTTTTCATTTGCCTCAGCTGTACCATGGTGCTATCAGCTAAAACAAAGGTGACTCAGAGGAGATAAAAACTCTAAATGCATACAGCACTTGGAAGGAAAAAGCATCACAGGTCCAATGGAAATACTGCAGTAGTTTGTTCTTGCTCACCTGCTTCACTGGAGGTGTTATTGCTGTTGTCTGTGGCTTAAGAGGTTGCTGGCTTTTCAGTTTCTGTGCCTGTTCTTGCTCTTTAGCTAACCTCTGCTTCTCTTCAAGTGTAAGTGATGCCTTTAAAAGGGAAAGGACTGACACTAAGTTGTCAAGAATCGTTATTCTTAATTTCCTAAGTAGCACTATCATTCCAACAATGTGTTAAGACAAGATATATTACTTGTGCAAAAGAGAACGTGGATAAACACAAAATCTGCAATGATAATATTTATCACATTGCTAAGAAGATATTAAAGCAAATAAATACATTAGCAAAACCAGCATAATTTTAGCTTTGTCTTCTCAATTTGGGGCAAATTCTTCCAAATGTTTGTTTTCCTTGATATAGAACTGCAACTGGCCATAGAGCTAAAAAGGGAATTTCATTTTAAGATGGTTTAGGAGGCTTTTCAGGGTTTTAAGTCTCCTTTTTTTAAGGATGAAATAATAAAATCATTCCCCCTTAGTCTAAAATTGGTGAGAAGGTTCAGATAACTAAAAAGGGAAATGAAAAAAAAAAAAAATACAGATTTTGGGAAGCTATTTACATAAAGAATAGCATGAAAAGAACTTTACAATAAGTTTAATATTCTGTTTTCTTTGCATCTATTTATCCCCATGTTGACTTTTCACTTGCACTCAACACTGAATCGCACAGCAAATACTACTCCCTGATACTACATGAAACCCTGTACTTTATCATAACCTCTATAATTCCATCACAAAGTTCTCTATTTGGATTTTCCTACCTAAATCTACTGTTAAAGTTTCCGTTTCATTAAAGTCTACAATTAAGCAGAAAAAAAAAAAACACTAAAAAATTATAATCCTAATTGCTGCCTACTTTGTACAAAGCTATTTTCAGGGAAAGACTTTCACAGCAAATCAAGGATATGAATTGTGGCTAAGAAGACCAAAGGCAATGGCATCCTGGGGTGTACTAGAAGGGGTGTGGTTAGTATGTCGAGAGAGGCTCTCCTCCTTCTCTACTCCTCCCTGGTGAAGCCATGTCTGGAATACAATGTCCAGTTCTGGGCTCCTCAGTTCAAGAGGACTTCAAGGAACTGCTTCAAAGAGTCCAGGGCAAACCCACAAAGATGATGAAGGGAGCAGAGCTGCTCTCTTATGAGGAAAGCCTGAGAGAGCTGAGTCTGTTTAGCTTGGAGCAGAGGAGGCTGAGAGGTGACCTCATTCACGTCTATAAAGACATGAAGTGTGAGTGATAGGAGGACAGAGCCAGGCTCTGCTCAGTGATGTCCCATGATAGGACAAGGGGCAATGGGTGCTGGAGCAGAGGAGTTTCCATGTAAACAGAAGGAAAAACGTTTTCACTGTGAGAGTGACAGAGCCCTGGAACAGGCTGCCCAGAGAGGCTGTGGAGTCTTCTTCACTGGAGACATTCAAAACCTGTGCTTGGATGTGTTCCTGGGTGACACGCTCTAGGTGATCCTGCCCTGGCAAGAGGGTTGGACTGGATGATCTTTCAAGGTCTCTACTAGCCCTAACATTCTGTGATTTTTCAGTGGACCTACACACACGACTATGGGTGGTGCTGAATTACACTAAAGCAGCTGCTTTCTTAAGGCTTTACATGTGGTAAATATTCACACACTCTATGTATGCAACCCCATCAGTAGTAGGCAGATGGATGTAACAGGAATCCAAATCAAAATAAACCACACCTTTCTCTGTTTTGATGACATCTCATTCTCTATACTTTCAGATCCACTAGTTAGAAGGTCAGCTCCACCAGTATTAAATACTTTGTCTATCTGTTTAGGTGCAAAGAAACAAAATAAAGTTATTTGAAGTGCTGCAATTTAAGGTAACATAAATATTAACTAGGGAATTTTATTATTTCAACTTTCTGTACGTAAGAAATGCAATAAAACAGTCATTTACCTGATTACTTGTACTATTAGATCTTGCCTCTTCAGACACATTCATTTGGTTAGCTATATCCAAAGATCTACACAGTACAGAGTACACATATTATAAAGAGAGAACTTTACAGTCATATCCTCAACTCAGCAACGTAGATTATTAAAGGACAATTACAAAGGTGCATTGCAAGATGTGCTGGTTTGAGGTTAATTGGAATGTTTTAATAAGAGAAATTAGGTTATAGGCTGTGGAAGGAAAACACTGGTGATGTCTCCTTCACTTACAGGTTTTACTGAGAGGTACAAAAGCAAGGGCACAAACATCAAGAAGACAGTTGCTGTTGTTGCTCTCTGTCTGCAAAGTCTGATCTCTCTCTCTCTCTGGCTTCTAGCTGGATCTGTGTAACCCAACTAATTAATTTCTGCTTCTAACCCTCCTGGTCGATCTTCCCTGTTTACTGGCACATAAGACAGATCAGTGGGTGGGGAGATGGTGGAAGGCTGGTTGGGAACCCCTCTTGGGGACTCTGATCTCTGGGAGTGGTGTTGTGCTTCTATATTACCTTTTTAAAGTATATAGCTGTAAATATTTGTAATATATTGTAAATATCTGCTTATATACTGTGCTGAGCTGTAAATATAAAGCTTCATTCCTTAACTTCCAGCCAGCTGAATCTAGCCTGGGTGACTTCAAAAGTGTAGCGGGGCAGGGAACTCCCAAACCATCACGAGAGCACTCCCATTTTTACAGAATGTCTACAAGAGACTAGAAAATGTTAATATTCTAACTTGTAAAGGTTTCCTAATGATGCTTCCTCATGAAATTACTTCTCCCTTCCAATAGGGCAACAGACTTTGGGTAGCCCAAGTTAATTTGACTCAGAAATCTCACCTTGTAGCAGACTCCCTAAAATAGCTCTAAATCATCTTTAAATATCATTGCCTTCTGAAAGGCTGCAACGTTTGTTTCTCCAGCATGGTTAATCTTCTCACCAACTATGGGAAAACAACTCAGCATACAGGAGCATGACATAAACTGTACCAGTGGAGCTCAGTCCAAACTTTTACATTTAAGGAATTCATTATAAAATATTGACTCAAAATATTAAAAAAAAAAAAAAAAAAAAGAAAAAAGTGATTGAACTGTACAAAAGGACCTCAGAGAACCACTGACATCACAGTATAATTATCAGCCTAGAACTAGTAGGTCGTTGCCACAAACTGTGCTTATTTGAGGTCATTCTCAACTACTGTAGAATCACCTTTTTTTTTTTTTAAATTGCTATGGTTAGAGTTTTCTCACATTTGCTAAAAAAACTAACTTAGAGTCATTTCTCCTCACTTGTCCCCTTCTCTTATACACATGTAAACGAACACTTACTTCTGCTGCTCTTGCATGACATGAAGTTGCTCAAGTTTTGTTTTATGTTCTGCCTCCAACCTGTTAAGCATATCTCTTATAACGCAAATAAAAGAATTGAACTGTAAAAGAAATGGACAAGAAATCTGGATTTTGCGGTGGCAGACTTGCAAAACTTAAAAGGTAGCATCTCATAAAACTTTTAAACACAGTATCAACTGAACTCCAGATTTTTACATCATTCATAATCCACAGCCATAATCCATAATTCTACTAGATAACCCAGCTACAAGCAGAGAGTAAAAGAACACAGTGAAAATAAAGTATCACTTTAAAAAGAGGCAACTCAGGCAAAAATAAGCACCCTACAGATGGATGAGTATTATTACATTAATTCTCAACAAAATCCTATGATTGCACTTCTACATTTTTTGCAACATTTATAAATAAGAACAAAGGAAGAAACTTTAAGAGTTCACTTTGGCTTTTCATTAGAATTGCAGTTATGTTGGTAGCTAACTGCTTTTACAGGATATTTCTAAGGCAATAACATTTCTTTTGATATTTTATACTAGAACATTTATATGCACTGAAAAACAGCAAGCCTGAAACATGCATGTACTGGCAGGGGGTCTGGGACTGTTTGCTTCTGCAACACAGGCATACAGTAACATGAGTTTTACCTCTGACATCGATTTAGATCCATTCCCTGCCAATTTATCAAGTTAAAGCACACAACAGTCAGATTCCTACCTGATTGAGATTGAGATTGTTCTCAATACTAAGAGGAATCAGATGGGGCAATACTTTTCCTGCAAGCTGTTCTTTGGTAATTCCCAGCTTCTTATGAGTAAATGTGCATTTGTAAATACCTGGTGTACAACAGCAAAACAGCAAATATCCTTTAATAAACAATGTGAACAAATTAGCACTGTCTATACATACAGACCACCTAAATGTTGGTTCTGTGTGCAAGCAGGGACAAACATCATCAACAGAACCCCAACAGCCAACTGTGTGCTGGGCTGCAGCAAGAGCAGTGTGGCCAGCAGGACAAAGGAGGGGATTCTGCTTCTTTACTCTGCTCTCCTCAGACCCCACTTGGAGTACTGTGTGCAGTTCTGGAGCCCCCAGCACAGGAAGGACATGGAACTGCTGGAGAGAGTCCAGAGGAGGGCCACGAAGATGCTGCAGCAGCTCTGCTATGACTACAGGTTAGGACAGTTGGGGCTCTGCAGCCTGAAGAAGAGAAGGCTTCCAGGAGACCTCAATGTAGCCTTCCAGTATCTGAAAGGGGCCCACAGGAAGACTGGGGAGGGACTATTTACAAGGTCTTGTTATGACAGAAAGTTGAAAATGTTAATTACCTAAAATTCCCATTAGCACTGCAGGTTCCTTGGATGGAATTTGTTGTAGGAAAGGTAGTATATCATCAAGTACAAACCATTTATCCAAGTACTCCAAAATCTTGCCTAAGCACACTAGTGAGTTTACCCGGACCTGTGAAGGATAAGAATCAAACAAACTTTACAGCATTTTTTGCCCAAGAAATAAGTCTTTTACAAGACTTAAAAACAAAGCAGATGATACTGGCTACAATCTTCATGTGGAAAATTCAAGACAAGATAAAAAGCCCTCTTTGTGGAAAGAAAGGCAAACACGTGGAGTTCCACAGTGCTCACAAAACCTTGGCTTTTCTGCAGCACACACTGTTAGCATGTAATTGTGGAACACACTTCATCCTTTTTTCCAGCATTACTAACACACTAAGTTAGAATCATAGAATCAGTCAGGGTTGGAAGGGACCACAAGGATCATCTAGTTCCAACCCCCACTGCCATGCCCAGGGACACCCTACCCTAGATCAGGCTGCCCACAGCCTCAGCCAGCCTGGCTGCAAACACCTCCAGGGATGTGGCCCCAACCATCTCCCTGGGCAACCCATTCCAGGCTCTCACCATTCTCATGCTGAACAACTTCCTCCTCACATCCAGTCTGAATCTCCCCACCTCCAGCTTTGCTCCATTCCCCCTAGTCCTTTCACTACCTTATAGCCTAAAAAGTCCCTCCCCAGCTTTTCTGTAAGCCCCCTTCAGATATTGGAAGGCCACAATTGTTTAACTTCTAAAATTGCTGCTTTTGTAATTGTAGAAAGTTAAAAAAACAAACTCAGAGAGAAATCAGAGCACGCTGATGGACTTTTCTTTGAAGCCAGAAGAGCAAAAAAGCCAAAGTAAGTAAAGGCACTGAGGGCTAAAAGACTTTTAGGATACTTACAGCAAGAGAAGAAGTCTGCAGACATGCATTTTTAATTCTTGGAATTAATGAATTTTTCATTGATGGGTAATCTATTAAATTGGCAAACGTGGGAATTATGTTTAGGCAAAGCTCCTATTGGGAAAAAAAAAATCCACATATAATAAAACAGAAACATGCATGTTTATGATAAAAAGAACATCAATATTACTCAAAATCAAAATTAGTTTAAAAGATACTCTCAAGCTTTCCTTCTACAGAAATATTTAAAGGTAATACAATATTCAACTAAGCTGACCTTAATCTGTCAAGCTCACTTAAAACAGCTGGAATAACATCATGATATGTAAACAGAACCTTGGAAACTGGATTTGAAGAGAGTGCTCACAAATTTATAATCAACCAGCTGGATAACAAAAATATCCTGGCTTTGCACAAAACACATCTATGTAAATCCCAACTTTTAATGCACCAAACGAGCATTCTCCTCCAAGAGAGCAAATCTGAGTGAGTACTCTCAACTGCACTGCAAAAGCACAGTGCTAAATGGAAAGATGAAAAGAATATACCACGATTAAACAGGCAGCAGAGAAAAGAAAAGCCAACCTGAATTCATCCCAATTTCAAAAAACAAATGACAGCCATATTAAGTATATGTCACAAGGAAATACCTGAGTACAAAATAATTGATGCAGGAAAAAATATCACACAAGGGTCTAGAAACCAAAAAAACCTTCTCCATAATATTGCAAAGGCTTCTCAAAGGTAAAAATCACATCTGATTAGCCAAAATCCTTCTTTAAGAGGTATTTTAGTTAACTCCTCTTCCCTGTTTATTTAACTCTCCACTCCTGAATGCCTTCGGGTAACTGGAAGTTAATTTCACTAGAAGAATGGGTTGAAAAAAAAAAAACAGCAAAAGAACCTCAGAAAGGTGGAGAAAAAAAAAAATATGAATACCTAAAAATGTCCCCAGAAGGTGTATTAATACGATTTGTCAGCAAATCAGGTCTCCCAAGGTAACTGTCAGCACACATGATCATATCAGTGTGACCTCAGAGCAAGGCACCTCTCACTGACTGCTAAGTGCATGTATGCCTCTCTAGTTTCTGCTGCACCAGCAATGCAGTGCAGCAAGGCACATTCTGTGTTTTGCTGTGGTGGCAGGGAACAATTTAGGATAAGAGCATTAGAAAAACACTCAAGTGGCTACTAGAAAATAAGTAAATGAAGTTTTCTTTTACTGAGCCAACTGTTCTTTAATGAAACATTCATCTCTTTCAACATACAGCAATATTACATAGCTTCACCATTTTTTTTTTCCCCAAGTAAACAAATCACACAGGATCACAGGATGTTAGGGGTTGGAAGGGACCCAAGGAGATCATCGAGTCCATCCCGTCTGCCAGAGTAGGACCAGACAATCTAGATCAGGTCACACAGGAACACATCCAGACAGGCCTTGAAAGTCTCCAGAGAAGAAGACCCCACAGCCTCTCTGGGCAGCCTGTTCCAGTACTCTGTGGCCCTTGTGTTGAGCTGGAACCTCCTGTGCTGCAGCTTACATCCATTGCATCCCAGACAGAAGAGAGCAAAGCCTGTCCTCTCACTCCTGACCCTCAGCCCTCACATATTTATAAACATTGATTAAATTCCCTCTCAATCTTCTCTTCCAGTCAAGAAGCTCCCCCTTGTGTTGAGGTGGAACCTCTTTTGCTGCAGCTTACATCCATTGCTCCTTGTCCTACCACAGGGAGCAAGTGAGAAGAGCCTATCCCCCACCTCAGATATTTATAAACATCTACCAAATCCTCTCTCAGTCTTCTCTTTTACAGACTAAAAAGTCCCAAGTCCCTCAGACTCTCCTCATCTCCAGTCCCCTCATCATCCTTGTAGCCCTCTGCTGGACCCTCTCCAACAGATCCCTGCCTCTCTTAAACTGGGGAGCCCAAAACTGAATGCAATATTCAAGATGGGGTCTCATCAGGGCAGAGTATATATGATTATAAATAAAGTTGGCACAGCAGCTTAAAGAACAAGAGAAAAAAACATTGCTTTAAATAAAGGCTGCAATCACCTGGATCTGAATTGAAGGTGCTTCCAAGGCTCTATAAACCATTGGTAGAACGCTGTTCTTTATTTCATCTGGCGGAGTTTTGGTTAGAAGCAAGTCCATTTTTTGCAAGAAGATCAACAGGATCTATTTAAAAAAAAGGACAATTCAGAAGGCAAAAGCTTTACATCTCCAGAAAAAGAAAAAATATACATACAAATTTAAAGTGTGTTGCATCATACCACAAAAACTTAAGAAGTTTTCTTGGAACTCAGTAAATGTGATCACTTACCATGTTGCTTGCCTGAAGGCATGGAAAATAAAAAACACTTTGACATATTATTGAATTCAAAAGCAGCACATACAAATCAAACAGAATAGGCACACTAATCCTTCTGAAACAAGAAATCAATGGCTAAGGAAAGAGTTCATGTTGCTATTTACACCATGACCTTTTGCCAAAATCCACCCACAGAAAATCTTGATACACAGGGTACTGTTGAAACACTTAAACTTTCAAACAGCTATGGCTCAGATGCTGTCCTCAAAAGTATTTGATCATGACTCTATAAATACAAAAGCTTAGAACCAAACCAGGGACACAATATTGCAGCTACCACACGCACACAAAATATCTTTAACTCTATTTCCCCTAGAAGGTGCGCGTCATAAAATGAAAAATCCCAACCAAAACCAAAACCAAAACAAAACAAAAAAATCACATCACATTAACCTACCTAACAAACAACCCTGGAACAGCACATTTAGACAGTGGCACTTTGCCTTGAATAGGGTTAGCCATCAATAATTTAGCTGCTGTTCTAAGTTATCCATCCAGGCTTTCTCCAATAGGGAGAGATAGGCAAATTGTAAAGCTCCTATCTCATCTCAGACAGGTCAGACAATCTGCTATAGGTGACACTAGATGGATAAATTGTAGTAAATGGTATCACATTAATATTACAAGCTAATTATTTCAAGGGAGGAAAGCATTTCTATTTTTAAGACTTAAAACTACATAGCAATCATTGCTTGTATGTCAAATAAACAGAAGCATTAAATTACAACAGTACCAGGATCACAGGACAAATTTTGCCCCTTGGGGTTTTTTTTTTATTATTATTTTATTTTTGTCCTTTAATTTTTTTTCCTCTACAGGGAAGAAAAATAAATTCTCTTGGACTGCAGTTAATGTTTGTTTTCTTATTTTATAACTACCTAAACTTTACACATCAGCTCCTGAACTTTATGAGCTGCCCCAAGCCTGTATTTCACTTCCCTCACTTCTCAAGAAATTAAAACAGGTTTTATACTCCACACACAACTTAGAGACAAACATTCACAGTGAGGACTGTCTCACAAATCTGGTGTTCAAGGTATCAAAACACAGTGTTACCTGTCAGCATGAAACAGCAGCAATGATGTTCAAAGGCTTTAAGTCAGTTAGATGATTCATTTTATCAAGACAACAACAAAGCCTCAGTGTACCAAAAGTAAACAGCATTAAGCATTTGTCATTTTCTGAGGTATTCTCATTTACACAAACTTTCCCCTTTCCCCCTCCCCAGAATAATGACACTTCTCAGATCCAGATTTCTGAAACCCAGATGTAAAAGGTCTGCTTGTTCATTACCACATTTATCTTGCCCCTTAAGTGCCCTGCAGAGGAATACCCAGCAGTAAACCAAGCTGCACTAGAAGGAATGTGCAGCTGCCTTTTATCTGTGGTGACACAATGGCTAACTTAAGTGGCAGAACTCTCAGGAACCATCAAGTACAGGGTGCTGACAAAAAAGGATGCAAATGTTTTCACAGAATCACAGAATAGTAGGGGGTTGGAAATGACCTCCAGAGATCGAGTCCAACCCCCTACAAAGGAGGACTTCTTAGGGCAGGTAACACAGGAATGTGTCCAGGTAGGTTTTGAAGATCTCTAGAGGAGACTTGTGCTGGTTTGAGGCTAATTGGAATATTTTAATAAGAGAAATTGGATTATAGATTGAGAAAGGAAAATGTTGGTGATGTCTCCTTCACTCATAGGTTTGCTGACAGATACAAAAGCAAGGACATAAACATAGATAAGACAGAGATGCTCAGGTCTGAGCTCTGTTGGTCTCTCCCTTTCCTTGCCTTCTAGCTGGATCTGTGTAACCCAACTAATCAATTCCTGCTTCTAACCCCACTCTGGCTGATTTTCCCTGCTTACCTGGCATGTAAGACAGACCCTAGGATAAGACTGGTGGATGAGGAAAGTGGAAGGGTAGTTGGGAACCCCTTTTGGGGACTCTGATATCTGGAAGGGGTGTGGTGTTTCTGTATTACCTCTTTACTGTATATACCTGTAAATACCTGTAATACATTGTGAATATCTGCTTGTATATTGTGCTGAGCTGTAAATATAAAGCTTCATCCCTTATCTTCCAGCCAGCTGAGTCTAGTCTGGGTGATTTAAAAATTGGGGTGGGCAGAGAACTTCCGAACCACCACAAGACTCCACAACCTCTCTAGGCAGCCTGTTCCAGTGCTCCATCACCGTCATGGTAAAGGAAGTGTTTTCTCATGTTGACATGGAATTCCCTTTGATTGAGTTTACATCCACTGTCCCTCATCCTATCACTTGGTATCACTGCAACAAGTCTGGCTGCACCCTCCTGACAGCCATCCTTCAGATATTTGTAGACATTGATAAGCTCCTCTCTTAGCCTTCTCTTTTCCAGACTAAACAGCTCCAGGTCTCTCAGCCTCTCTTCATAAGAGATGCCCCAGTCCCTTAATCACCTTCATAGCTCCCTGCTGAACTCTCCAGTAGTTCCCTGTTCCCCTTGAACTGGAGAGCCCAGAACTGCACACAACTCCTTTTACAGTAATGGTAATCTCTTCCTAATTTTACCTGGTACTGTACAACCCTGCTAAGACTGGCTAGATAAGTGATGTTTACAAATATACCCTCTACAGCCATCCAAAAATAAAAACTGAGTGGTAAATTAAATGTTCCCCTGTTTGCTAATCTAATTTCATCTATAAAGGCAAAAATGCCCTCATAAAACACATTTTAAAAAGCAGGGGTACAGTCTCTGTGTATTTCCTGGAAAAAGTCTATTTTGTATGAACTAAGATTGATTGCCTGCAGAGAACTGCAGAGAGGGTGAAGCTGGAAAAGGGAAATGGCACAATTAGTCATTTTTCAGGGGAAAAATATACCAAAGAGAAAAAAAAAATCTAAATAATATAAACATACCTGGATTGGTTCTTGCTGCTTAAAAACAGGACCAAGATCAGGCAAAATGAGCCTGACATATTCTTCTTTGGTGCACTCCTCAGCAATTAGGAGAACATTAGGCAAGACAAAGGGTACCATGTCAGGATTCACAAATTCAGAAGTCAGGCAAGGCAAAATTCGCTGAATTATAACACGCTAAAAGACAAAAAAGCAAACATGCATCACACTGCTGCATGGCAGCCACTTGAAATTGTGTCAGTTCAACCTGATATTTAACCAACAAGCTGACAGACAATTTCCAGGCCTGAACACTTATTTTCACTCTAGCTAATTTATGCTGTGCCACTTTTCTGCTTGCACTGGAGTCCACAACAACTATAAAAGTCAACAAAAAGCAATTAACATGCAGAAAATAGAACTTTCAGCCACATACCTGAATTATTGAACCTTGTTCTATGTGATTTCTTTAAAATGACCCTTAAAAAAACCAACCAAAAAACCCTTTGAAGACCCTATCAGCCCCCACCCAAATTCACCAGCTCTTCAGTACCCTATCACTAACTGAACAAACACACAGTTCTACTCTATCTCCCTGTAAAACTCCAGGTACTGTCATAGAATCAAAGAATGGTTTAGGTTGGAAGAGACCTCAAAGATCATCCAGTTCCAACCCCCTGCCATAGGCAGGGACACCTCCAATTAGATCAGGATGCTCAAGACCTCATCCAGCCTAGCCTTGAACACTTCCAGGGAGGGAGCAGCCACAACCTCCCTGGGCAACCTGTGCCAGTGTCTCACCACCCTCACTCTGAAGAACTTCCTCCTAACATCCCGTTTAAATCTCCCCTCTGCCAATTTGAACCCATTTCCCCTTGTCCTGTCATTACAAGACCTTGTGAATAGTCCCTCCCCAGCCTTCCTGTAGGCCCCCTTCAGATACTGGAAGGTTACTATAAGGTCTCCTCAAAGCCTTCTCTTCTCCAGGCTGAAAAGTCCCAACTCCCTCAGCCTGTCCTCATAGCAGAGGTGCTCCAGCCCTCTGATCATTTTCATGGCCCTCCTCTGGACTCTCTCCAGCAGTTCCACGTCTTTCTTGTGCTGGGGGCTCCAGAACTGCACAAAGTACTCCAGGTGGGGTCTGCCCCTAAATGGGATTCTTGCTGATGAAATATATTCACACTGTGGATGTCTACTGTAAAGTTATACACCCTTAAATGCATTTAAAATCAATAAAGAGACGTACATAGTTCAAGGGCACAGTTCCTTCCCTCATAAAATATGCTTTCAAAAGGGAAAAAAAAAAAGAAAATAAATGCCCTAAAGATAATTAGGTCAGTCAGTGGCTGTCTAAAGTTAGGTGAAATACATCCCATCTCTTCCCAAATTCAGAGCATCAGCAATTTCTGATCAAAGGAAAAAAAACTATTACTATTAAATAGAAAAAAAAGTATTTCTATTAAATAGAAAAAAAAGTATTGAACATGAAATTTGAATTTCACAGTGTACAGTTCCAACCAGAATTTAAAATAATGTAATGCAGTGGCTCAGTTATTGTATGATATTATGAGCTAACACTATTTTTCTACCACATGTGCATAATGCCTTATATAAATCACAGAATACCACAAAAGGAAAAGGAGTCAGTCTAGACACAATGTCTAATGCTATACAGGTTCCACCTGTAATGACAGGCATTTGCCTTTGAGGTTTCAGGGCACTGTTAGCACAAAAAAAGAGCCTTGCATCATTCAACATAAAAGTAACACCTTGCTAGGAAAAACCTTGAAGCAATCTTACCCAGAGAAAAAGTGGCAAGATGACTTCAAAGGGCTGTGATAGCATCTGGAAACAAAGGGACTATCTTGTAAGTGAAGGCAACTCCCTTTAAAAGTGAGATGAACTACAAGAGGACCTGCAAATGATGGTTCCTTTCACACACCCAGAGCACAATTTGGCACTTCAGAGAATTATTGACAGCTGAGGAGTATTTCTACAATGATTATCTTCTGATCTCTTCTTAGCATCTTAGAATCAGTCAGGGTTGGAAGGGACCACAAGGATCATCTAGTTCCAACTTCCCTGACATGCCCAGGGACACCCTACCCTAGATCAGACTGCCCACAGCCTCATCCAGCCTTGCCTTAAACATCTCCAGGAATGTGGCCCAAATCAACCCCCTGGGCAACTCGTTCCAGGGCCTCACCACTCTCATGCCGAAGAACTTCCTCCTCACATCTAGTCTGAATCTCCCCACCTCCAGCTTTACTCCATTCCCTCTAGTCCTGGCACTACCTGAGAGCCTAAAAAGTCCCTCCCCAGCTTTTTTGTAGGCTCCCTTCAGATTCTGGAAGGCCACAAGAAGGTCACCTGGGAGCCTCTTCTTCCCCAAACTGAACAACCTATTGCTCTGTTCTGGCAGGCTTGTGGCAGCCTATTATGGCACCACACTACACAAAGTCCACTGTTCCAAGATTGATTCAGAGTGCTCGTAGATGTTCACCTATTTTTAAACATCCAAGACACGATACAAACATACCTTAGGTAGTTTGGGCAGAACCTTTGGCAGCCCTTTAAAAAACTGTGATTTCTGAAGGTTATCCCTCTGAAATAACGAATCGAAATACTGCAGTGTCATTGCTCCCACGTCATCAAAGAATGGTATCTAAAAATAAGATTAAAAGGTTGTGAGCTGGAAGGAGACAGCATTGACACTACTACAATGACTCCAAAATACAATTGTCTATTTACCTTTTTCAAGGCACTACAGCAAACAAAATGAACAATCAGAAAAGCACATTTTTATATATTAGACAGTATAATATTCTCAGATAAAGGATGGTTATTAGGAAGGCTTTTTTCCTAGCATTTTAAAGAAACCCATGCACATTGTAGATATCTAACTTATTGTATAGGAAGTAAGCTTTGGTCTGCAAAAAATCGAATGAAAAGTTAAAAACTTGCTTAAAACCTCTCCTATTAAAATCACAACAGAGGATTTCCTCAAGGCCATCCAGACCTGGCTCCCACCCCTGAAAATTTCTAATAAAGCCACAAGCATTTATAATAATTATAATTTATTCTCTGCAGTGTTCAGCCCTACTTGTATAATTTCTCACATCATCTCCCACATTTGCATCACTTCAGCAAAGACAGCCCTTCTTTAGCACTGTAGAACAATGCTTATACTTAGACCAGGCTTACAAAGATGGTACAACAAAATACCAGGAAGCTTCATCTATGGCTGTGCTGTATCATATTAATAATGATAGTGCTGCTTCATCATTAATGAAGGACTGATAAAAATGCATGATGATGACCAATATAAACATCCACCCCTGAAGATTTAGCTTTCAGTTAGTAGATGAGCAAAAAAAAGAGTAGAATAGTGTCTATCCCAGACCTACACAGATTGGAATGAAAAGTTCTGCACACAAAGATTAGTAGGGATGAAGATTTGTCCTTCCTGCTAGCTCCCAGCTTTAGGGAGGTAAGAATAAAACCTCACAGGCTCACAAAAGTTAAAGACCAAGGCTTTGCTTCTCAGACTATTCAGATACTTGGTTTCAATTGCAAAAGGTGTGCAAAAAGAAATGTTATAAAAATATCTAAGGCAGAAAGAGAAGGCAGTAAGAGTAAGGCAACAAAATATATATATAATCAAAAAAGCAGAGATTGGAGTAGAGCATTAAAGATGAAAAGAATTTACCAGCAGAGACTACGAGCTGGGCTGCACTGATGACTGAAATTCTGCCTTCTAGATCACACACCAGAATGTATGCAGTCATGGAATCCTACACAGCTTAACACAGGCCAGGTAAAACTAGCAGGGTAAAGCTGCCTATGTCAAGCTCCATTCTAGCTCATCTCATGCTGGCAACAATAAACTGATTTAAAACTACATAATATCTATACCCTACAACTAAGCCTGCACTGCAGATGTGGCTAAAGAGACTTAACATTTTTACAAAGCCCCTGACTAGCTAATATAACCCATTTGCAGTTCTTCAGACAAGTGAGATACCCAAGTAATATTTGCCAATTTCCTCACTTCCCATCTCTCAGCACACACATTACCAGAACCATTACCCATTCCTCCTCCCTTTTTCACTCACTATTTCTTCCAGTTGGTAAGACACTGATTTATCTCTCCGCATAAAATCTTTTTATGTGACATAGAAAGAAGAGAATTGTTTAGCTAAGCAAACCCGTAAGAAGGAACCTGAAAAGTTATCAGATATGAGAAAATAGGGTATACAACAAAGGAGGGAAGGGAAGG
>VWZI01021443.1:21437-49921 GCA_013396835.1 Psilopogon haemacephalus | reverse complement strand
GGAAGGGAAGGGAAGGGAAGGTCCAAGATCATCCGACCTATCACCCAGCCCTAGCCAATCAACTAGGAAAGTAGAGTTTGTCAAATTGAAACTTAAATTATCCTACTTACAACTAATTTTAGCTTTATGATGGCAATGAAGCTTTGAATACAACGTAAGACATTCTGCATATTTAAGAATATATATTAAAAAAAAAATCACATGCCAAAAGTTAATCCTTGCCATTTATAAGTTTATGGCTTTAAAAACTAAACTGTGTAAAATCATGGCTCAGAAGATGCTTCCAGCTGTATTGAGAAGCAACAAGGTAAGTGCTGCATTCAATGATCATTCTCAATTTTGTCTTAGCCCCCATTTCTTCCATACCAACAAAGGTCAGCAGAAGGACAACTTTTGGCATCAACTAACATCATTATTTCCAAAACTGTTCAAAAATATTTAACATGTCAACTAAAACGATTAACAGGAAGCCATTAAAAAAAAAAAAAAATCTCTATTGTTTCTACAAATCAGGCACTGTTTTTCCTCTTTTCTTTGGCTACTTTATTTTTCCATGAACTGACCTTAGTCATCTGATCTGCGTCTGGTCTGACTGCCGGAGCTACATTTAGGAGTAGCTTTACATGTTCACGCACCTCCTCTGGTATATTCTGAAGAGCACTGGAGTTTAAACGGCTCAGCTGTGTAAGTAATTTAAGCACAAGCACCATGAAGTCAGAAAAATCTTGCATATAACTATTTCCAGTATAAAACAGTAGGTAATCGTGGCCTCTTGATGGTTTTTCTACCCATACCTTTTGATAACCCACCCTTAAAATCACAGAATGGTCTGGCTTGGAAGAGAACTCTGAAGCTCATCCAGTTCAACCTCCCCTGCAGTCAGCAGGGACATCCTCAACTAGATCAGGTTGCCCAGAGCCCTCTCAAGCCTCACTTTGAATATCTCCAGGGATGAGGCGTCAACCACCTAACCAGGAAACCTGTTTCAGTGTTCTACCACTCTCATGGTAAGATGTTGTTCCTAACATCCAATCTAAATCATAGAATGGTTTAGGATGGAAGGGATCTCAAAGCTAATCCAGCTCCAGCCCCCCTGCCATGTCCAGGGACACCCTACTCTAGATCAGGCTGCCCACAGCCTCAGCCAGCCTGGCTGCAAACACCTCCAGGGAAGTGACCACAACCACCCCCCTGGGCAACCTGTTCCAGGGCCTCATCACTCTCATGCTCAACAACTTCCTCCTCACATCTGAATCTCCCCACCTCCAGCTTTGCTCCATTCCCCTAGTCCTGTCACTACCTGAGAGCCTAAAAAGTCCTTCCACAGCTTTTCTGTAGGCCCCCTTCAGATACTGGAAGGCCACAAGAAGGTCACCTGGTAGCCTCCTCTTCTCCAAACTGAACAGCCCCAACTCTTTCAGTCTGTCCTCATAGGAGAGGTGCTGCAGCCCTCTGAACATCCTCATGGCCCTTCTCTGGACAAGCTCCAGCATGTCCACATCCCTCTTGAAATAGGGGCTCCAGAGGACATACATGATGACAGTTGACCCAAGTTCACTATCTTCTGTTAATATTCACAGTCCACAAAGAACATGAAATAGCTAACAGCCAAGTGGACTTGGCTGAAATGCAATGTCAAGCAATCAAGTCACTCTAAACTTAACCATCTTCAATGGACCAACCTGCGTTGGTCACTCACTACTTTGTTCACCCCAACAAGTAAATTACTTATTGCACAAGATGAGCATTCAACAGCTTTACAGAGAAATCAGGTGAAAAATTAAATGTGTAGGTTCTGAAGTTGGTACATGCAACCTTCTCTACCCATATTTTTATTCCCCATATTTTGCTAGGACCCTTTTTCACCATTCTAAAGACAGCAAACAAGGTAAGGTGCCATTGTCAGGTTGTTTATGGTGAAGCACTGAGGTTGCATTCTAAACATTGAAATGTTCTTAAAACAGAAACTTCCCAAACATGAAAATCAATGAATAACAGTCAGAAATAGAGCAAATACCTGATCCAGTTGTCTACTAAAGCTTTTATAAATATCCTGCTTGTTGACCTCAAAAATTGGTTTCCCTTTATTAAACACTGCATACATAACAGCTCCTAGAGAGTACATGTCACTGGCTGTCTCGCAGCTGACAGAGAGAATATATTCTGGTGCCAGATATTCAGGATTTGGAAGACATAAGGATGGTAAATTTGGATCCCACTCCTTACAAGGGAACTTTGGCTATGGAAGAAATAAAAGAAAGCACATTTATTAGGGTTTTTTAAAACAAGAAACTCAAGTGGCCAAAAAAAAAAAAATAACTGATCCACTGAAATTCAATTATGAATGAAACAGAAAAAGAGTAAGGCAAAACTGTTAGGAATCTGTGCCTGGAGCTTAAGAGTAATGAGTTGGTTCAGTTAAGACAGAACATTAGGTCTGGGAAGTGTAATGTAAAAATCAAAGCATTACCGTAAGAGTGAATCATCTAATCATAGAATGGTTTAGGTTGGAAGAGACCTCAAAGATCATCCAGTTCCAACCCCCCTGTGCCATAGGCAAGGACACCTCCCACTAGATCAGGTCACTCAAGGACTCATCCAGCCTGGCCTTGAACACATCCAGGGAGGGAGCAGACACAACCTCCCTGGGCAACCTGTGCCAGTGCCTCCCTACCCTCACTGTGAAGAACTTCTTCCTAACATCGTGTTTAAATCTCCCCTCTGCCAGTTTAAACCCAGTACCCCTCGTCCTGTCATTACAAGGCCTTGTGAGTAGTCCCTCCCCAGCCCTCCTGTAGGCTCCCTTCAGATACTGAAAGGCTGCTGAAACATGAGCTATGATTGGAATGTGTTTTAGGAGGCAGCAAACTGGCACAGAGTGGATGGGAGAAACTATATTAGGTAGCTTTCTATGTCATCCAGCTCACAGGACAGCAGAAGGGTTAAGCCTCACCTGGAGCCTTTTGACTCCTCCCAAGGGGTGGTCTGACCTTTCCCCAGGTGTCATGGTTAGCCCACTCCCACTTCCGGCTAAAGTCTTGCTATAAAAGGGGAGACATTTTGGCTTCTCTCTCTCGTCCTGACTGCCTGAGCAGCTCCTCGCTGCTCTTGCTGCTAAATACCACATGCTTTCCAGCCAACACATGGTAACAGCAACCATTTTATCCTTGGAACTTTGACTAGCTGCTTTTCATCACAAAAAGCAGCTTCATCCAATATAAAAATCATCCATCCCAGCACTTGGACTCAATTGCCTTCCACGGGTTGTATTTCTGTTATGTGTATTTTGTGCCGTTTCTTCCTCTTCTCCCCAGCCTCTGTAATTTTCTCCTTATTCCCCCATACCCTGCATCCTGGTTCCCTTTTTTTTCCCCTACCTTCTGTAAAAAAACCCTTTGCATCCTATTTATTGTTAAAGTTTTTACATCTTTTTACTTCCAAATTGAATTGAGTATTTACTGGACTTCTGGGCTCAGGGGTAGCTGGCTTCAACCCAATACAAAGGGGCACAGGCTTCAGCCTCTGTCTGAAATGCAAGGTCATGAAACTGATTTCAGACCAAGATGATCAGAGGGCTGGAGCACCTCTGCTATGAGGACAGGCTGAGAGAGTTGGGGATTTTCAGCCTGGGGAAGAGAATGCTTCGAAGAGACCTTATAGTAACCTTCCAGTATCTGAAGGGGGCCTCCAGGAAGGCTGGGGAGGGACTGTTCACAAGATCTTGTAATGACAGAACGAGGGGGAACGGGTTCAAATTGGTGGAGGGGAGATTTGAACGGGATCTTAAGAGGAAGTTCTTCACAGTTGAGGGTGATGAGGCACTGGAAGGGGTTGCCCAGGGAGGTTGTGGCTGCTCCCTCCCTGGAGGTGTTCAAGGCCAGGCTGGATGAGGTCTTGAGAGACCTGATCTAGTGGGAGGTGTCCCTGCCTATGGCACAGGGGGGTTGAAACTGGATGATCTTTGAGGTCTCTTCCAACCTAAACCATTCTATGATTCTATGATCTGAACTGCAAACTTAGTGATGATAAAGACATCTCACCTCCTGTTCAGATGGATTTGTTGACTGGATACAAAAATCAAAGCCCATAATTTTCCATGCTCCACTCTTGTTTAAAATTATATTTTCGGGAGTAATATTTCCGTGGACCATTTTGACACTGCTATGCAAAAATGACAAGCCTTCAGAGACCTGTCAGTAAAAGGATTATTATTTCAGGTTAACGTATCTTCAAATATCCTGGAAGACATTTACAAAACTCCTGTTCCTCTGGTCACAGCTAAACCAGTAAGTTGACTAAGAAACAAATTTTTTGCCACATTATAGGTTATGTGTTTAAAATGATGCATGAAGGAAACTAAACACGGATGTGAAATTAGCAGACAAAATTACCAACGCTGATTTAACTATCACAGCATAAGAACAAAGGCACTTTTCCAAACTGATCAACATATTCACCAAATTAAGCCTGGGAACTCCTGTTCCTCCACAGAAGGTAAAGATTCACATATGGGAGAGACAGCTGTAGCATAGACATTTATATGTGTGCTGGTTTGAGCTAATTGGAGAATTTGAGTGAGAAATTAGACTATTGGCTGAGAGATGAAAACACAGTATGGCACTTCACCCAGAGCTTTACTGAGAAAGAAAAAAAAAATTGTTTTTAAGTATTGTACCCAAAACATTAGATATCAGATGGTTTCTGACCGCTCTGGCTGCAGCTGCTTCTCTTTGCATGGTCTCCTTTATCTCTGCCTTGGTTGCTAATTCTTAGTAATACTACTAACTTCTTTCCTACTACTAATCCCCCTGGCTGATCTACCTCTGCCTATCTTCAGCATCAACAGGTGGTGAGATAAGATTGGAGAAGGGAGGAAATGTGGTAGGGGTGGTTGGTTACCTCTCTTGGGGATTTGGGTCTCTGGGAGGGCTGTGGTGTTTCTGTATTACCTTTTCATTGTATATATCTGTAAATATCTGTTACACCTTGTAAATATTTGCTTGTATATTATGCATTGCTGTAAATATAAAGCTTCATTTATCAGTGTTCTGAGTCCTAGCTGGGGTCTATATCAAAAGGTGGGGGAGCAGGTAACTGCTTAAACCACTACAATATGTAAACTAAAAAAAACCATTCAATTTTGTATTTTCCACTGCAGAACAAACAAAACCAGTAGCAACTCAGAGCCTCCAGTATTCCATCCTCTCCTACTTGCAGCAATCAGGGCACTATCATTTCCCAGTTATTTGATTTACCATAAGCACAAAAGATGTTGTCCGCCTATAAGCTTTAATAAACAATCACAAACGCTAAAAGCACGAGAAAATGGTCAGGACAGCCTGCATCGTACCTGAAGCAAACCATATTTGGTCTCCACATCATAAAGTTTATATTCTTTGATGTCAGAGGGTACTGGAGAAGGTAGGTTGTCCCAGCTGCCAAGAACGTTAGCTAGACTTGCACAGACTGGTTCTGTACAGAATGCCAGGCAATCCCTGCAGAGGAGAAACATAAGAACACTTATTGTAGATAAGTGTAATAAATCTCTTGACTGGGGATAAAGAACCATGCAAACATTGTATAAGCCACTACCACAGCACTTGGTGCCGACCTAAAGTGTTTCTATCTACACAGGTAGGGCTACAAAACTCAATTCTACAGTAAGCACAAGCAAGAATCAGAGGCCACCACAAGAAGGACATGGAACTGTTGGGGCTGCAGCAGCTCTGCTATGAGGACAGGCTGAGAGAGTTGGGGATTTTCAGCCTGGAGAAGAAAAGGCTTTGACGAGATCTTATAGCAGCCTACCAGTATCTGAAGGGGGCCTACAGGAAGGCTGGGGAGGGACTGTTCACAAGGTCTTGTAATGACAGGATCAGGAGGAATGGGTTTAAACTGGAGAAGGGGAGATTTAAACGGGATGTTAGGAGGAAGTTCTTCACAGTGAGGGTGATGAGACACTGGAACAGGTTGCCCAGGGAGGTTGTGACTGCTTCCTCCCTGGAGGTGTTCAAGGCCAGGGTAGATGAGGCCTTGAGCAACCTGTTCTAGTGAGAGGTGTCCCTGCCTATGATGATCTTTGAGGTTTCTTCCAACCTAAACCATTCTACGATTCTATGACAAAAAAAGCGAGCCCTTAATTTTCTTTCTTCTTGCAGAAGATTTCATTTTCTTCACCTCACCATAGCACTTACACTTTCACAGCTAAGGCATAGGCAATACAAATACCTAGGGAACAGTTGTTTTCATAAGAGAAACTCTCTGACGTTATTTTGAGGGGAAAAAAAAAAAAAGACAGCTGTTTTATTTTTAGTTTAGGAGATAATTAAATAAGGACCCTAAAGCAGAGCAACGGAAGGATGGGCCAAATGTAATTAAAACAACTGAATACTGCAGAAGCTGAAGTCTGTCAGACAGTGCAGTTTCTTTAACAGTTCCCTAAATAACATCAAAATGAAATTCAGAGGAACACAGTAAAAGGAAAACAAGTTGCCAATAAAAGTGATGGCCAAAACTGCATATGCTTTGAGGAAAACAGCAACAGATGGCATCTCCACTAAATTAAATATCTGGGACTCCACTCCACTACTATTTTTAATGGGCAGTAATGATGCTATGAGTCAATTTGTAAGTTGGCTTTTTTATTCTTTTCTCCAACAACAAATTAAATATAGAGTAACACTGCTCATCTGTGCTGTTACTGGAATTCAAGCCAGTTTTAAGTAAATGCATTCATAGTAAACAATTAGCACCAAGAGTTACTAATTACATGAATGCATGGGAAAGTGCATACATCAGAATAGAGATACTGGGTAGATTTATGTTAAATATAATTACCTTGAATGCAAAGAATCTGGAGTAGAGATATTCTATCACTAGTGGGAAAGCTACCTACACACTAGGAGTCACCAAAGTGAGATACTTCTCTCTCTCTACTCTGCTCTCGTGAGTACTGCATCCAGTTCTGGTGTCCCCGAAACAAGAACATGACACTGCTAGAGCAGGTCCAGAGTAGGGCCACAAAGGTGATCAGAGGGTTGGAGCACCTCCCCTATGAGGACAGGCTGAGAGAGTTCAGGTTGTTCAGCCTGGAGAAAAGAACATTCTGTGAATACCTTACAGCAGCCTTCCAGGAAGTCTACATGAAAGTCACAAAGGGATTTTTCCAAGGGTTTGTTGTGATAGCAGAGAGAATGGATTAAAATTTGTGCAGGGCAGATTCAGAATGGAAATCAGGAAGAAATTCTTTACAGTGAGGGTAGTGAGACATTGGAACAGAGGGCTGCAGCAGCTCTGCTCTGAAGACAGGCTATAAGATTTGAGGTTCTGCAGCCTGGAGAAGAGAAGGCTTCCAGTAGACCTTGGAGTGACCTTCCAGTATCTGAAGCGGACCTACAGAAGGGCTGGAGAGGGACTACTGACAAGGTCTTGTAATGACAGAACAAGGTTTAAACTGGCAGAGAGGAGATTTAAACTAGATGTTAGGAAGAAGTTCTTTCCAGTGAGGGTAGTGAAACACTGGCACAGGTTGCCCAGGGAGGTTGTGGCTGCTCCCTTCCTGGAGGAATTCAAGGCTAGGCTGGATGAGGCCTTGAGCAGGTGGTTTAGTGAAAGGTGTCCCTGCCCATGGCAGGGAGTTTGGAACTAGATGATCTTTAAGGTCCTTTCCAACTCAAACCATTCTAGGAAACTATGAAAAACTACACTGTAAACTTTACTCAAAAAGCTTAAATTCTTTATAAGAGCACCAAAGTCTTCTTGGAACTCCAAGCTATGAATATTAAGTCTTCTCTTCTGAAGCATGGAATTCAGGGTAAACATGATTACAGATGCAGCTGCTGAGTCAATGAAATACTGTGATAATTTTAGGAAGAAGCCTGGGGTATACTCTTGTATACACAGGGACTGAGGTGACCCTAGGCCATTTAGCATTTAATGGTTTATTTGCTGTTTGAGAGTACTCAGAGTCATCTTTGATTACCTAATTAATCTTCCTTAGGCTATACTGAGCCACAGGGGCAACTGCAGCTTTGAACCCTTGTTAATGTGAAATGTGTTTAGTACTGGGGGGAAGATATCTATGAATATGGAAGTGTCATCTAAGCCAAGAAATCTTTCCCAAAGTAGGCACTGCAAAGATGAAGACACTTTACTACAGTAACCTCACCCTCCTAGAAGGCAGCACACTCAGGAAAAAAATGCAAGCTAACAAAGACACTGAAATGCTGAAGCTTGAAAGGCAATCGACAGGCTGAGAGAGTTGGGGCTTTTCAGCCTGGAGAAGAGAAGGCTTCGAGAAGACCTTATAGTAGCATTCCAATATCCTACAGGTTATAGCCAATAGCCTACAGGAGTGCTGGGGAGGGACTATTCACAAGGTCTTGTAATGACAGGATGAGGAGGAATGGGTTTAAACTGGAGAAGGGGAGATTTAAACGGGATGTTAGGAGGAAGTTCTTTGCAGTGAGGGTGGTGAGACACTGGCACAGGTTGCCCAGGGAGGTTGTAGCTGCTCCCTCCCTGGATGTGTTCAGTGCCAGGTTAGATGAGTCCTTGAGCGACCTGTTCAAGTGGGAGGTTTCCCTGCATATGGCAGGGGGTTGGAAGTGGATGATCTTTGAGGTCTCTTCCAACCTAAACCATTCTATGATTTTCTTAAGCTTCTACTTAGAACAATGATTTTGGAAAACACATCTAAAACCTTTCTAATAATCTTCCTCAATAGGATCAATTTTCTATTTTAACAGGAAATCTTAAATTTTATTTGTTGGTTATCACTGTGCTGCTAGCACTACAGTTGAACAGTAAATCTGTTAGACTAAATCTATTATTATGTCTAGTGACCCATCATAAATAAATCAAATAACCACTACAAAACACAGTGAATTCTGTCTCTCTCGCTCTCCAATCCCACATACACTAAGTAAAGACATCTCATAAATGGAATTACTGTATCAACAAACTTTTGAAAGAAAAGAATTTTTAACAGATTTCTTTACAAATTAAATTAATCAAACTACAACATGTCTATGTTGTAAGAGCCACAGGTAGCTCTGTACCTGCAGCTGGGCTAACAATAATATAATTGGATTCACAAAAGAAATGCATTCTATGGTGTGGGAGAAAGAAAACAAATCTGAGGAGGGACGTACACCAGCCTCACAGGAGTAAATACAGTAAGCCTCACAGATGTATGTGTTGAATGTTCTAGATATTTTACATCCAGTAACAAAGCAGTAATGAAGTCTACTATCAAGTTTACTACATCTTACCTGGATTCCTCCAGTGGATGTTGAACAGTAAGCAGTCGAGGGTGTCGAAGCCTGGTGAGCTGCTGAACACCTCGTTTTAGAGAGTCAATAATCTGATCCTTTTCAAATTTTTGGTACTTGTCTATTAGCTTCTTATCAAAGACAAAAACAGCCACTTCCTAGAAATAAGCAACAAAATTAACTTTGTGTATAACACAGCCAAAATCCAAACCTTTGCACAATTACATACACACATATCAGGTAGAGACAGGACTAGGAGGAATGGAGCAAAGCTGGAGGTGGGGAGATTCAGACTGGACATGAGGAGGAAGTTGTTCAGCATGAGAGAGGTGAGAGCCTGGAAAGGGTTGCCCAGGGAGGTGGTTGAGGCCCCTTCCCTGGAGGTGTTTGCAGCCAGGCTGGATGAGGCTGTGGGCAGTCTGATCTAGGGTAGGGTGTCGCTGGGCATGGCAGAGGGGTTGGAACTAGATGATCCTTATGGTCCCTTCCAATCCTGACTGATTTTGTATTTTGAATCTACAGTACAATCTCATCAATGCAACAGGTATTTCAATGTATATGTGTGTATAAATACACACTGTCCTTACTTTATCCTAGTCATAATCACACAGGCTCCTGTATATAACCTCTGGAATTTGTCTATTGTAGAGTTAAGGTACTACTGCTCCTTATCTTACGTAACTAATACATGAACTACAATGACTGTCTAAACAGCGACAAAGCAGCAGATCCACAGGACAGAAATCAGCTTGATTTTGAGTAGGTATTTGATATTAGGAAACATTTCTTCGCTGAAAGAGTGGTCAGGCATTGGAACAGGCTGCCCAGGGAGGTGGTGGAGTCACTGTCCCTGGAGATGTTCCAAGAAACGTGTAGATATGGCACTTTGGGATGTGGTTTAATGGCCATGGTGGTCTTGGGTTAATGGTTGGATTCAATGATCTTAGAGGTCTTATCCAAGTGAAACTATTCTAGGCAGTAAGAACAATTAAAATATTTTGAGTACAAATGCATTCATTTGTCCCCATGTCCTGCTCCAAACCAGTACAATCTACACTATGGCAGACAGTCATGAACAATAACCTATAGCCAAAGTAATTAATCAACCTGATCAGACAGTTTACATGATAAAGCATTATGATTTTTTTAATCCTTAAACATGTAAAAAGAAGTCCCAGAAATGGTGAAACCAGAGAAAACAGTTCTTCAAACCAGAGTGAGATAAAACTAAGCAATTGTATGAAACACTGAAATGACAGAGGTTGACGTGAAATAAGAAATTAGATCTTTGAAACTACTAAAGAGAAATAAACCAATGGAAGGGAAGAAAAAACTAATTTAAGACGTTATCATGAAACTGAAAACTTTCTTATGCTCCCATAACAGCATTATGAATAACGATAAAGGTTAGAATCTAGCAGAAAATAACATGAAAATAGAGTTTTTAGTCCCAAGAGGAAGTCTTCACATCTAATTCCTCAATTTCTGTACTGCAGCTGAGCAAAAAAAAAACAAAAAACTGTTTGTTCTGCTGAGAACAAATGACATACTTCATGATTAATTTAAACCATAAAATGTCACTACCACTGCCAAAAAAACACAACCTGCAAGGTAAAACAAATTAGACAACCAATCCGCATTAAAATAAACCTCTACCTTCCTGTCAGATCACTTTTAACTCAGATTCATTCTTGATCTTGGTTCTTGAATTGTTTGTTATGCACACAGAACCACTTCCTTTTCCAGCAGTAAAGCTTTAAAGCAGCTATCACCTATGGAGCTCAAAACAATGTATTTAAACACCGCTGTGTTCTTTTCCTCTTACTTAAAGTACTACCCTGAGCATTCGTCTGGATTTGGGGTGTCAGTGCTACTTACCAACGTTCCCTATCGGACTGTTACCTAATGCTTTATAAACATGTGACAACCTACCTGTTTTGTTGATTTTTTAGTTCCATTAAATATCTTCCAGGCCAGCCCATTCCCACCACTAGCAATGTGTCGGCCAACATCAAACTCCCTGGTGACAGGATTTCCCATGACTGCGCTGGTGACATCAGCCGTCACCTTTGTAACGGTGCTCTTCAGTTTATTCAGCATGGACTCCATTGTCACGGCTGTGCACCAAGCTACCACCCTACAAAAAGCAGGAGAACAAAGAAAAGCTTCACAGTCCTCTCAGTTTCCGTCAACGTAAGACTCCGACATCTAACCAAAGATCTGGTGGCATACAGGGCAACCAAAAAAAACCAACACTGAAATGTAACTCCTGCGGCTTACCAACTGTAGACACCCACATTGCATCCCTGGAGGTGTTTAAAGCCAGGCTGGATGAGGCTCTGGACAGCCTGATCTAGGGCAGGGTGTCTAGAACTAGATGTACTGGAACTAGATGATCCTTGTGGTCCCTTCCAACCCTGACCGATTCTAGGATTCTGTGATTGCATACACACATCTGTGTGGGTATGTGTGGTGGTTTAGCAGTTAGCTTCCCCCCACACGCTTTGAAATAACCCAGGCTAGGACTCAGTCAGCTGGAAGTTAATAAATGAAGCTTTATATTTACAGCTTTGCACAATATACAAGTAGATATTTACAACGTATAACAGGTATTTACAGATAGATACAGTAAAAAGGTAATACAGAAACACCACCCTCCTCCCAGAGATCAACATCCCTAAGAGGGGTCTCTAACCACCCCTACCATCTTACCCAAACTTATCTCACCATCTGTCAATGCAGCAGATAGGCAAAGGTAAATCAGCCAAGGGGGTTAGCAGCAGGAAAAGAGGTTAGTGGAATTACTCAGATTCAGCTATGAAAGGAGAAAGCCATGCAGGAGCAGCCACAGCGGTCTGCAACCATCTGACTTATTGTGCTGGTTTGAACTAATTGGAGAATTTGAGTGAGAAATTAGACTATTAGCTGAGAGAGGAAAACACAGTATGGTACTTCACCCAGAGCTTTACTGAGAAAGAAAAAAATAGTTTTAAAAGTGTAACCAAAACATAGATAACACAGACGGTTTCAGACCTCACTGGGCTGTGGCTGCTTCTCTTGCATGGTCTCCTTTGTCTCTGCCTTGGTTGCTAATTCTCAGTAATACTACTACTTTCTTTCCTACAGCTAATCCCCCTGGCCAATCTACCTCAGCTTATCTGCAGCATCAACAGGTGGCGAGATAAGATTGGGGAAGGGGGGGAAAGGTGGTAGGGGTGGTTGGTTACCCCTCTTGGGGATTTTGGTCTCTGGGAGGGCTGTGGTGTTTCTGTATTACCTTTTCACTGTATGTATCTGTAAGTATCTGTTATACCTTGTAAATATCTGCTTGGATATTGTGCAAAGCTGCAAATATAAAGCTTCATTTATCAACTTCCAGTATTCTGAGTCCTAGCTGGGGTTTATATCAAAAGGTGGGGGGGCAGGTAACTGCAAAACCACCACACTTATCTATATTTAGGTTACAGCCATACAGGAGCAGCCACAGTCCAGAGTGGTCTGAAACCATCTGAATTATTGATATTTGGGTTACAATTCTTAAACAATTTTTTTTTCTTTCTCAGTAAAGCTATGAGTGAAGTAGCACCATCAGTGCTTTCCTCTCTCAGCCTATAGTCTAATTTCTCATTCAAATCCTCCAATTAGTTCAAACCAGCATAGTATGCTTGGGGATGACATGGCACTGCTTCTGCTCCTCCTCACAAACTTCTCAATCTCTCGATCACTCTTCACTAGATGCAGCAAAGCAATTACTGACTGAGAAATTCAACCACTTCTTGAAAGCTGGTAATTGAATAAAGCAGAGGATCTATAAAACTACCTCAGTGAAAGGAAAGGGTCACACTTTGCATCAATATCAATCAACAACAAGAATCAAATCTGAATGAAAATCAGGCTCCTTCAATCCCAGTGCTTGTGAAAGTGCACATTTTCTGAAGTGAAGGACTGCAGGTGTCCCTGCCTATGGCGAGGGGTTGGAACTGGATGACCTTTGAGGTTCCTTCCAACCTAAACCATTCTACGAAGAGCTCAGACTAGCAAAGTAACAGGTGTGTATTAGACAGAAGATGAGTAAAAAAAATGTGTGCTTTACCGCAGTGCACTTGTCAAAACAAAAGCTCAAACTTCAGTATTTACCTGTCAGATTAGTGTGGGTGATGTGCCAGCCTCAAAATGTTGTGTTCTTTCACAGTGGGCTGGCCTATGTAGCACCAGGCATGTTAGCACCAGATGGGAATGACTTTTCTCAAGGGAGAAGAGTCCTTGCCAAGGAACTAGTGGGAGTCACTGACAGGGCTTCAAACTACTTGGGAAGAGAGAAAAGGAATAAATCATGCTGGCCCATGATAAATAGAGGACTGACAGACTGGGGGCTTCTGAGGAACTCCTACAAGATACCTCGAGGAAATCAAGGGGAGCTCTGCTAAGAAAGTGATGCTGCCACTGCCTAGCTGAAACCTCTACAGGAATGCATGCACCCAGCACAGGCAACAAACAGGAGGAGTTGGAAGCTACTATGTGGTTAGAAAACTATGACCTGGTAGCCATCACTGAGACTTGGTGGGATGAATCCTATGGCAGGAGTGTACCTACTGATGACTACAGACTGCTCAGAAGGGACAGGTGAGGAACGAGGGATGGAGGCATTGTCCTCTGTCAGGAAAGGGATAGAGTGTGAGGAACTCTCCCTGAAGAACTGCCATAAACAGGTTGAAAGCTTATGGATAAGAATTAGAGACAAAGGGAACAAGGGTTGGCATCTATTAGAGGCCACCAGATGAAGAGACGCCCACTGATGAAGCTTTCCTACTCCAACTGCAGGAGGCTTCACACTCACAGGCTCTTCTTGTGCTGGGGGACTTCAACCACCCCAACATCTGATGGAAAAACAACATGGCAAGCTGTAGGCAACCCAGGAGACTCCTGCAGTGCCTGGATGATAACCTCCTGAACCCTACAGGAAGGAATGCTGGTCACAAATACAAGTGAACTCATCACTGATGTCAAGACTGGGGGCAGCCTGGGCTGCAGTGATCACGCACCAGTGGAGTTCAGAGTCCTAAGGGACATAGGACAGGCAAGGAATTTCAGTACTCTGCTCAGTACTCTGCTCTGGGTGATAGACTAACTGCAGTGAGAAGCCTGGAAAAGCCACTAGGTGAGAATGTTAATAGCATTCCATTGTTTGAAGGGTCAGGATTTTATAAATCAAGCTTGGGAGACCCTGTCCAACCTGTTCCTTTCCAGCCTGACAGTATGCAAATCACTGTTTCACTTAGCCACTGAATAAGGAGCACTGAAAAACTTTACTTCTTAATAAGCAGCTTGGGGGGGTAAACTTTATGATCACCTAACTCTGTAAATTTGTAGAAATCCTTAGGTCAACATCTGGGCTGCAATCTAAAATAGTGTAATTTACGTAACAAAAATTGCTATCACCAACTGCAATAAAAAGCAGGAACAATGTACTTAGAAAATCCATGCCCCTGAAAACCAGATCTATTTTGGGCAGTATCTGCAAGACCAGAAAATCATGATTTTTTTTTTAACCATATCTGAAATATGCAACTTTTGTTTTCAACTGCACAAAACCTGATTTGTTCACTTTTTTCACCCTGTGAGGAAAGGCTGAGGGAGCTGGGAGTGTACAGCCTGGAGAAGAGGAGGCTCAGGGGAAACCTCATTGCTGTCTACGACTACCTGAAGGGAGGTTGTAGCCAGGTGGGGTTGGGCTCATTTCCCAGGCACCCAGGGATAGAAGAAGAGGACACAGCCCCAAGCTGTGCCAGGGCAGGTTCAGGATGGATGTTAGGAAGAAGTTCTACACGGAAAGAGTGATTAGCATTGGAATGGGCTGCCTGGGGAGGTGGTGGAGTCCCCATCCCTGGAGGCAGATGAGGCACTTAGTGCCACAGATTANCTGAGGGAGCTGGGAGTGTACAGCCTGGAGAAGAGGAGGCTCAGGGGAAACCTCATTGCTGTCTACGACTACCTGAAGGGAGGTTGTAGCCAGGTGGGGTTGGGCTCATTTCCCAGGCACCCAGGGATAGAAGAAGAGGACACAGCCCCAAGCTGTGCCAGGGCAGGTTCAGGATGGATGTTAGGAAGAAGTTCTACACGGAAAGAGTGATTAGCATTGGAATGGGCTGCCTGGGGAGGTGGTGGAGTCCCCATCCCTGGAGGCAGATGAGGCACTTAGTGCCACAGATTAGTTGATTAAAAGGGTGATAGGATGGACTGGATGATCTTGAAGGTCTTTTCCATCCTGATTAATTCTGTGATTCTGAAACTACTATTTATAGAAAAATTAATAACCATGGGATAATAAAACCAGTCACCCAGAACTAAAACCTTCGTCTGTAATTAAAAGGCAATCACAAGATTGTAGGGCTTGGAACTGAGCTCTGGAGATCATCTAGTCAAATCCTCCTGCCCAAGCAGAGTCACCTAAGGCAGGCCATGCAGGAGTACGTCCAGGTCAGCTCTGAAAGCCTCCAGAGAAGGAGACTCCACAACCTTTCTGGGTAGTCTGTTCCAGTGCTCCAGAACCCTCATGGTAAAGACGTTTTTCCTCATGTTGAGGTGGAACCTCCTGTGTCCCAGTTTGTAATCAGTCAGAAAAGGACAAGATTTTAATAGAGTTCAGAACAAGCCACGCAAGACGAAGAACAAATGTTTAAGAAATTTGATTTCTTGGTTTAATGTAATAAGTAATACTAATGCTACTCATCTTAAGTCCATGAAACTTGGAATTAATTAAGAAAAGAGGAAATACAGAATTGATAAAAGAAAAAAATAGGAAGTTCCACACTTTTGAGGATGTTTGTAGGAATGTTTGTTATAGTAGACAATTGATACCCTGAAGTGTCTAAATCTGTGATAAAAGCACAGGCCTACAATGACTCAAGAAGGCAGGAAGGAGGTAAGGGACAGGCAAAGATACCCTGGCTTGAGAGGGACCTGCTGACCTAAGAGGAAGGAAAGTCTGTGAGGACATCTTCTGGTCTTCATCTCAGATATCAGTCAAGACTACCAGAGGGGCTGGAACCAGGACGGAGAATGGGAAAACACCTATGTTAAAAAACTCTAAGAAATAAATGTAACAACCCTGCCCTTTATTATGAATATGTAACACAAACTGTGGCTTTTGCCAGCATGGGGTGTTCAGGACTGATGGAGTGATCCAGCCTGCACGCAGCGCTGTAATAAGCATACCTACTTCAGAACTCTGCATGAGTTTTAGGATTCATTTTGCATGTCAGAATGGTAAATGTATTGTTTTCACCAACTCCCCTCACAACCACTAATGGTCCTTATGCTGATGATCAGAGGGTTGGAGCACCTCTGCTATGAGGACAGGCTGAAAGAGTTCAGCCTGGAGAAGAGAAGGCTTTGAGGAGACCTTATAGTGGCCTTCCAGTATCTGAAAGGAGCATACAGGAGGGCTGGGGAGGGACTATTCACAAGGTCTTGTAATGACAGGATGAGGGGGAATGGGTTTAAACTGGCAGAGGGGAGATTTAAACGGGATGCTAGGAGGAAGTTCTTCACAGCGAGGGTGGTGAGACACTGGCACAGGTTGCCCAGGGAGGTTGTGGCTGCTCCCTCCCTGGAGGTGTTCAAGACCAGGCTGGATGAGGCCTTGAGCTACCTGTTCTAGTGGGAGGTGACCCTGCCTACAGCAGGGGGTTGGAACCGGATGATCTTTGAGGTCTCTTCCACCCTAAACCATTCTAAGATTATACGTACATCAGCATAATGATGACCTAATCACCTGGCAAGGCAGTAAGCAACAGCCCACACGGCAAGAAGAAACGAGGCAAAACAGCCAAAACGTTGAAACAAACCCAACCTGCTCACTCACCTAAAACAACTGTATGATTTTAAACTATTAATTCCATCCTGGAACCAATTCACAGCTTCACCTGATGCACGGATATAGGTGCACACTGCAGAGCAGTGCATGGCAGTCGACAGGAGGTCTGCCTGTGGCGAGCTGGGATTTGCACCTCCGCAACCAGGCAGCAGGGCAGGTGCTTGGGTACTTCACACCACCTGGACCAAACTTCCATCCTATAACTGCCCCACTCAAACTACCACGAACCCCCAGAAGCAACAGGGACTAGAGAAAGCAAGTCTTCACCAAAATAATGAATAAATCAATCAAGAAATACTTCAGGCACAACCAACCTTTTGCATTTGCTAAAAACAAAACAGAACGAAACGTTCCCCTTGTAATTCACATTACAGCAGCACAGCAACATGCAGGTTGGCAAAGCCCCTCCGGATCACCAAGTCCAACCTAGAACCCTGCTCTCCAAGATTCATATCCCTAAGCACCACATCCAAGCAATCGTGAAGCACATCCAGAGTGGGTGACTCCACCACCTGCCTGGGCAGCTCACTCCATTGGACCCTCCTGTCCACATCCAGCACCTCCCTCAGCAGCTCACTGCTTTAGATCCTCCTGTCCACATCCAGGGAAAAACAAAAAAACAAAAAAACAAAAAAACAAAAAAACCCACAACAACAACCAAGAATCCGAGGCAATGATGCTCTCTGCACGGTGTAACTGCCCTCCGAACAAGTCCCTTTCCCGATTTTCATTCAGCGCTATTTCGGTACTGAGCTGCCATTGAAACGCTACCAAAAAAACTCCCGCAATGTGATCCGTGCACGGGGATCCCATTCGCCGCCTGCTGTCAGGCAAAAAACCTAACCCCTACGCTGCACTAATTCTGGGTAAAGTATTCCCTCGTATTTACGGTGAGACCGAACTCGCAGCGTTCTGCCGAGGACCGCCTGCCCCTAAGGCCTCTGACCGTGCTCGCTGCTCCGCGGGGCAGCCGGCACACAGCCTGCCCGAGGGGCGCAGGGCATGCCCCTAAGGCCTCTGACCGTGCTCGCTGCTCCGCGGGGCAGCCTGCACACAGCCTGCCAGGGGCAAGCAGCGGCCGCGGGCAGAGGTGAGCGGCGGCGAGCGGTGATCCGCGATGTGCTGGCTCGGACGTCTCAAGAGTTCCCACCGGGCCCCGCTGACAGCGGTCTCCTTCCCCCCATACCTCTCTGGGCCGGGCTCCCGAGACGTGACACCGCCGCCCGCGGAGCCAATGGGCCCTACGTGTCCCGGGCCGTGGCGCTAGGCCACGGGCAGCCGCTCCTGCCCCGGTAGGCGGGAGGCAGGCCTCTTACCTGAGCCTGAGAGAAGCTGCCGGCGCAGCGCCCGGCTGCCCCTTGCCCTGTGGGCCCGGCGGGCCACCTGTCAAGCCAGCTCCGTCCCTCGCTCCGGCTCCGGCCCCGTCCCGCTCTAGCTACTCCATAGCGACAGCCACAGCGCCGGGAGGGAGGAGGCGACCGGAGCGAGCTTCACTTCCGCCCCGGAGGGGCGGCGCCCGGTGGCCGGGTGAGGCGGAGGAGGGGGGAAGTGATGCACTGCAGCAGTTTCCGCTAGCGGCAGCGGCCGCCCCGATGGCGGTTTGTTTGACTCCGCGGTTCAGGAGGCTCCGCAGTCACAGCCAGCTAGAGCCGCGGCGGGGCAGCGGGCGGCGACGAGGTGGGGGAAGGAGAGGTGGTCTTGTCTCTGCGCTGTCGGTTGGCGGCGGCGGCTGCGCGCCCCGCCGGAGAGCGGAGGTGGCTGAGGGGTTGGCGCGGGCCCGCCCGTTCGGTGGGCGCCCGCGGCCGCCAGTTCGCGTCCGGGCGGGTAGGAGATAGGGCTGGGGGCAGCCGCTCTACGGGGCCGGGAGGAGCTGCCTGCGGCAATGCCCACAGCAGTTGTGGGTAAGCGCCGCCACCGAGCATAGGCCAGGTGCGAGCCTTCGGAGCGAAGGTTGGCAAGCAGGTTTGAAGTCCTTTGCTGAACCGAGAGTGTTATGTGGAGGAGAAACTGGGTACTGCGGAAGGTGAGGCTGAGCTGGGACTGCTAAGCCTGGAGAAGAGAAGCTTCAGGGGGTTCTTATGAATGAGCAGGGAGAGTGCAGAGGACGCAGCCAAGCTCTTCGTTCTCGTGGCCAGGGACGTTTTGGGTTCTCCACCCAACTGTCTGGACACGATCCTGGGTGACCAACTCTGGGTAGCCCTAATTGAGCAGGTAGGGTTGGCCCCGGAGGTCCCTATAAGCCTTAGCCCTTTTGTAAGGAACTCAAGTGCATGTGTGCACACATGCAATGGGTATGGTACCGACAGTAATGAAAGCTCTTTCCTCGCCTGTTTCAGGTGTATTTCTGTTCCATTTTGTTGACTCTACTTATTTGTTCTCTTTTGTTGACCACCTTAGCAAGTGTGAGTCAGCTTACAAAAAGGGCAGATTCCTGCGGTGCCCTCCTCTCCCCTCTCTGTAAAACGAAGCTTGCATACGGGAGAATTTTTCGGTGTATGTTTATTTATTTATCACTAATTTCACGGAGTGAAAAATATTTTTCAAAGCGTTGAAAACGAAAGCTTTAATAAAGCATCAATAATCCTTCCCCATGAATATTTTGCAGATTGCAATGGTCCCTTTCAAGCGACCCAGCTGTGGAACAGTATCATTCATGCCCTTCACAGCCAAGTGGAGATCAAAAGACGTCGACAGCATCTGAAAACGTACAAGAACTGCTTCACTGGATCAAATGCCGTGGATGTGGTCCTGAGCCATCTGATGCAAAGCATGTACCTGAGCTGCAATGATATCTCTAGGCTGAAAGGAGTCCGTGTGTGCCAGGCGTTGATGGATCACAAGGTGTTTGAGCCAGCTGGAGCAAGGCTGTGCTTGTTCAAGAGCGAGAAAGAAGCAGAGTTTGAAGACACAAACACTAGCCTCTATAGATTTGTAAATAGCAATCTTACTCCTCTTCCAAGAAAGAATAAAGACAATGAGAGCTTGTCTCCTGAGCAGATCTCCAAACAGAAGACTAAAAGATGCTCCAAGTGAGTTACCCTGAGCTAGTCTGATTTCCACTCCCCCCCTCCTCTTTTTAAAATTTTCTCTTAATGTGTGTTAATTGTAGATTAAGTTATGCCTGTCTAACCCAAGTATTGGGGACTTAAAACTATGGGCCAGTTTTGAGAAATGTCATGCCTAAATTGCAAGTGCAATTTAATATTTCTTAGTGTTATTAAACCAGTGTGCACTTGCAGCAGTGTGCACTTGCAGCCCAGAAAGCCAAGCAGAGCCTGGGCTGCATCAGGAGAAGCAAGTTGAGAGAGGTGATTCTCTCCCTTTACTCTGCCCTGGTGAGACCCCACCTGGAGTATTGTGTCCAATTCTGGAGCTCCTATTACAAGAGGGATGTGGACATGCTGGAGGTGTTCAGAGAAGGGCCACGAGGATGCTCAGAGGGTTGCAGCACCTCTGCTCTGAGGACAGACTGAAAGAGTTGGGGCTGTTCAGTTTGGAGAAGAGGAGGCTCCCAGGTGACCTTCTTGTGGCCTTCCAGTATCTGAAGGGGGACTACAGAAAAGCTGTGGAGGGACTTTTTAGGCTCTCAGGTAGTGCCAGGACTAGAGGGAATGGAGCAAAGCTGGAGGTGGGGAGATTCAGATTGGATGTGAGGAGGAAGTTCTTCACCGTGACAGTGGTGAGGCCTTGGAATGTGTTGTGTAGGGGGGTTGTAGGGGCCACTTCCCTGGTTTGAGGCCAGGCTGGATGAGGCTCTGTCCAACCTGATCTAGGGTAGGGTGTCCCTGGGCATGGCAGGGGGATTGGAACTAAATGATCCTTGTGGTCCCTTCCAACTCTGAATGATTCTGTGATTGGATCTGCCTATTGTGATTTAGCATGGAGTCTGGCACTATAGCAGAAGCCTAGGAATTGTGTTGGTTGTCAGTCACATATGCTGAATTAGCCCAATTAGCATGAATGAGCTACTTGTTAGAAACTGATGAAAGAAATTGGAACTATAAACAGTATTTGAAATCTATGTCCTTGACCTTTCCACAAAGCAGATGTGGGTGATTGTTTTTTCTGGCTGGTTAGATCCCCACCCAGATACCACGAAGCCCAGAAGTGCTGATTTAACAGCAGTTTAGGAACCGACAGAAAGATAAATGTGCTATGATGATATTTGTTAGCTCACGGGATGTCAGGGGTTGGAAGGGATGCAAAGATCATCGAGTCCAATCTCCCTGCCAGAACAGAACCATACAATCTAGCTCAGATCACAGAGGAATGCATCCAGACAGGCTTTGAAAGTCTCCAGAGAAGGAGACTTCGCAACCTCTCTGGGGAGCCTGTTCCAGTGCTCTGTGACCCTTACAGTAAAGAAGTTCCTGCTTGTATTGAGCTGGAACCTCCTGTGCTTCAACTTACACCCATTGCTCCTTGTCCTATCCCAGGGAGCAGAGCCTGTCCCCCCTTTCCTGACCAACCCTCAGATATTTATAAGCATTTATTAAATCCCCTCTCATATAGATGTATAACTTTTTTTTTTCCTCCCCACTAAGCAGGGTGAAGTGTGAAACAACACTTTCAAACCCCTTAGCATTAGAAGCAGCTGATAAAAAGAGGGTAGAGGAGCTTCTTCGATCGATAAATGTTCATGCATCTTTACCTCCAAAGATCACAATTAGTGAACCTACTCATCTGCTCTCAAAAAGAGGTGAGGATTGATTTTATTGTTTTTTGTTATTATTTTATTTTTAAACCCTTGATTTTTCTTTGCTACATCTACTTGGAGTACCTAATTTCTGTTAAAGGCTGCCTGTCAGAGTCCTAAATTTAATGTGTTACTAATGATGTAATAGCTAAACGAGTGCTGAATGGGTAAGTGCTCATAGTAAGTAAACTGAAGGAGAGGACACAGCTAAGTTTTTGCTGGGTGGTGCTATTCTGTTTATGCAAATACCACTTCAGAAGGAAATAGACTTTAAAATAAAATATTTGCTTGTCTTCTCCTGTACATTTTACTAAACAGTTTATTATTAATTCTAAGAGAAATGTTCCCTTTAAAGCCTTTTTTTCATAGGATTCTTGTTTTGATCCCTTCTTCTCCAACACAGAAGCTTTACAATATGCTGTTACCTTGTTTTCTTTGAGCATTTAAAATGTTTTTGAGTAACAACAAAGGTTCATGTTTTGCATAAGATCTTGTTTCTGAGGGTGTTTTCTTCTTTGCTTATGGAATCAGTAATAGAAGATGTCTGGAAACAGCAGGCTCTGCTACGACTGCTGCAGATAATTGATGTTCCCCTTCTAGAAGGTATCTTGGTGTCTTCGGTGAAGACAAAACCAGACTGTGTCAGCAAGGAAGAAGACTTGATTATCTCAAATACTTTCCTGGACAGAGAGGTTACATGTAGCTTAAACTTACCTGAGTAAGTAATAAATCTATGAAGTTAAATTGTTAGCGAACACCTCCCTTTATCCTTGATCAAGAATTTTAAGTGAGTAACATAGACATTGCCACACTTTCCTGCTTGTAGACAAGGGTGGCATTAATGTACTTTCCTTTGATTGCAGAAGTGGTAAAGGAATTCACAAACTGTAAGTTTAGGTTTGGGCATTTGGGGATTTTAATTATACTTTAAAACTTTAGCCTCAAGCGTTGAAAACACTCCTGACTCCTAGACACTTCACTCTTAGATCTTTATGACAGATTCTTGAATTGAAAACCAGTTCCCCAATCTTCTGGGATTTAAACTATTTCTGTCTTTGCTGTTTTCAAACTGATCGTTTCTCTTTGTGAAATCCAGTTCTGAACTTTCTCACCCTGGTTAGCCCTGGTGGGTTTTTGTTGTGCACAGGATTACTCTTTTTGATGACTATTGCAGCAGAGGAGTGTTTGGCTTTAAATATTAGCTGAATCAGGCAAGCGTCTTGGAGTGAGTGCCAGTCTGTCAGAATTGCAGCTCATTTTAATCTGGACATATCTCGGGTGTATTGCCTACAGCATAGGAAAACCATGGAAGCTGCCTATTTTGAGCAGGTCCTTGAAGTACTGTAGTCAACTGAGGTACATAAACTGCTTAATAAGCAACAAGTTTAATGTGGTTCAGATATGTGACTGTACCTGCATGGTTGTTTCTATCTAATTTTCTTTTAAAGGATTGAATAAGAATAGGAAGAGCATTTTAAAGGAAGCACTAAAATTAACTTTTCCTTTTACAGGCTTGATAAATGGCTCTATGCTGCAATTGAATGCTTGGAGTATTTCCCAGACCAATTCATAGTGATGGTTAGTCAGCAGTTACCTCCAAGCACTAACAACCCCTGCAGTCTCAATGCATACAAGAAGATTCTTTATGATGTTATAGTAAAATATTACAGTCAAAAGAAGGACTCCCTTCTTGCTGCTCAGGATCTTGATATTCATTCTGGAATTATAGAACTTATAGGTAAGAGCAACCTGGAACAAAAAAAAAAAAAAAGAAAAAAAAACCCACAAGTAGAAGCTTCATAAAAGATGTAAGTTACCAAGTATTAGTTAACTGGATCATGACACCACTTGGAATGCTATCACAGATACACTTCAATTTATAGGTTGGAAAAGAACACTCAAAGCTGCTAGTCAGAACCTCTGTTCAAGGCAAGGACAAAGTCCAAAGTTAGACCAAGCTCCTTAGTGCCTGGTCCAGCTGAATTTTGAAAATCTGCAGGTATGGATTCACCAACCTCTATGGGTAGCCTGTTTCAATATGCAACTGTGAACATGAACATGAAATGTGAACATTTCTTGACAGTAATCAGAATTTCCTTAAGTTGCTACTTAAGCTTAATAACATAAAATAGTTGCTGTAAATTTTTCTTATTTACCAGAATAAGGCTTTGTAAGTTTTGGACTTCTAGCTAATGGTTTAAAGAAAGGGGTGAGGAGCAGACATCAACAAACAGCAACAACAACAAGACAAAAAAAACCTCCAGAAGCCAAAAAAAACCAAAAATCAAAGGAAACCAAAGCAAAAAATTAAACTGAAGAAAACAATAACCCAAAAAGCCCAAAAAAAGGAAACCTCGAAGAGATGAAAAAGTTAGAATTGTTCAGCTTGTCAAGAACTCTGGGACAAATTCTGGAATATAACACAAAGCTGTGTCAACACAAACAGCACAAACATCACTAAAGGACACGACTATGTCGTGTGTATGTTGTCCTCCTAAGCCTGTTCCTTGACTAGCGATGGGACAAAGGTTTTAAAGCTTACGTTGACTAAATGCTGTATTGAGTCTTATTAAAAGATTTTTAGAAGTCACTGAGAACCTTTTGGTGGAGGGGAGAAAAAAAAAAAAAGGATTAATATTGAACTTCAAGTGTGTTGACTGTGAGCAATTGCACTGAGTACATCTTTTTACTCCGTTGCAGAAAAAGGAAAAACAGATCAAGCTTTAGAGGCATCACAGCTGCATGTAAAATTATTAGCACCTAATACCCGAGAAGAACTACACAGGCTGCTGACATTCATTGCCATTGCATCTGACCCTGAGGGCTACAAATTACAAAAGCAGGTAAGCATCTGTTATGCTGAGTGTGGGAAATACCTTTTTCCTATGCAAAGCTAACTTCTAACTTAAAAGCATTCTCTTCACTGCCTTCCAATGTAATTTGTTTTCATATATCAAGATGTATTCTTCCCACCGATCTCATCCTGTTATACTTGGTCTTTGCTGACGTACTGCAAGTAAATCTAATCTGAAGGGGGCCTACAAAAGAGCTGGGGAGGGAGTTTTTTAGGCTATGAGGTAGTGACAGGACTAGGGGCAATGGAGCAAAGCTGGAGGTGGGGAGATTCAGACTGGATGTGAGGAGGAAGTTGTTCAGCATGAGAGTGGTGAGAGCCTGGAACGGGTTGCCCAGGGAGGTGGTTGGGGCTGCAACCCTGGAGGTGTTTAAGGCCAGGCTGGCTGAGGCTGTGGGCAGCCTGATCTAGAGTAGGGTGCCCCTGGGCATGGCAGGTGGGGTTGGAACTAGATGATCCTTATGGTCCCTTCCAATGCTGACTGATTCTGTGATTCTAATGCCACATCTCAGTTCTTGTTCTAGTTTGATAACAGGTCGGTGATCATCAAGACTTGCACTAAGTTCGTCTTACAAAATAAGGCGTTGCCAAAAGCACAGGCAGAGCTGCTGACTCAGTTTCTGATGGACAATCACTCTGAGCTCTTCAAGGTAGCCTTTTCCTTACCTCACTGGCCCTGTCATCTTTAATGGTAAATGTGATTAAGTGCCTCTTTACAGATGAGAGGTATGTGGAGCAAAGTTTAATGTTCTGTCAGTTCGGAGTTTAATGGTACAGGCAGTTAGGATGAGGAGCTATTTCAGACTGTGGAGGACAGCTTTTAGAGAGCTTTACCATCTTTTCCATACAATATCCTCTCGCTTTATTTGCAACATTTGTGTTTAAAACAGTAGTTGAAGTAGTAAGAAATTTTTATAGAGACCTTTTGGCCCCTCATTTCTGATGGCTGTCTACTTAATTTTTAGGCTTCGTAGTGTCTTTTGCCTTTAGAAAGTCGAAAGACTTTGGTGGGACACTGGAACGGGTTGCCCAGGGAGGTTGTGGCTGCTCCCTGCCTGGAGTTGTTCAAGGCTGGGCTGGATGAGGCCTTGAGCAACCTGTTCCAGTGGGAGGTGTCCCTGCCTGTGGCACAGGGGGGTTGGAACAGGATGATCTTTGAGGTCTCTTCCAACCTAAACCATTCTTTGATTCTATGAAAGTCACTTTCTCCTGGGAAGTCAGCTGGCATACTCTGAGTGTCATGAGATGGTGTCTCTGGTGCCCTAGTGTACATAGGCAGCTTTGACAACTCTTTGAAGTTCCTTTTCCTTTTAGTGTTTTGAAATGGTAACTTCCAAAGTAAAGAAGATATATTCATCCACAAAATGAAATTACCTCTCTGTTTAGCCTCATTATTTCTATATATATCTCCTTTGTTTTGAGTTCCATCATATTGTCACACGTTTTGAAAAGAGGCAACCTTCCCAGACCCTACTATATTGACTTCCTAAATTCAAGCAGTGCATTAGACTTGTGATGAATGACTGCTGTTTTCCTCAACTATATAAAACTCCTCATTAAAACACTAAAGTAGATAGATGTGAACTACTTATCTCAACCATTGTAAGATAACTGGGCAAAAAATGTTTAGAGCATTTTACAGCTATAAATAAGCACACAGAAATGCTGCTTTGGCTTCAGTAAAATGTTATTTTTAGTTCATTAGGCAGCACATTAATTTCTACTTCTGACCTCAGCTAAAGAGACATGGGAGAATTTTTGTTCAGTTAGCTCCAGTTTAGTTTCAAGCGCCAAGTGGTTGCTGTGAGTTTTCTTGTTATGCAGCCAAATGCAGATACTACTTCTTTTTGTTAAAGGTTCTGACTTGAGGGTTAGGGCTTTGATACATGATTGGAGATGGAGCCAGATCTGACAAATGAAGTGCTCCCTGCTTCACAGCAGTGACAGCATAGTGAATGGTAGCTCACTCTTTCAGAACTGCAGTGGAGAACCTTTTTGTATTATATAAGCTGAAGTCACTTTAAGGGCTACACTACAGTTTCTGCCATTGTTCAATGATAAACAGCATCTAGAACATTGTACCTCCTGTTTATTTCAGCCAGAAATATCAGGAATTTCTTGTAGTTGTATTTGTTTAGCCAGAAATATCAGGAATAAACATCTCTGGATGTGTTTGTACTTTTTTTTTTTGAGAGATTTTGAATGTAGGAATGGATTCTTCTACACTTGATGATGTGATTTTATTTTCTCTTTCTTTTTTTTTTCACTTGATCGTGTGAAAACTTTAGGCTCTGAAAATGCAAGAGCACTGCTTTATAACATTCCTTGTTGGATTGTGTTTTCAGACTCCTTTGACTCTTCTGGAGCTAACTAGTAGGAGACTTGAGAGTTTATTGGAAGGACAAGATCCAGATATCAATTCAGGTAGATGATGTGATGCACATTTTTACATAAACCTTTTAATACAAATGTATTTGGCATCAGTTGACTACAATTTTGCATGGGCTGTGCTCTGACTATATCTGCATGAACTGTTCTTTTCCTTAATTAGACATAAACCATTAAAGAGCCTAGTAGCTAATCCACCAAATAATTAAATTTCTCTTCTATAAGCAAAGCACTGAACTCTGAACGTTAAGAGGATAAGGATTCTATTAATTATCTATTTGGAACTTCCTTCCCCCCCACCCTCCCCCTCACACTTTCTTTACTAAATAATAACTTCTGGAGAATTGAGTGCAAAATATGCTTCCNCCACACTTTCTTTACTAAATAATAACTTCTGGAGAATTGAGTGCAAAATATGCTTCCTCAAGTGATTTGCTTATAATTTGGTTTGTGAATTTTATCTTATCTTACATTTTTGGAACAGAATTCTTATATTTCTGCCACAAGACACCCAGAAATTCTCACAGCGCTCAGTAGTGTGAAGTTCTAATACATGTTTTGAGCACAGGCCTTGATTGTGTAGTGTTTGGAGGAAACTTTCCTTCATTAATGCAGAGCTCACAGAAGGGTGGTGTATCCCAAAAGGAAGGCATTTGTCTCTTGGTGTTTCTATTGTGGCCATCAATGGGTCCATGTCCAAGTGGAGATCAGTGACAAGCAGAGTCCCTCAGGGATCAGTCCTGGGATCAGTCTTGTTCAGCATCTTTGTGGGACACATGGACAGAAACATTGAGTGCACCCTCAGCAAGTTCGCTGATGACCCCAAGCTGTGTGGTGCAGCAGCCAGGCTGGAGGGCAGGGATGGCATCCAGAGGGACCTGGACAGGCTGCAGAGGTGGGCACAAGCCAACCTCATGAGCTTCAACAAGGCCAAGTGCAAGGTCTTGCAGCTGGGTCGAGGCAATCTCAGGCACAAATACAGGCTGGGCAGTGCCTGGCTGGAGAGTAGCCCTGAGGAGAGGGACTTGGGGGTGCTGGTGGATGAGAAGCTCAGCATGAGGCTGGGTGGTGAGCGGCTGGAGAGCGGCTCTGAGGAAAAGGACCTGGGGGTCTGGGTGGATGAGAAGCTCAACATGAGCCTGCAGTGTGCACACACAGCTCAGACAGCAACTGTGTGCTGGGCTGCATTAAGAGAGGCATTACCAGCAGGGCAAGGGAGAGGATTCTCCCCCTTTACTCTGCTCTTGTCAGACCCCACCTGGAGTACTGTGTGCAGTTCTGGAGCCCCCAACACAAGAAGGACATGGAACTGTTGGAGAGAGTCCAGAGGAGGGCCACGAAGATGATCAGAGGGCTGGAGCAGCTCTGCTATGAGGACAGGCTGAGAGAGTTGGGGCT
>VWZI01021443.1:314-21233 GCA_013396835.1 Psilopogon haemacephalus | reverse complement strand
AGATCTTTGAGGTCTCTTCCAACCTAAACCATTCTATGATTCTATGAGGCAGCAGTGTGCACTTGCAGCCCAGAAAGCCAAGCAGAGCCTGGGCTGCATCAGGAGCAGTGTGGCCAGCAGGTGGAGGGAGGTGATTCTCCTCCTGTACTCTGCTCTGGTGAGACCCCACCTGGAGTACTGCATCCAGTTCTGGAGCCCCTGTTACAAGAGGGATGTGGACATGCTGGAGTGTGTCCAGAGAAGGGCCACGAGGATGCTCAGAGGGCTGCAGCACCTCTGCTGTGAGGACAGACTGAAAGAGTTGAGGCTGTTCAGTCTGGAGAAGAGGAAGCTCCCAGGTGACCTTCTTGTGGCCTTCCAGTATCTGAAGGGGGCCTACAGAAAAGCTGTGGAGGGACTTTTTAGGCTCTCAGGTAGTGACAGGACTAGGGGGAATGGAGCAAAGCTGGAGGTGGGGAGATTCAGATTGGATGCGAGGAGAAAACTCTTCAGCATGAGAGTGGTGAGGCCCTGGAATGGGTTGCCCAGGGGGATGGTTGGGGCCACATCTCTGGAGGTGTTTGCAGCCAGGCTGGATGAGGCTCTGTGGGCAGCCTGATCTAGGGTAGGGTGTCCCTGGGCATGGCAGGGGAATTGGAACTAGATGATCCTTGTGGTCCCTTCCAACCCTGATTCTATGTTTTGAGCACAGGCCTTGATCATGTAGTGTTTCGAAGAACCTTTCCTCCATTTATGCAGAGCTCACAGAAGGGTAGTGTATCCCAAAAGGAAGGCATTTGTCTCTTGGTGTTTATATGGGATTTGTGTTTTCCAGCTCATTTCTGAGTTAATATTCCATCTGGCCTTACTGTCAAAAATGTCCTTCTGCACTGTGATTCAAAAGGGTTGGCTTAAATCATTTAATTTCTCTCTGACTTCTCAGCTTCTTTCTTTTGACTTCTGTATTGCCAGTGCATTAGGGAACTGAATAATACTGAGAGTTCTGGTGCTGTTTAATGCTCTGTTTAATAGAGCAGCTGTCTGGGAAATGTTTGGTACGTACAGAATATTTTACCATCTGTGTTGGGTTCTGGAATGTATCCAAATTGCTTCTAGTTCAATGTTTTGATTATCACACTTTGTGTAGCTAAAGAACGCAGATAAAAGTGACAGAGGAAGGAGTTGCCTGTCCGCAGTGCTCCTGGAGCCTATGCAATCTGTCAGCACATGGAACACACAACTCGGGTACAAACCCTGTGATTATTTGCCCTCAGTTTGGGTCTTTCAATCTGTAAGTGTGCGTAGTGGGTTCTGTTGGCAAGAACTGGATTTGCTTTGTCTTGCAGGCCTGCTTGCAGTACAGAAATATGAGATATTGCAATTATGAAGCTGCTCGTTCATTTTATAGTTGTAGTTAACGTTTAGATGCTCAGTAGAGAGCTGTAGGTTTCTTGTCATTTGTAGAGAGATGTAGTCACAGCTGGGGTATCGATGGATCTGTGTTGATCACTGCATCCAGTTCTGGAGCTTCTATTACAAGAGGGATGTGGAGATGCTGGAGTGTGTCCAGAGAAGGGCCACAAGGATGATCAGAGGGCTGCAGCACCTCTGCTATGAGGACAGACTGAAAGAGTTGTGGTTGTTCAGTCTGGAGAAGAGGAGGTTCCCAGGTGACCTTCTTGTGGCCTTCCAGTATCTGAAGGGGGCTACAAAAAAAGCTGGGGAGGGACTTTTTAGGCTCTCAGGTAGTGACAGGACTAGGGGCAATGGAGCAAAGCTGGAGATGGGGAGATTCAGATTGGATGTGAGGAGGAAGTTGTTCAGCATGAGAGTGGCGAGAGCCTGGAATGGGTTGCCCAGGGAGGTGGTTGAGGCCCCATCCCTGGAGGTGTTTGTAGCCAGGCTGGCTGAGGCTGTGGGCAGCCTGATCTAGGGTAGGGTGTCCCTGGGCATGGCAGAGCGGTTGGAACTAGATGATCCTTGTGGTCCCTTCCAACCCTGACCGATTCTATGAGTCGTGGAGCCACCATACCTGGAGGTATTTAAATCAAGCATGGATGTGGTATTTAGGGACATGGTTTAGTGGTAGTGTTTTAGCAGTGGTGGGATTGTGAGCTCTAGGCATGTGCTGGATGATCTCAGAGGTCTCATCCAGCCCTAACAATTCTGTGATGCATTAAATAATCTGGATTTTTTTTTTATTTTTTTGCAAAGGTTTCACCTTCTGTCAGCGTGTGACAGCTAAAGAATATGAAGATCAAAAACACCAAACAGATCAGCATCTTCTGGCATTGGTTCAAGAGATGGACAACGACCCCACTGTCCCTTTGAAGCAGAAGAAGAGGCTGATTAAAGAACTCAGAAAATACCATTCTCTTGTCTATTGCAGTGGCTGCAAAACTGGATGTGAATTTTGTACTCTAAAGGGTTAGACATCAATGCAGCCTTTGATTTTAAAAACAGACAGGGGATACATATGGAAATTGCTCACCATGCAAACCATTTTCTTCTTGATGTCCTTGCATCTTCAGGTACAGGAAGATACAACTGTTAAAATTGCTATGCTACTGAAAAAAAAATACATGATTAATGACTCTTAAGTAAAATATAGTAATAATAGCACACTCCTTGTGCTGCTTTGAGTTCAGGGTTTGCCACTCCTTGTTTTCCTTCTATCCCACAGCCTTGTGGCTTTCTAGATGAGCCAAGTCTACATTCAGAGACACACTTTGGTTGATAACCACTAATGTTTTTATTCTGGCTGTAGCCCATAATTTACCTGTAAGCAAATCTTAAAACTGTGGATTACAACTCCTATGAGTACTGCAAGGGTACATAGTGGGTCAAAAATGTTAGGAGCTGGTCAGTTGGTTTGGAACATGTGGCAGGCAAGATTCATTAGGCAGGGGAGCTATGTGTGGTCCCAGTTGCTAATTAGAGCCTGCTACTCCTTCCCCACTCAGGGAGATGGAGCTGCTGCTAATGTGTAAGTTATGCAAAAGAAGTGAAAAATTACATTTTGAAAAAGCTTGAGGATTAATAGTTTTGGTTTGGTTCTCTTGGTGTACTTGAGCAGTTCCTTATGACAGGAAAATACTTTGATAGTGTCTAGTTATTTATCATAAATAAGGCTTATGGCTGCATAGAGCAAATCTAGAAAGCCCTTTGGTCTGTCTTGACACACTGTTGGTTTCTTGTATATTGCCAAGGAAATATATTGCCAAGTCAAATTACTTCATCTATGTTATGGGAGTCAAATTACTTCATCCTCATGGCATATGTTTGATCATTAGACATATGAAACTGATGTTGAAATTTACCTCTAATTTAGTTCCACTGCTCTGCCTAAGGTGGAATCAATTCAGACTGGATGTGAAGAGGAAGTTGTTCACCATGAGTGGTGAGAACCTGGAATGTGTTGCCCAGGGAGGTGGTTGAGGCCCCATCCCTGGAGGTGTTTGCAGCCAGGCTGGAGGAGGCTCTGGACAGCCTGATCTAGGGTAGGGTGTCCCTGGGCATGGCAGGGGGGTTGGAACTAAATGATCCTTGTGGTCCCTTCCAACCCTGACTGATTCTATGAATTAGCATAGGTTGCTCAGGGCTTGTCTGTTGGAACAATCTCCAGGGCCAGAGCTACCACTTCTCAGGTGAGTCTGGTCTAGAATATACTGAACCTGGTGCCAAGGAGGGCTGATAATATAGCAATTTGTAGGCATAGATGGACTGAGACTTGCTTTGGGGAGGGGAAAAAAAATCTATTTTTAAAAAAGAAATTTTTGCACTTTGATTCAATTACCATTTTCTTGTGCTAATTTAAAGATGATAATAAAGCATTGCATAAAAATGAGTGAATCAGTCTCTCATTTCATAGAGTCTCCAGAAAGAGGAGGCAGCTCAGTGGCTGTGGAACCAGGTTATCAAAACACTAAGGAAATGTTTCAGGGGGCCAGTAAGAGCTTATAGCTGCAAGGTGCTTTCCTTCAGCTTATGGGACAAAAAGTCAAGACTGATTTCATTCTGGAAAGGAAAGGAAAAGTAAGAGCCCTGTTTTATTCACCAACTCTGATGAGACTCTACTAATTTGCATTCTTCTGTTGCAAGAATTGGTCTTAAATGTTAAGGGTCTGCTAAACAGAACAAGTTTGAAGTACAAATGATTGGCTTTTCTCATTACACTTCCAGTTATATTCCAAAATTAGGAAAACACATTTCCATCTTCTTGCCTTATTCCTCTCAAGGCTATTCACTAAAATAACAAAAACCAAATCTCACTTATATTCCATTTCTGGTATTGCCCATCCTGAGAGACTTGTTGAGGTGTGTTTTATGTCCATTCAGCTGCCTGCACAAAGTAAAATATTTCTTTTGAGGAAAACAAAAAGTCTTGATTTCTTCTTGCTAGTTTCAGACAAGTACAAGCATTCAGTATTTTTATTGCCTCATGCACTGAGGTTTTCTTCAATACAAATACAATGAAGCAATCACTGAAAGATGAGAACACAGTGAAATAACAATGAACATATTTCATACCAGCAGGCTTGGTAAAATTGTAGTTTTAAGCTCTGAAACTTTTTTTTTTTTTCCCCCAACCCACTTAAATACAGGAAAGCTAAAACACAATCCTAACAGGTTCTCCTTCACAGCATCCCATTCTGAGTAGAACAATGGAAGAGAAATGTATCCAACTGTGCAACCTATATGTCAAATTTCTCCTCGCAGATATTGTGTCCGTGTTCTTCGTAATCCTCTCTAGTTACTATCATATCTTCAAAATCATCGTTTTCAGAGATGAGCTTCCCACCTTCCCAAGAGTAAGTAATAGGGCTGAAAAATGAACAGAGTTGTTGTTACTCATCTGTAAGTTAATTTAGAATAGAAGCATGCAGTGATGATCTCCAAGGGCGACAAAGCTGGTGAGGGGCCTGAAGCACAGCCCTGTGAGGAGAGACTGAGGGAGCTGGGGGTGTGCAGCCTGGAGAAGAGGAGGCTCAGGGCTGATCTCATTGCTGTCTACAACTACCTAAAGGGAGGTTGTAGGCAGGTGGGGTTGGTCTCTTCTCCCAGGCAACCAGCAACAGAACGAGGGGACAGAGTCTCAAGTTGTGCTGGGGGAGGTATAGGCTGGATATTAGGAGGAAGTTCTTGATAGAGAGAGTGATTGGCATTGGAAGGGGCTGCTCAAGGAGGTGGTGGACTCGCCATCCCTGGAGGTGTTCAGGAAAAGCCTGGATGAGGCACTTAGTGCCATTGGATAGGGCTTGGTGCTAGGCTGGACTGGATGATCTTGGAGGTCTCTTCCAATCTGGCCTATCCTATCCCATCCTATCCTGTTTAATTCTATCCTGTTCTATTCATTGCTAAATCAAGCAATCCAGCTCCAGACAAGTTATCACACTCAACTAGAAATTTCAGCAGAGCTTACAGATTCTGGTTTTCATAATAATCAAAGTACCTCTTCAGAGGGCAAGATGTGGAAATGTTTTTGTATGTACTTTTCATAGACAACAGTTCTTCAATAAAACTGAAAAATAATCTTTAGTAATACTTTTCTTAAAATGAAGAAATTTTTTTTAACTTTGAAGATACACTTGTTTTCTCTCAACTGCATATTCTCTCTGCGAGGAGGCTGCCCCTTTCCAAATCCCTGAAGTGGCTACAGTAATAATCACAGAATGTCAGGGGTTGGAAGGGACCTTGAAAGATCATCTAGTCCAACTCCTCTGCCAGAGCAACATCACCTAGAGCAGATCACAGAGGAACACATCCAAGCAGGTCTTGAGTACCACCAGAGAGGGAGACTCCACAACCTCCCTGGGCAGCCTGTTCCAATGTTAACATGGCAGCATTAAGGTGATAAAAACTCCTTATTTAAAAGGCAAAACTCTAATCTTACATGAATCCACTTCATGACAATTCAGTGTTATTTATCTGTTTGCAATAAGAAGACTGAGAAGACTTAATATGCTTAACTCCATTAGCCAAAGCACAGGGCAAGCAGTTGGTCTCTAATTAATTTGGTTTGCCTGAAAATACATTGATGTAAAATCTCCTTCGTGTACAATTTTGTTTCACTTAACATTTAAATTAAATCCTTTTACCAATCTATCAGCAAAAGAAATCCTATTTTATAGTTTGTTCTGCAAGAAGGACAAAGTTTGTTGTGTGCAGTTTAGGACTTACTTTTCAGGAAGAACAACAGAAACATCGTAATCAGTTGGAGTAAGACATCGAACTTCAGAATAAACTCGATCTCTGAAGCCTGGAAAAAGGGTGTTTCCCCCAGTCAGAACTATGTTCTTGAAAAAATGAGGCTGCATTTCTGGAAAAGAAGTAAAACTGTAGTTACAGACTGAAGGTTTTTTTCCCCAGTTCTGGTATGAATTGGAACGGAAGCAAGGAATATGCATAGAAGAGTTTCATGCCCATCTAATGATCACACCCATAATAGTTTCACTGAGAAATACAAGACAGTGATAATCACTCTCTGTTTGTCAGTTTTAGAATTTGGCTTTGATGTCTGTAAAGGGTTAATCCCTCCTGGGGGCTAGCCTGAACCTGATCCCAGGTGATAATGACTCCTCCCTGGGGGTGCTCTGATACCTGACCCCCAGGTGCAGTGGTTAGCCCAATTCCCCCTCCTGTCTCCCTGTAAAAAGCAGAGGAACTTCCTGTTTCTCTCTCTTGCTCTTTACTTCCTCCCTCTACCTCATCAGCCAGCAGCGTTCCTGGTTCCTGCTGCTCCTGCTTATGCCATGAGGTGGGACCATCATCCACCTCCATCCACTTGCATCCATTTCCATCCAAACTGGCCGTATACATATTTTGTATTTTGTTTCCCTTCTCTGTAATTTTGTAACTCCCCTTACCTAAAACACCTTTTATTCATTGTTAAAGTTTTCTTTTAACTTAACTTCCAAATCCAATCAAGGCTATTCTTTGGGTTCTGGGAAGCTAACTAAAACTAATACAACATATTGTCTATTAAGTTTCATCTCTGCCAACACAATTCCCTTTTCAAAAGGGACTTGAAATTACAAAGTTTGTTTAAGAGTACAAAATAACAGCTTCAATGCCACAAAATATTTATGTGATATAAAATCCATGAAAGTTTTCTTTGGAGTAATAATATTAATTACAGGCACAGCACCTATAAAATGGAAGCTTTGGGTTTACTTCTGACAAGCAGCAGTCAAAGGATTTATACTTCAGTTATTAATGCAGTTTGGTCAGTTTAATGTTTCAAATGAAAAGTTGTATTTTAAAAGAGTGGCATTTTAAAACACAACTAAAACTAATTTCAAGTATATTCCATTGTCAGCATTGAAGACAGACAGGTCATGTTACAAAAGGATGTTAAGGAGAATTAAGTGAAATGAGAGCATAAAGGAATTGATGTATTGCCACAAATCTGTGCTTGCCCAACAGAGAATCCTGTAGGCAATCTGCCCTAGACTATATGACACACATCAGAAGACAGAAGTTCACAACTTAATGATTGGCATATTGAGAGTGCTAAAAAAACCAAACCCAAACAAACAAGTAAAAAACCAAACAAACCCAACAACACCCACCCCCTCCAAGCACACTTTTCCAAATCCATTTAGGTTATACCTTCAGGCAAATTCTGAATAGAATAAACAATGGCTTCAGGAATTCCCATCTCTTGAATGCCAATATCTGAAGGATGGAAGAGAATTTCTGGAACAGCGAATCTTTCATTTGCTAGACGAAGTATTTGTTCACCAGTCTTGTATTTTCCACTTAAAACCATCTCCTCCCTTGGCTATATTAAAGACATGAATAATAGCAAATGCTTAAGAAAGGAAAGGACATCTTAAGAATATTCAGCTCATCTTTTTTATGTACTACAGAAGGAAGCAATATATTCTACAGTAGGCTGTATTACAGAATCATAGAATGGTTTAGGTTGGAAGAGACCTCAAAGGTCATCCAGTTCCAACCCCCCTGTGCCATAGGCAGAGACACCTCCCACTAGAACAGGTCACTCAAGGCCTCATCCAGCCTGGCCTTGAACCCCTCCAGGGAGGGAGCAGCCACAACCTCCCTAGGCAACCTGTTCCACTGTCTCATCACCCTCACTGTGAAGAACTTCTTCCTAACATCCCATTTAAATCTCCCCTCTGCCAGTTTGAACCCATTCCCCCTTGTCCTGCCATTACAAGACCTTGTGAACAGTCCCTCCCCAGCCTTCCTCTAGGCCCCCTTCAGATACTGGAAGGTTGCTACAAGGTCTCCTGGAAGCCTTCTCTTCTCCAGGCTGAAAAGTCCCAACACTCTCAGCCTATCCTCATAGCAGAGCTGCTGCAGCCCTCTGATCATCTTTGTGGCCCTCCTCTGGACTCTCTCCAGCAGTTCCATGTCCTTCTTGTGCTGGGGGCTCCAGAACTGCACACAGTACTCCAGGTGGGGTCTGACTTATTTCTTTATCAATAAATTTATTTATCAATGCATCTTTTCAGAACAATACATACTCAATCAGAAGCCACTCTGCTTTTATCAACTTTAAGTTTGCCTGAACCAAAATGTAACAGGTATGCACAAGAGTCACCTTAAAATGTTGGGACTGCTTTCGAAACTACAGTCAACACAGCAAAGGAGATTAGACTGTGTGAAGACTTTTTAAGCTCTCCTATAACATGGCTTGGGACCTTCTGTGTTATTAGAGCGTTCAAATGAAATTCTGAGAGGCTTGGAGAAAACATTTTCCCACTTAACCTTAAAACACCTTCACCAATAATGACATGGATAGACTGTGTGACAGAGCACAAGCAAAAAAAACCTGCAGATATTAAATAACAGACCACAAAATGCCGTGCTGGAAAAAACAGTGTTTGATTTTCATCTCAAGTGCCTAGGGAAAACATTACAGAAAAAAAAAAAAAAACCACAATACAGCTTTGAAGTAAAAGAAAGCCTTTTTACCCTCTCTACGAGACTTCTGCAGGGAAACAGTAAAAAAAAAAATACTTCAAAAAACCTATTATCATTACCTTACAAAATCCTTTTTTGATTGTGCTGAAGTCAGGCAAAACATAATCTACCATTACAGTATTCTCCTCTCCTTTCAGCCTAAAAGAATGTGAAATACAACAGAATAAATTCTAAATCCCAACTATTTTTATGCTGACAAACATGAGTCAAACTTCCTTTGACTTAATTAGAACATTCTCTGATTAAGGGTATAGCTTTATTAGCACAATTGGATTTAACATTTAACAGCTTTAACATTTAGGACCATTGTATACATACTTGGCAATGTCCATGTCCTTGTAAAAGTCTTGAGAAACGTAACACACATCTTCTTTCACTTGGTTAATCACATGTGTTTCATCCATAACATGTAACTGCCTGTGAAAACAAACCAAGCAAGCAAACAGAAGTTTAAGAATAATTCAGTCTTAGCATTTTTCTGTCCAGTTTGCCACTGGAGATGAGCAACCACAGCTTTGCAAATCACAAAAAGCCACAGTCTCAGTATCTAAAATTCATACTCAATTTACAAAAGCATTCCTGGCCTCCTGGAGTTGAGTATTTTCCTATTTCAGAGTTCAATGAATACAAACATCTATCTGTGTTTGCCCAATGTCTTCATTTTGCCTTGCAATTAGCCCTACTAACAAAGGCCTTTACCAAGACACAGTGCCAGGCTTTATAGAATCACAGAACTGTCAGGGTTGGAAGGGACCTCAAGGATCATCTAGTTCCAACCCCCCTGCCATGGGCAAGGACACCTCACACTACCTCAGCTTGCTCAGAGCCACATCCAGCCTGGCCTTAAAAAATTCCAGGGACTGAGGCCTCCACCACCTCCCTGGGCAATCTGTTCCAGTGTCTCACCACCTTACGGTGAAAACTTCTTCCTCATATCCAATCTTAATCTACCCACTTCTAGTTTTGCTCCATTCCCCCTAATTCTATCACTACCTGACATCCCAAAAAGTGCCACAACAGCCTTCTTGCATGCCCCTTTCAGATACTGGAAGCCCACACTAAGGTCTGATTGGAGCCTTCTCTTTTCCAGACTGAATAGCCCCAACCAAAATCATCGTTGTCCCTGATGAATTTCATTTGTGACACTGATAGAATCATAGAATCAGTCAGGGCTGGAAGGGACCACAAGGATCATCCAGTTCCAACCCCCCCCACCATGCCCAGGGACACCCTACCCTAGATCAGGCTGCCCACAGCCTCATCCAGCCTGGCCTTAAACACCTCCAAGGATGAGGCCTCAACCACCTCTCTAGGCAAACCCATTCCAGGCTCCCATCACTCTCATGCTGAAGAACTTCCTCCTCACATCCAATCTGAATCTCCCCACCTCCAGCTTTGCTCCATTCCGCCTACTCCTGTCCTACTCCTGATAGCCTAAAAAGTCCCTTCCCATTTTTTTTGTAGGCCCCCTTCAGATGCTGGAAGGCCACAATAAGGTCAGTCAAGAATCACTTAGCAAACTGACTGATGATCTACTGGGACATCTCAAAAAATACCTAAGGACTTGACTAATTGGGAAGACACAGGTAGCCTCAGCAACGTGTTCAAAAGTGTTGGCATTTTTACAGCCTAATGCTCCAAAGATCTTAAATTCACCTTAATTTATCTCAAGCTTACACCAAGACAGCAAACTGCAGACTACAACAGAGAAAAATTCTATTCTCTTTTAAACAGCAATTAATCTAAAACTCACCGAAGCAGTAACAATATCCCCACAAACTTCTAGCTCATTTCATACCAGGCCTCAAGACATTGATCAGCATTCCTTACCTGTAAGAGATTATCTCCTTGAGGTGGTTAGTTAAGAGTTTTCCTCCAACATTAATCCTGGGGAAGAGGAGTAACACAAGGAATTCTGTTATTATCAGCTTCAGGAATAGCTAACAATTTCTCTAGGTAATGTGTACTGCAGTTTACCTGATGATTGCTTCCTTTTTCTTTTTACTTCTGCAGTAAGGTACGATGTGTGTAAATGAGTAGCCACTATCCACGATGATACAACATAGCTCTGATGGATTGTCTCGGAAGTATCTGTGAGCACTCAGAGCTCCAGCTGAAATATACAAAATTGCATTCCATTTTCACATGCATACACACATTTAGATTTCACACTGATATGGAAATGTACTTGCTGCATATTTTAAACCCCTTTGACAGACTTCCAAGACCTCAGTACATAATGCTACAGCCAACATATGACAGTGAATAAAAGCATCACATATGCTCAATTTATGCTTTTTTAGTAATGCCAGCCCATGTCGAGTTTCCTCTCCTAAAGCAGAATCATAGAATCATAGAACGGTTTAGGTTGGAAGACCTGGCACTTAGGGACATGGGTTAGTGCTGGGTTGGACTGGATGATCTTTAAGGTCTCTTTCAACCAGATATGTTCTGTGATTACAGTCATAGAATCATAGAATCAAATGGTTTAGGTTGGAAGAGACCTCAAAGATTATCCAGTTCCAACCCCCCTGTGCCATAGGCAGAGACACCTCCCACTAGAACAGGTCGCTCAAGGCCTCATCCAGCCTGGCCTTGAACACATCCAGGAAGGGAGCAGACACAACCTCCCTGGGCAACCTGTTCCAGTGTCTCATCACCCTCACTGTGAAGAACTTTCTCCTAACATCCCATTTAAATCTCCCCTCTGATAGTTTAAACCTATTACCCCTCATCCTGTCATTAGAAGACACTGTGAACAGTCCCTCTCCAGCCTTCCTGTAGGCCCCCTTCAGATACTGGAAGGTTACTATAAGGTCTCCTCAAAGTCTTATCTTCTCCAGGCTGAAAAGCCCCAACTCTTTCAGCCTGTCCTCATAGCAGAGGACACATCACTATTTATCAAACCTATCTAAAGGAGAATCCTATGTTCAGCTATTTTGCAGTAGAGCTGCGATGTTACACTCTGTACACTCTGTTACTAGCCCTCTGTAAGACATTTCAAGACATTTCATGACATTTCATTGAGGCCTTGAGCGACCTGTTGTAGTGGGAGGTGTCCCTGCCTATGGCAGGGGATTGGAACTGGATGACCTTTGAGATGTCTCCCAACCTAAACCATTCTGTGATTCTATGACTGTAATCACAGAATGTATCTGGTTGAAAGAGACCTTAAAGATCATCCAGTCCAACCCAGAACTAAACCATGTCCCTGAGTGCCAGGTCCACACACTACTTAAACACCTCCAGGGATGGTTACTCCACCACTGCCCTGGGTAAACCATTCCAATGTTTGATAACCCTTTCTGTGAAGAAGTATTTCCTAATATCCAGCCTAAACTTCCCCTGGTCCAGCTTGCATCCACTTCCTCTAGTCTGTTTCATTTGTTAATACAAACCAAAAAGCCAGATTCACTTCCCACAGAAAAAAACAAACAAAAAGAAAGCCATGAAAGACTGCATGCAAAATTTTGGTAGATGTTTCTAAATCCATCCTTTATCTCTGTGTTTCTACATCCATCCTTTACCTCTGTCATCCTGACTCTCCTCAACTTCCCTTTAATCATATAGCAATAAAATAGAAAGTAATATGAGGAGTGGAATTTCTGAAAAAGAAAGAAATTTAATCCAGCTTAGGTACATATTAGTCAAGCACATAAAGCTTGAGTAAGAAAGCATATTACTTGATTATTAATGCATATTACTCAAGATCCAGGGAGGAAATCAATTTGTTTATTATTTTTATATATACACAAGTGTGTGTGTGTGTGTGTCCATTTGCATGCATAGGGATTTATTTATTGACCAGGCTAACACTCAAAAATATATCCATGCAAACTAGAAGGAGGCAGGCTCACCATTTACTCTGAGAACTGCTTGAAATTGATATTCTTCGAACAGAATTTCATTCATGGATTCTTGTATTGACGTGAAGTTAAAATAAGGTTCGGTAATGATAATGTTGGTGTCCACAAAATCCACCTAGGAAAAATTCACAAAGTTTGTCATCACCTAAAACTCAGAATGCTGCATTTTGCAGCAGCTGAAGATCATGTAAATTTCAGTACATGATTACAACTTGCCCTATCCATTTGTAGAAGCTAGGCTCAGAAAGACTTAGCTTTTTCCAAAGACCTCATCAAATTAATGGGTAAAATATAATAGAAGGAAACACCTTCATACATGCTCTGCTCCTGTTTTAAATTACACTGATGTGAGTTTCTTCATATATATTGAAATCTTTCAAAAACAGTTACACCAGAGCTCCAAGTAAAACTTTTCTTCAGTTTGCCAAAAGAAAAATCCTTGTGATTTCTAACTGAAGGTACTTTCAAACACAACAGTAAGCTCATCAGGTCTGTTTAATATTTGATGTACTTCTGTTAATTCCATTTGTCAGCATTTAACCTTTTAACCTGCACAGAAACTGTAATTATAAAAAGGCTCTTACTTGATACATTTCTTTTCCAAAAAGATAATCCCAAACCTGTCTCTGGACATCCCAGTTCACCAAGTAACCCTGTAGGAATGTAGAGAAAAAAAAACAAACCAAAACAATAAATAACACTATTTAGGAAATAAAATCCACTTAAAAAATAAATTAATAGAACTTAAAAAAAAAAAAAAAGTCAAGTGACTGACAATCTGGTAATGTAGAGAAATTTGAAAGTAAAAATGCCTAAAATCACATTTCTGTGCCAAAGAGTAACTGTTAGAGGGTCAAGAATGGTACAAATACTCTCCATCAGCATAATAATTACTACACTACAAAGACAACATATATTGGGTTTTCAATATACATGATTTGACAGAAGTCTGGGAAGGTGATGGAGCAGATTATCTTGAGTACCATCACACAGCACATACAGGACAGCCAGCGTGGATTTATGAGAGCTTGACTAAGCTGACCTCCTTCTAGGACAAGGTGACCCACTTTGTGGATGAGGGGAAGGCTGCAGATGTTGTTCACGTGGACTTTACTAAAGCAAAGCCTTTGACAGTTTCTCACAGCATCCTCCTAGAGTAACTGTCTGCTCACATCTTAGACAGGTGTGCTCTTTGCTGGGTTAAGAAACTGGCTGGGTAACTAGGCCCAAAGAGCAGTAGTGAATGGAGCTAAATCCAGCTGGTGGGCAGTCACAAGTGGGGTTCCCCAGGGTTCACTTCTGGGGACACTTCTGTTTGTTGTCAATGATCTGGACAGAGGGGTCAAGGGCACTGTCAGTAAGTCTACAGTGACACCAAGTTGGGCAGAACTGTTGATCTTCTTGAGTGTAGGAAGGCTCTACAGAGGGATGTGGACAGATTGTACCTATAGGCTGGAACAGATGGTATGACGTTCAAGAAAGCCAAATGCTGAGTCCTGCACTTGGTCACAAGAACCCTGTTCAACACTTTCAAGTGGCTGGAAAGCTGCCCAATGGGAAAGGACCTGGAGACTGTTGGTTGACAGCTGCTTAGGATGAGCCAGCAGCGTGCCCAGGTAGCCAAGGCAGCCAATGGGATCTTGGCCTGTAACAGAAAACAGTGTGGCCACCAGGACTAGGGAAATGATTGTGCCTCTATACTCAGCATTGGTGAGGCCAGTCCTTGAGTACTAGGTTCAGTTTTGGGCCCCACACTACAATAAAGGCAGTGAGGTGCTGGGCATATCCAAAGGAAAGCAAACAGCTGGCAAAGTGTCTGGACAACACGTCTCACAAGGAGTGGCTGAGGGAACTGGGGTTGTTTATCCTGGGGAAAAGGAGGCTCAAGGGACACCTTGTCACACTCTACAACTACCTGAAAGGAGGCTGTAGCAAGTTGGGGGTCAGTCTCTTCTCACAAGACACAAGCAATAGGAGAGGGGGAATCTGCCTCAAGTTGCCCCAGGTGAGACTTAGATTGGATATTGGTTGTCAAGCCCTGGAAAAGGCTATCCAGGGCCCTAGTTGAGTCACCATCCCTGCAGGTATTTAAAAGACAGTGCAGATGTGGCACTTAGTGACACACTTTCATGGTGACCTAGCAGTGTTAACAGTTGGCCTTGATGATCTTATGTGTCTCTTCCAATCTAAATGACTCTCTGATGGTTAAACTTCACACTGCTGACTTTGACTCTTTTATCTATAGTAGCAATAACCCTGTAGCTGGAGTGTACTGTATAAAGACCACACTGCTTTGACTCTTCTATCTATAGTAGATATAACCCTGTCGTTGTAGTGTATTATATGAAGACCACATTGCTTTGATATAGAATCATAGAATTAGTCAGGGTTGGAAAGGACCACAAGGATCATCTAGTTGCAACCCCCCTGCCACGCCCAGGGACACCCTACCCTAGATCAAGCTGCCTACAGCCTCTGCCAGCCTGGCTGCAAACACCTCCAGGGATGTGGCCCCAACCACCTCCCTGGGCAACCCATTGCAGGCTCTCACCACTCTCATAATGAACAACTTCCTCCTCACATCCTATCTGAATCTCCTCACCTCCAGCTTTGTTCCATTGGCTTCTGTTGAGGCTCAGGAATTTAGATCATAGAATCATAGAATGGTTTAGGTTGGAAGGGACCTCAAAGATTATCCAGTTCCAACCCCTCGTCACAGGCAGGGACACCTCCCACTAGACCAGATCACTCAAGGTCTCATCCAACCTGGCCTTGAATACATCCAGGGAGGGAGTAGCCACAACCTCCCTGGGAAACCCATTCCAGTGTCTCACCACACTCACTGTGAAGAACTTCCTCCTAATATCCAGTTTCAATCTCCCCTCTGCCAGTTAAACCCATTACCCCTTGTCCTGTCATTACAAGACTTTGTCAACAGTCCCTCCCCAGTCCTCCTGTAGGCCTCCTTCAGATACTGGAAGGTTACTATAAGGTCTCCTGAAAGCCTTCTCTTCTCCAGGCTGAAAACTCCCTCAGCCTGTTCTCATAGCATAGGTTCTCCAGCCCTCTGATCATCTTCGTGGCCCTCCTCTGGACTCTCTCCAACAGTTCCATGTCCTTCTTGTGCTGGGGGCTCCAGAACTGCACACAGTACTCCAGGTGGGTTGTGAGGAGAGCAGAGTAAAGGGGCAGAATCCCCTCCCTTGCCCTGCTGGCCACATTTCTCTTAATGCAGCCCAGGACAGGGTTGGCTGTCTGGGCCCCGTGTGCACACTGTGGTTGGAGTGTACTGTATGAAGACCATTCCTTAAAACAACTTACATCTGGCTCTAACGTTACAACTTAGGCTATCTTACTTACTTTCTGAAAAGGGAGGATGTAAAACAGCCCAGAGGGATCTTTGATTTCATCCAGTTGATTTGCCGTGAAGGTTTTCAAGCGTGCCGTCTTTGATCTGAACTGACAGTTTGGAATGACGCTGGAAAAGATCGGGAAATTTCCTATTGATCCCGGCATGAGGCTCGTTCATCGTCTTTACATAAACATTACATCTTCGGAAACGCTTTTACTGCTCTGTTGTGGTTTTAACCCATTATTTGAGCCAGTCAAGGGGCAAACCCCCGACTTCTGACACCTCTGGTACAGATGGAAAGAGAAAACAACCCCCGCCCTGGACCACCGTCGCAACACCAAGGGTATCGCCGCCTCCTCCGCGCTATCACCGCCGCTGCCAGGGACCGACCCGCCCCCTCCCCTCCCCGAGAGAGGCGGGGGGGGGGGGGGGACCCCCGCCCCCGCCGTAGAGGCGGAGCCAGGCCGGGCCTCTGGGCGGTGAGCGCAGGCGCACTGGGAGCTCACTCGCCGGTGAGGAGGGGGGTCTCTGGTGCGGCCGGTCGGCGGCGGGAGGGCAGGTGCGCCGAGAGGACGCCGGTGAAGCGACAGTGGGACGCACTCCCTCCCGCCCCGCTACCTCTCGGGCCCTTACCTGACGTTCGCATGGCTGTAGCCGATCTTGGCGTTGTAGGCGCCGTTATCCAGCACCAGGGTCGCCATGTTCCCCACGGCGCCACGGCCGCCGCCGCCGTCCCAGTATTGATCCGCCACCGCCGTGGATCTCTATGGTTACCATAGAGCGGAAGGGCCGCGCGAGCGCGCGTTGCCTGACCAGACGCAGGAATGCCGCGGAAGCACCAAGCGCCCGACGCTCACGTGGCGCCGGTGACGCAAGCACAGCGGCACGGCCCATTGGTCGGACGCTACCCGGAAGCGCTCGCCGAAGAAAAGGGCGGGGGAGGCGGCAGGGACTCGCCTCGATCCAGCGCTAGCGCCGGTGCCGGAACCAGCAGCCCCAACGCGCCTGCGCGGACACCTCCTCCCGCGCCGGAGGCCGCAGCGCCACCCAGCGGCGTCGGGAAATTGTGGTCGCCGGGGGCGGCGGCGATGGGTGAAGAGGAGCAGCGGGACGCAGAATCGCGGAATAATGTCAGGGCTTGGAAGGGAACTCTATAGAGGGACCATGGAGTGCAGCCCCAAGTGTGCCAAGGCAGGATCAACCTAGGGCAGGCCACACAGGAACGCATCCAGGCGGGTTCTGAAAGCCGTCAGATAAGGAGACGTCACAACTTTTCTGGGCGGCCTGCTCCAGCGCTCTGCCACCCAAAGAAGTTTCTTCTTTGAATTAAGGTGGAACTTACTGTGTTCCAGCTTAAACCCGTGGTTCCTTGCCCTGTCACTGGGCACCACCGAAAAGAGCCTGGCGCCTTGATCCTGACACCCACCCCTCAGGTACTCAGAGACACTATAGTAAGATCCTGTTCCAGCCTTCTCGAGTCTAAACAGCCTCAGGGCTCTCAGTGGTTTTTCACAGGAGAGATCACTTCAAGTCCCCAAATCATCCGTTGGATCCTCTCCAGCAGATCCCTGTCTCGGGGAGCCCAAAACTGGACACAGTATTCTAGATGTGGTCTCACCAGGTCTGAGCAGAGGAGGAGAACCTCCCTAGGCTTGCTGGTCACAGCTCTTCATGCACCTCAGGCTACCATTGGCCGTCTTGGCCACCGGAGCACATTGCTGTCCTGTGGATAACTTGCTGGCCACCAGGACTCTAAGGTGCTTCTGCATGGGTTGACCTCTCCCGGCAGGACACACCGGGCATGGGCGCTTGAGGCAGGAGCCTGGCGGGGAGGGGTGTGCAGAAGTTGATTCCTTCTCTGGGGTGTATACAACCAGAGACCAGTCCTGCTCAGGCAGTGCCTTGTCCTCCCGGGAGCTGTGGGTCCTATTACGGGTGACTCAGGGCGGTTTGGTGCCACTGCTGCATGGAACACAGCACCCAGGGAAGAAAAGAGATGCGTGGGAATCACCTGACGTGAGAACCAGGCATACAGCACTTGCTTTTCTGCTTGAGAATGTCACAAAATTAAAATGGAGACAAGTCTTTAAATTCCACTGCAGTTATTTTGACGTTATTGTTAACTGTGCTGTCCTTAACACGCTTCTGTTACAAAGAGCAAAAGGTTCCTGCTGCTGCTGTTTGCTGTCACCGATTGGCTTTGCTTTTAGTGAAGTCAGTGTCAGATGCCACACACCTATCTACAACCATGGAACAGGCCACGCTGGAAGTGACTTCTTGAGATACAATACAATAGAATAAAACACAATACAATAATAGAATAGAACAGAACAGGTTGGAAGAGACCTCCAAGATCATCCAATCCAGCCTATCCCCCATCCCTAACCAAAGGCACTAAGTGCCCCATCCAGGCTTTTGCTGAACACCTCCAGGGACGGTGACTCCACCACCTCCCTAGACAGCCCATTCCAATGCCAATCACTCTCTCTGTGAAGAGCTTCTTCCTAACATCCAGCCTATACCTCCCCTGGCACAACTTGAGACTGTGTCCCTTTGTTCTGCTGCTAGTTGTCTGCAAGTCCAAACCCCACCTGGCTACAACCTCCCTTTAGGTAGTTGTAGACAGCAATTAGGTCAGCCCTGAGCATCCTCCTCTCCAGGTTAGACAACCCCAGCTCCTTCAGTCTCTCCTCACAGGGCTGTGCTCCAGGCCCATCACTAGTTCTGTTGCCCTTCTCTGGAAACATTCCAGTACAGCCTAACCTTCTGTGGGATAGGGAGCTGAGGTGAGATGATCACAGAGTCACAGAATTGCCTAAAATGAACAAGAGCTTTCAGATCATAGTGTCCAATCATTAGCCTAACACTGACAGGTCTTCCTTTATTTATGTTTTACCAACCATCACATCCAATCAGAGCCTAATACTGACAGGTCTTCCTTCATTTATGTTTTACTTACCATCACTAAGTGTATTTTTGTTGTTATCCAATAAAGTGCATTACAGTTTTTTATCTGTATGTAATTGATTTCCCTGGAATTATCAGGACTTTAAAATGTAGCTGTTGATGACCCTTTACCCTGCCAAATATCAAATGTCTTTCCACAAGCCAGGGTGTTCAGTGGAATGCATGACAATCTGATATGAGACCAATCCTCTTGGTGCTCACCAGTATCTTAAGAACAGCCTCTGTAATCCCTGCTCTAGTAGGGATTCTTTGGTTCTTGAGGAAAGGTAAAAGTAATTATCAAAAGCCTGTTTTTCCAGCTCAGGAGTTTCTGGGTTCTTTTAAAGATCTTTGTGAAGTGTCAGTTGTTCTCCTTTGCCCATTAACAGGTATATGTCTGCTCCCTCCCTGGATGTGTTCAAGGCCAGGCTGGATGAGGCCTTGAGCGACCTGATCTAGTGGGAGGTGTCCCTGCCTGTGGCGGGGGGTTGGAGCTGGATGATCTTTGAGGTCTCTTCCAACCTAGACCATTCTATGATTCTATGATTCTATAGTAATAGAAAACTATGAGTTTGTAATCAAAATCCAAAATACACAAAACACAGAATTGTGACAAATCATCTAATCATAGAATGGTCTAGGTTGGAAGAGACCTCAAAGATCATCCAGTTCCAACCCCCCTGTGCCACAGGCAGGAACACCTCCCACTAGATAGGTCGCTCAAGACTTCATCCAGCCTGGCNCCAGGCTGAAAAGTCCCAATTCTCTCAGCCTGTCCTCACAGCAGAGGTGCTCCAGCCCTCTGATCATCTTTGTGGCCCTCCTCTGGACTCTCTCCAGCAGTTCCATGTCCTTCTTGTGCTGGGGGCTCCAGAACTGCACACAGTAAGAACTGCACACGTATAGACCCATAGAATTTTTTTCACCTGGAAAAGATCTCTAAGATCATAGAATCAGTCAGGGTTGGAAGGGACCACAAGGATCATCTAGTTCCAACCCCTCTGGCATGAGCAGGAAGCTTCTACACTTCCTTCCCAGAAGCTGGCCATGGCTGTGGGCCTCATTCCTGAGGGAAATCTCCACAGCAGAGCTCTCTTTTCTCTAGTTACTCAGAAACCTTCTCAGCAACAGCCAGTACTGCCCCTTTGAACCAGAACTGAGGGATGCCTGTGGGAGTCCTTCAACTAGTGAGAAGAGAGTTCACTTCATATGCTTAGAGGTAACTATTTGGAAAAAAATTACAAAATTACCTTTTCTTTTTTTTTTTCCCCATCTAATCCTGTGACAACTGCAAATAAATCCATCTCAGTGAAGCAAAACCTGCTCTATGCTTTTCTTCCTTTAGCTGTAGCAGAGTAGGTTTAGACTGGATGTTAGGAAAAAGTTTTTGAATAGAAAGTAAGCAGAAGAGGCTGCTCAGGAAGGTGGTGGAGTCACCATGCCTGGAGGTGTTTAAAGGTCGTTTAGATGTGGTGCTGAGGGACACGGTTTAGGGGTGAACTTTGTAGAGTAGGGTCAGTGGTTGGATTGGATGATCCCAAGGGTCTTTGCCAACATGAATGGTTCTGTGCTTTAGGAGTCCACAGACAGAACCCTAAGCCAACAGGCTACCAGATGTGATACTTTCAGAACTCATTCCCCAGGACTGAGAGGGGAGTTCACTTCATAGGCTTGGAAATTGCTATTTAGAAACAAATCACAATTTTTTTTTCTCTTTTTTTTCCCCCCTCTCTTTTTTCCCCCCTCTTTTTTACTCCCCATTTTTCCCCCCTCTTTTTTCCCCTCTTTTTCCCCCCCTTTCCTCCCCCTTTTTTTCCCCCTCTT
>VWZI01021442.1:449919-463217 GCA_013396835.1 Psilopogon haemacephalus | reverse complement strand
TCCTCCTGGTTGCCCTGAGGATCTTAAATTCAACTGCTTCATGGTTAACAACACNCCCTGAGGATCTTAAATTCAACTGCTTCATGGTTAACAACACCTCCTCCTCTCCTTCCATGCCTATCCTTCCTAAAGAGCTTGTACCCATCTATCCCTACATTCCACTCGTGGAACTCATCCCACCAAGTTTCAGTTATAGCCACTATGTCATGGCATCCCTGCAGCACAGTGCCCTTAGTTCATCCTGTTTGTTGCCCAAGCTCTGTGCATTTGCATAGAGGCACTTAGCTGGGCTGGCCCTGTCCTCCTTGTGTGCCAGTTCCCCTTGATTTCCTCAGCTTGTCCTGGTACAGGGCACTCATTAGCTCTCAGTCCCTCTGCCTCTGGTGAGCTGCCCACTATTTGTCACCAGCCAGCAGGAGACTGTTAACCCCTTCCTCCTTCAAATCTAGTTTAAAGCCCTATCAATGAGCCCTGCCAATTCCTGCCCCAGGATCCTTTTCCCCCTCTGGGACCAGTGCCTCCCATTAATTATTTGCAGCTCTGGTGCCTTGTAAACCAAGCCATGATTGTAGAATCCAAATCCCTGTTGATGACACCAGCCCCAGAGCCATGAATTGATCTCTTGGCTCTTCCTAAGTGTTTCCTCATTCATTGCTGGTGTTAGAGGGATAGAGGAGAACACAACCTGAGCTCCTGATCCCTTTGGCTATTAGCCCCAAGGTCCTGAAGTCTCTTTTAATTGATTGTGAGCCTCTCATTCCTGAATCGTCACTACCCACTTGAAAGACCAGAAGTGGGTAGTAGTCTGGAGGTCTCACAAGTTTGGGAATTTTATCTACCATGTCCCTTACCTGGGCACCAGGGAGGCAGCAGACCTCTCTATGAAGTGGTTTTGATCTGCATATTGGGCCCTCTGCTCCCTTCAGTACAGACTCTCCTATGACAATGACCCTTCAAGGCTTCTTTTCCGAATGGGTTTTGATGGCTGGCCTGAGGCAACCTATCTTTGGTGCAGTTTCTGGGATTTGTGTGTCCTCATCCTTACTGATGATCTGTTCTTCCTGCAGAGCCTCATACCTATTCTGCAATTTCACTACCAGCAGTGCGCTTCTTAAAGCAGCAGGTTGCCTCCTTTACTTTTGTTCCGTCGGGCAGAGACCTGTTCCCATTCACCCTGCTCCTGTTGCTTACTGCATGGAGGCTGAGAGACTTGCTGCTGGGAGGAAATTGCTCCATAAAAGAAGAAAAAAGCCTGTCCCTCTTCTAAGCCAGCCCCAAACAAGTATGCGTAGGGCTGTTCTCCAGCATCCTGGGCTGTTGAGGGCTGTAGGGCCAGGTGGTGTTGGTCATACCTTCATTAATGATACAGACAGTGAGACTGAGGGCACCCTCAGCAAATTTGGTGATGATACCAAGCTAAGTGGTGTGGTTGGCAAAGCTGAAAGGCTGGATGCCATCCAGTAGGACCTGGACGGGCTGGAGAAGTTGGCTAAGGAGAACCTCATGAGGTTCAACAAGGCTGAGTGCAAGGTGCTGCACCTAGGTCTAGGCAACCCTCAGTATCAATCCAGGCTGGGGAATGAGGAGATTGTGAGTAGGCCTGCAGAGAAGGACTTGGGGGTGCTGGTGGATGAGAAGCTGGATGTGAGCCAGCAATGGGCACTTGCTGGCCAATGGGCCCAGCAGCCAATGGTATCCTGGGCTGCATCTAAAGAATTGTGGCCAGCAGGTCGGTGGAGGCGATTCTGCCACTCTGCTCTGCTCTGGTGAGACCTCACTTGAAGTACTGTGTCCAGCTCTACGGCCCCCAACACAACAGAGTCATGGACCTGCTCAACTGGATCCAGAGGAGGGCCACAAAGATGATCAGAGGGGTGGAGCAGCTCTGCCATGATGACAGGGGGAGAGCTGGGGCTGTTCAGCCTGGCGAAGAGAAGGTTCCGGGGAGACTTTAGAGCTACGTTTCAATATCTGAAGGGGACGTACAGGAAGGCTGGGGAGGGACTGTTCAGAAGGGCTTGGAGTGATAGGTTCCCTTCCAACCCGATGGAATCTGTGATTCTGTCATCACACGGCCCACCTATCTTTGCTTTCAGGGGAGCAGCACCAAAGAGTATTTCCTGCAGAGGACTTTGCAGAGCCTCCAGCGCTATTTCTACTTGATTGCTTTTAACTACTACCTTCATGAGCAGGTAAAAGCAGCCCCATCAACCCCAACCTCCTCCTTGGCTCTGATGTTTGGCTTTTCCTTGCGTAGTGGGAGGGGTTTCCATCTCTGTGTTTCCAAAGGTGTTTTTTGGTGGGGTGATGGCTTGTGTCCAGGCAGGGGATGTGAGCCCAAGCTGACGAAACGTCCCCCTGCCGGCAGTACCCCCTGGGCTTTGCCCTCAGCTTCAGCAGGTGGATGTGTCGGCACCCCGAGCTCTACCGGATGCAGGCAGAGATGAACTCGTCAGAGATCACTGTCACTGGGGACCTCATCGCCAAGGGGATGCGGGTGCTGGTGAGTACCCATCCTGGGTGCAGAGATAGGACTGGTAGCTCCTTGTTGTCCCCTGGGAATGGTACCTTCCTGGGATGCTCACCCTCGAAGTGGTATGGTGGGGTGGGAGAACCGAGAAGTTTCCTTGTTGTAGGGCAGATGCTGAGCCTTGCGGTCTCCAGGTGGGGTCTCAGATCTGTGTCTTGCTGGCACCCTCCCCAAGGATGGGCATGTGGGGATCTATAGTGGATGTTAAGAAAGATGGAGACCATCTCTTTTGCAGGGCCTGTTGTGACAGGACAACGGGTGATGGTTTGACAGTAAAAGAGGGAGATTCAGATGGCAGAGAAGGAAGAAATGTTTGACCTTGAGGGCGATGAGACCCTGGCCCAGGTTGCCCAGAGAGGCAACCCTGGGACCATTGCAGGTCAGGTTGTCTGGGGCTGTGATCAGCCTGCTCTAGTTGCAGGTGCCCCTACTGACTGCATGGCGGGAGGGTAGGTTAGATGACCTTTGAAGGTCTTTTCCAACCCAAGCCAGTCAGAGATTCTATATGGCCAGACACCCCCTGTGCACATGGATGTCCAACCCTGTGGACCTAGAGTACTGAGATGCTGGAGCACTCCACGATGCCTTGCTGCAGCTTCATATTTTTTGGTAGTCTTTGTCAGTGGTGGGCTGAAAGAGGCCAGAGCTGTTGGTAGCTTGCTGCTACAGGAAATGTTATCTCCAACCTTTGAAATGGAGCCATGAGGCTTACTGGTGTTGGGACGTGGATTCATGGCTATGGTGGTGTTGGGTGGAAAGCTGGACTAGATCTTAAAGGTCATTTCCAACCAAAACAAGGGAGATTATTCTTCTCCTGTACTCAGCACTGGTCAAGCCACACCTGGAATACTGCATCCAGTTCTGGGTCCCTCAATTCGAGAGAGATGTTGAGATGCTGGAACGTGTCCAGAGAAGGGTGATGAAGCTTGTGATGCATCTGGACCACAGCCCTGTGAGGAGAGGCTGAGGGAGCTGGGGTTGTTTAGCCTGGAGAAGAGGAGGCTCAGGGGTGACCTCATTGCTGTCTACAGCTACCTGAAGGGAGGTTGTAGCCAGGTGGGGTTGGTTTCTTCTCCCAGGCAACCAGCAGCAGAACAAGGGGACACAGTCTCAAGTTGTGCCAGAGAAGGTGTAGCCTGGATATTAGGAAGAAGTTCTTCACAGAGAGAGTGATTGGTATTGGAATGGGCTGCCCAGGGAGGTGGTGGAGTTGCCATCCCTGAAGGTGTTCAAGAAAAGACAGGATGGGGCACTCAGTGCCATGCTCTAGTTGATTGGATGGGGCTGGATGATAGGCTGGACTGGATGATCTTGGACATCTCTTCCAAACCAGCTGATTCTGTGATCCTATGTTGTAAGGATTTGGGGACGTCTCCTGAGTGGGAACCACGGTCGAGAGGTTGTGGTGTGCTGGGAGCCCTCTTGGAAACCTATGGTGGGTGGGAGGGGGCAGGTGCCACCCTGTGAGGTGCAGCCCTTGCCCAGACTTTGCTCTGCTGCAGGTGGCAGATGAGCGCTTCTGCCCGGACGTGCTGAGCACCGCCAAGGAGATGAGCGTGGCCAACTTCCGACGGGTGCCCAAGATGCCTGTCTATGGCACGGCACAGCCCAGCTCCAAGGTGAGGGACAGGCACCACGTGGCGGGCAGGGTCACCTGAAGTGGGCTCCCTGAGCTCTCCCATCACCCTGGCCCGCCCCTTCCCCTAGAGCCTGGGGAGCGTGCTGCGGTACCTGACGGATGCCAAGAGGAAGCATGCCCGCGTCGTCTGGATCAACCTGCGGGAAGAAGCTGTCCTGGAGGCCAACGAGCAGATCTATACCCTGAGGGAGCCTGGCCACCTGGAGGAGCTGATCCCTGTGCCCGCTGCCTCACCCCAGCAGTTGGAGGTGAGCTCCTGCCCAGCAAGGTCTTCCCTGCTGGGAGCCTTCAGGAGTGGTGTCCACAGGCTTTGACGGAGCTGGAGCTGCTTTGGTTTTTTTTTTCCTCTTTGGTCAGTGGGGCACCACTGTTGTCTCAGATGCTGTGCTTGGCTCATGCTCTCTGTGTCTGCTGGAGGCAGTCCAGATGATGCAAACCCAAAGTGACTGACCTGCTCTTGTTCTCATCCTGCAAAAATCCAGGAGTTCTCCTGACTTGGCTGTCGCTGCATGAGAGGTTGCAAAGGCAGAGTAAAGGGGACATTTGTCCCCTGGAGAACTGATAGCTTCAGAGTGAAGGGAAAAGGCATCTGGGGAAAGGAGAACAGATGTTCCCAACTGGCTTTCCAGAGGATATAAGTGGTGGATGATATTGGCTGCCAATAAGTGCATGAAGGAGCTGCCTGGCATGGTAGGAGATGATGCTCCTCGGGCTTCCATCAAGCACACTGGGGACTGGGGTCCTAGACAGAAGTGGCCCAAGTCCTAGGGTAGTGTTTTGAGTGGGCTGCAAAGTGTTTGAGAGGGATATTGAGGTGCTGGAGCATGTCCAAGGACAGTGAAGCCTGTCAAGTTCTAGAACTAGAACTAGAACTTGTGAGGGACAGCTGTTTAGTCTGGAGAAAAGGAGGTTGAGGGGACACATTCTGGTCTCTACATCTCACTGAAAGGATGTTAGAGCCAGATGGGGATCAGTCTCTTCTCCCAAATAACAAGTGATACAGGGCAAGAGGAAATGGCCTCAGGTTGTACTAAGGGTGATGTAGATTGGACATGAAGAAAAATTTCTTCCTCAGAAGGGTTATAAAGCTCTGGACCAGGCTGTGGTGGAGTCCCCATTCCTAGAGGGATTTCAAAGCCTTGTGGATGTGGTGCTGAGGGACATGACTTATGATGAAGGTTTCTACATTCTTTGCAGAAACTAGAGGCCACCCTGAAGGCTGACCTGCTGAAGTGCCAGAAGTGGCTGGAGGTGTACCTGGAATCAGAGAAGCAGATGAAGATGTTCAAGAGCTGCCTGACCATGCAGGAGATCTTCAGCCAGCAGAAGAACTCCTACCAGGGGCTGACCTACCGCCGCATCCCCATCCCTGACTTCTGTGCTCCCAAGGAGCAGGTACCCTGGGGATGGGATGCTGCTGTTGCCTCCTTCCCAAGTCATCTCTCCAATGTCGCTTGGGTGCTTGGAGTGCCACCCAGCTCTGGGACTGTGGTGGTGTGTCCAGGACTGGTGTGGGGCGCCTGCTGGGGCGAAGAGGGTCCCCAGGGAGATGCTGCTTGGAGATCCTGGGTACCTCCAGCCTAGTAGGGGTGGAGAGGAAGCTGCTGGATTGGATCCAGTTACAAGGAACTTGGGGGGTTTACGCAGGAGCCTGTAGGCTGGGGAAGGGAGGTGGGCAGCCTGTGCTGACCCTTGGTGGGCTGCACCTGAAGAACCCACTGGCTTCCCTCTTGGCAGGACTTTGACCGGCTGCTGGAGGCTATGAAGAGTGCCTTGGCTGAGGACTCAAGGGCTGCCTTTGTCTTCAACTGCTCCAGCGGTCGGGGCAGGACTACCACGGCAATGGTCATTGCTGTGCTCACCCTCTGGCACTTCAATGTGGGTACCAGGGTCTGCAGCTCTGCCTGAGGATTTGTGGGAGAGAGAGAAGGAATGTGGGGAGGACCAGAGTAGGCCGTGGGCATCTCTTTATTGGCTTCTTGCTGTGCCTAGCCCTCAATGAGCTCCAGGAGCACTGCAGGTGCATCCCTGGTGGGTCTTTACCTTGTCCTCAAGAGGTCTCACCCTAGGACCAAGGGGTTAAGGGGATGGACCTCCATGCAGAGCAGATGGGCATGACATTTTGGGCTTCTCTGTCCATGCAGGGAGGAGGTCCTTAGAATCATAGAGTCATAGAATGTCAGAGGCTGGAAGAGACCTTGAAAGATCATCTGGTCCTGCCCCCCTGCCAGAGCAGGATCACCTAGAGCAGATCACACTGGAATGCATCCAGATGATTCTTGACTATCTCCAGAGAGGGAGACTCCACAACCTCCCTGTGCAGCTGGTTCCAGTGCTCTGTCACCCTCAGAGTGAAAAAATTCTTCCTCAGGTTCACATGGAACCTCCTGTGCCTCAACTTCCACCCATTGCCCCTTGTCTTGTCACTGGGCATCATTGAGAAGAGGCTGGCTCCACCCTCCTGGCACTCATTACTTTCATATTTATAAACACGAATCAGGTCACCCCTTAGTCTCCTCCTCTTTGAGCTAAGAAGTCCCAGCTCCTGCAGTCTCTCCTCGTAAGCAGGATGTTCAACTGCCTTAATCATTTTTGTGGAGGATGCTTCGTGTCGTGGTGGGTTGGGCTTGGGCTCGGCGTTTCACCTCAGCTGTTAGGGCAGTGGGGACAGGGTTGTGCAGTGCCTCACAGCATTATCCTCTCTGACCATCCCAGGGCTTCCCTGAGATAAGCGAGGAGGAAATCGTGAGCGTGCCTGATGCCAAGTACACCAAAGGGGAGTTTGAGGTGAGTCCATAGGCCTGATTTAGCTCCAGGGGGTCCCTGTCCAAGCCTGTTCCTCGATACCTCAACCACAGATGCTTGTCTTATGGGGCTGAGTCCTCTGCTGAGCAATGATGGAGGTTGTGATGAGGAGGCACCTTGTGAAGCCCTTGCTGCTTCTGCCCATGCTGTAGGTGGTGATGAAGGTGGTCCAGCTCCTGCCTGATGGTCACCGGATGAAGAAGGAGGTGGACATGGCCCTGGACACAGTCAGCGAGACCATGACACCCATGCACTACCACCTCAGAGAAATCATCATCTGCACCTACCGCCAGGTGAGTCAGGCCTCTCTCCTCGCTGCCTCAGGGCCACCAGGCATGCAGCTGGGATCCAGGACAAGCCCTGCTGAAGCTGGATGGATTCATGGGCTGAAGTTTTCTGGCATGCTACCTGAGAAGTGCCAGGCCTCTTTTAGTTGCGGTCATCCATTGCTGACTGCTGACTTGTATCCTGTGCCATCCTGCATCCCATTCCCCATCCCAGCCGCCATCCTGCCTGTCTGGTGCCATCCCACATCTCACCCAGTGTCCTGTGTCCCAGCTGCCTGATGCCATCCTGCATCTCACCCAACATTCTGCCCATCTGGTGCCATCCTGCATCTAACTCACCTGGCACTGTCTTGCGTCCCACCCAGTATCCCACACCATCCTGCATCCCACCAAGCATCCTGCCCATCTATCGTCCTGCATCCTGCCCAGCACCCCACCTATCTGGTACCATCCTGCATCTCACCCCACGTCCTGCATCCCCCCCCCCAGCATCCTGCCTATCTGGCACCATTTGGCATCCCGAATCCCATTTCATCTCCCACCTATCCAGCCGTGTGCAGCCAGCAGAGGGCAGGCGTGGTCCATCCTGCTCCATTCAAGCCTTGAAGACTTCTCCAGCTCCTCCGAGCTTGGGAAGGGGATTATCCTCAGAAGGACACTCACCCATGCCAATGCAGGAGACATCCCCAGAGCAAGCTGAGCCTGTGGCCTTCAGTTTGGTTTTCTGTGGCAGCTTCTGTGGAATCAGTGTAGGGAAGCAAAGATATTTTTTTATTTGATTTGTGTTTTTTTTTTTAAGCTGTGCAGCTTTTTTATTTGGGTCCTGGAAAGGCTGAGCTTGGGGCTTGGCATCTTCCATACCCAGGCTGGCATCCCTCCACATCTCTACCAGTGATAGTCTTGCCCACAGCTGCCATCAACCCCTGTTTTCAGTTAATGGCCACAAACGAGTGACTGAGAGAAGGAAACCCAAAGCATTTAATCTGCAGCTTCCTAGGTTTTTCCTCCTGATTTATGGGATCCTCAGAGGGGTTTTGGGACTGAAATCCATGGGATGAGGTGCTGGGAACTGACATTATTTGGGATATATCATGTTGTTTTGTTCCCTCCATCTTTGTAGTGCATTGCAGGGAGGTGGCAACATGGCTGGTGGAAAGTTTCACCTCCTTGGTTGCATCCTTTGGTGCTCTGGAGCTAAAACCTCCTATGCTGCCTGCTCATAGATTTAATTGTGCTCCTTGGTGACTCTACCACCATGATCAGTCTTGGGGATCCCAGGAGGATGACCCTGACCAAGGAGTCTCTGCAGCTGCTCCTGCTGTGGTTTGCATTGGAGTACAATTCCCATGACCTCCTTGCCCCTTTTCCTGGTTCTTGGTGCTCAGGACCAGCCCATGGGTGTTCCTGGGCCATATCCTGTTTCCGGGCTGGCTCAATCCACCTCACCCTGGCAGGATAAGGAAGGAATTGTCTGCTCTCCCTACACCTCCTGCCTGAGAGGAGGAGCCTCTGGTTGCTGCCAGCAGTTTGTATTTCCCTCCTGTTTGCTCCATCCATCCCATTGGGTTGGGATGGGTGAATTTGATGTAATTCCATGTTTTTTTTACCAGTGATGAGAAGCTGTGAGAAGAGAAATTGTGGGAATTGTGTAGCCTAGGCATTGCCTTAATGGGCTTTTAATTAAGGTGTGGTTGGTGCTTGGAGAAATGAAGGGTGAAGACAAGGAAGGAAAAGGTACTCTGGTGCTTGCTTAGGGTTGTTCCCACTCTTCCTACCCTTAACTAGGAGGAAAAAGAGCAGAATGTAAGACAGTAATAAATAAGAAAAAAATTATAGGGGAATATAACGATGAATAAGAGGCTTCACAGGGAGGTTGTGGAGGTGTTCACAAAACATGTGGCTGTGGCACTTGGGGACATGGATTAATGGCCTTGGTGGTGCTAGGTTGATGGTGGGAGTCAATGGCCTTGGTGATCTCCAACTGAAACAATGCTAGGATTCTCTGACAGGGTGCAGGAGCTGCCTGTAGGATGTTCTCCTGAAGCAGTAACCACAGGCATCTCCTCTGGTTTCTTGCCCTTTCCAGGGAAAGTCAGGCAGGGATGAGAAGGAGAAGCAGATGCTGCATCTGAGGAGCCTGCAGTACCTGGAGCGCTACATCTACCTGATCCTCTTTGATGCCTACCTGCATCTGGAGAAGAAGGACTCCTGGCAGCGGCCCTTCAGCCTCTGGATGCGTGAAGTAAGACTCTCCAACTCATCTTTGGAGGGTACTTGAAAGCACAGAAATTGTAGCATGGCAGAGGTTGAAAGGAACCTCTGAAGATCATCCAGTCCAACCCTGCCAGCTAAAGTAAGGTCACCCACAGCAGCTTGACTGGAATCACAACGGTCAGGTGGCTTTGGAATCTCTCCAGAGGAGACTCCACAACTTCTCTGGGCAGCCTGCTCCAGGGCTCCAGCACCCACAGACCAAAGAAATTTTTCCTGATGCTCAGATGTAGCCTCCTAGATTCTACTTTTTGCCCATTGCACCTTGTCCTGTCACTGGGCACCACTAAAAAGAGTCTGGCCCTGTCCTCTTGCCCCCTACACTTTAGCTGTTGATCACCATTGATCCATTCTCCCCTGGAGCTGCTCTTCTGCAGGCTAGGCAGCCTCAGGTTGCTCAGTGATTTCTTCTCACAGAGCTGCTCCAGGCTCCTCTGCAGCTTTGTAGCCTTCATTGGGCTCTCTCCAGTAATTCCTCGAGGAGCCCAGAACTGGACCCAGCACTCCAGGTGTGGCCTCTCTAGGGCACAGTAGAGGGACAGGAGAGCCTCCCTTGACCTGCTGACCACACTTGTCAGAATGCACTCCAGGATGCCATTGGCCTTCTTGGCCATGATAGCACATTGCTGGCTCATGGGGAACTTGTCTACCAGCACTCCAAGGTCCTTTTCTGTGAAGGTGCTCTCATGTGGCTCTCACAGAAAGCCAGGTGGCTTTCCACTGGAGAAGAATGGCATCCCATCATATGGATGGAGTGCTCCCTCCCACCCCAAACCTGCTCTTTTTTCCCCTTTTGAGTTTTCCCAAGGATTTTACTTTGGTCTGCTGGTTGTGTTTGAAGGATCAGGGGTTAGGAGGCCACCATCCAACTTCAATAGGCCCCTCTTCCTGGCTTGGTGAGCTTGGCTAGCTCTCCTTCCACCCAACCCCACCATCTTTGGTCTTCTTGCAACATATTCAAAATCCAATATCATGGCCAAACAGGGCAGGGAAACAAAAAAAGAATTAATGTGAGACCCCACATTTACCCAATTTCCTGCTTTCTATTATTTTTTGTAATTGTTATTATGCAGAGATGAGTTTTTGTCTCCCTGAATTTTGCCTGTGTGGGAAAATACTCATGCCTTCACCCGCCTCCACTGGTGCCACTAATTCATACTGGCGTGGTTGATCTGCTGGGCAGGAGATGAAAGTGGTGGCCACCAGCTCTGCTGCCCATTCCCTCTGCTCCAGCTCCCCAGGGAGGGGCTGCAGTGAGGGCAAGGGGGTGGCCAGTGCCAGTCCTGGCATGGCATCCCAGTTATGTCAGTGTTTACATTGCCTAGCAGCACAGGCAGGGAGCTGGTGGAGATGTGTGGTGCTTGCTGTTGGCTGGATGTGGGGTGCATGGGTTTAAATGCTGTGTCTGAGATGCAGCCTCCTTAGAAGGAACTCCTTTAGGTGCAAACCTATAGGTGGAGCCCCTACAGATGCAAGCCCTTAGATGGAGACCACTTAGAAGGAATTACCTTAGACGGAGACTACTTAGATGCAAACTGCTTAGAAGGAAATCTCTTAGATGCAAACCCCTAGATTAGAGCCCTGTAGATGGAGCCCCCAAAGAAGCAAGCCCTATAGATGGAACCCCCTTAGATGTGAGCCCCCGTAAATGCAAGCCCTGTAGATGAAGCCTGCATAGGTGCTAGCCACCTTAGATGTAGCTTGTGTAGATGGGAACCGCTGCAGGTGGAGCCCCTTGGACATGAGTCCCCAAAGGTGGAGCCCCCGCAGATGTGAGCCCCTGCAGGTGTGAGCCCCCACAGGTGGAGCCCCCTTAGATGCCAGCCCCTGCAGATGGAGTCCCTGCAAATGCAAGCCCCTGCAGATGCAAGCCCCCTGCAGATGCCAGCCCCGTAGGTGGAACCCCTTAGATGTGATCCCCTAAATGCAGACCCATTTGACAGAGCATCTTTAGATGGATCTCCCTTACTGCTGCACCTTTGCAGCTTGGGTTTACATCCACCCCCGAGCCCTCCTCCCCGTTAGCTGGAGCTGGGGGAAGCGTGCCCAGCCCATGGATACAAGGAGCCTTTGACCCCCGAAGCGCCCCTTCCCGCCACATAATCCTGGCGTTTGCAGCTCAAACAAGGCACCATTGTAGCTTTTTGGTAGGAGAGTGCCAAAGCCAACAAACCCCATGCCGGCTGACCCCAGGAGTGAGGAAGCAGCTTAAAACATGAATAAACCCTGGCTGGAGGGGAGCTGGGGGTGCTGCTGGTGGGTGCCTGGGTGTGGGGAGAAGCTGGGGACCTTCCTGCTGTGTCCTGTTCTCTTTACTGTCTTTATCAATGATCTGGATGAGGGAATTGAGGCATCCACAAGTAAGCTTGCAGGTGACACCAAGTTGGGTGGAAGCATTGCTCTGCTTGAATGTAGGGAAGCTCTGCAGAGGGATCTAGACAGGCTGGAGCGATGGCCCAGAGCAAATGGGATGAGGTTCAACAAGGCCATGTGCTGGGTTTTACACTTGGGTCACAACAACCACATGAACACTCCAGGCTTGGGGCAGAGTGGCTGGAAAATGTCTGGCAGAAAAAGACGGGGGAGTGTTGGTCACTAGCAGCTGAAGGTGAGTCAGAGTGTGCTCAGGTGGCCAAGAAGGCCAGCAGCATACTGGCCTGGATCAGCAGTAGTGTGGCTAGCAGGAATTAGGGCAGTGATTTCCCCCTGTACTCAGCACTGGTAAGGCTACACCTCAAATACTGGGTTTAGTTTTGGACTCCTCACTCCCAAGAAAGACGTTGAGGTGCTGGAGCATGTTCAGAGAAGGGCAGTGAAGTCAGTGAAGGGTCTGGATAGTAGGACTGGTGAGGAGCAGCTGAGGGAGCTGGGACTGTTTGGCCTGAAGAAAAGGAGGCTGAGAGAAGACCTTCTGGCTCTCTACAGTTACCTGAAAGAAGGTTGCAGCCAGGTGGAGATTGGTCTCTTCTCCCAGTGAGCAAATGATAGGGCAAGAGGAAACGACCTTAAGTTGCACCAGGGTAAGTTTAGGTCGCATATTAGGAAAAATCTCTTTACTGTAGGAGTGGCCAAGCACTGGACCAGGCTGCCCAGGACAGTGGTGAAGTCCCCAGCCCTGGATTTAGAAGCTGTGTAGATGTGGTGCCGAGGGAGAGTAGATTTAGACTGAATCTCATGAAGAAGTATGAGGGTGGCATTCTGGAATAGGTTGCCCAGAGTGCTTGTGGATGCCTCTTCCCTGGAGGTCTTCAAGGCCAGATTGGATGAGGTCTTGGGCAACCAAGTCTAGCCAAGAGGTCTCCCTGCTCATGGCAGGGGGGTTGCAGTATATGACCTCTGAGGTATCTCCCAACTTGAGTCATTCTATGATTCCATGTTTGGTGGTGACTTGCCAGTTGTGGGTTAACAGCTGGACTAGATGATCGGAAAGGTCTCTTCCCACCAATGCAACTCGATGATTCTAAGACCTTTACCCAGGAGAGTGACGGAGGAGGAGGAGGGGGAATTAACTCTTGTCCCTCTCTTTTCAGGTGGCTGCAGTGGCTGGCATCTACGAGGTCCTCAACCAGTTGGGCTTCCCAGAACTGGAGAGCCTGGAGGGCAAGGTGCTGAGCACGCTGCGGGGCCGCTGGCAAGCACAGGCTGGCACCTCCCGCCCATTCCGCGGGGACTTTGGGTAGGGTTGAGGTGCTGAGAACCCCTCTGCTGCCTTCTTCTGCTGGGGACGGGGAGAGAGGACAAAGACTGTTTTCCCAAAAATGTTGGG
>VWZI01021442.1:427693-449907 GCA_013396835.1 Psilopogon haemacephalus | reverse complement strand
CTGGGAATGTCTGGGGATCTTTGGGATGCAATAAAAGTCTTGTAAATTACAAATGGGTCCTTTGAGGCAGGGGCGGGATCGTGAGGGGGAACGAGGATTTGGGAAGCTGCTCTGGAATGCTGGGATGCCATTGCCTGGGTTTGGAGGGTGCATGGAATTATTGGGTCAGATTTCTTGAGAGCGTCCTCACTCTTTCCCTAAACCAAAGCAGATACACCCCCAAATCAATCACCCAGTGTATTTCTGTTACCCCACAGGCACATATTTATGGCTCTCTGTCTGCTGCTATGGGCACAGCTGGAGCCAGAACTCTGAGCGTCCTCTCAACCAGTTTGCCTGGTGATCCTAAACTGGGAGGAGTAGATGGCACCCTGTCAGGCTGTGCTGCCACTCAGGGATACCTGAGCAGGCTGGAGAGCTGTGTGTGTGGGGAACCTCTTGCAGTCCAACAAGGGCGGTCATTCTCAAGTCCTCCTGCACCTAGGGAGGAATACCTCCTGCTCCAGTACAGGTGAGGGGTGACCTGCTGCAAAGCAGCTCTGCGGAGTAGGACCTGGAATTGTTGGTGGACAGCAAGTTCATCATAAGCCAGCAATGTGCCCCTACAGCCAAGATGGTCAAGGGCTCCTGAAGTGCATTCAAAAGACTGTGGTCAGCAGGTCAAGGGAGGTCACACCTGGATTGCTGGGTCCAGTTCTGGGCTCTGCAGTTGAAGAGAGACAGGCAACTACTGGAGAGAGCCCAGTGGAGGCTACAAAGCTGCTGAGGGGCCTGGAGCGGCTCTGAGGAGGAAATCCTGAGCAACCTGGGGCTGCTTAGCCTGGAGAAGAACAGCCTGAGAAGGGATCTGACTAATGCTGATCAACAGCTAAAGGAAGGGGGGGGGGAAGAGGATGGGGCCAGACCCTTTGCAGTGGTGCCCAGTGACAGGATAAGGCACAGTGAGCACAAACTGGAAGCCAGGAGGTTCCACCTGAACAGGAGGAAAAACTTTGGTATGAGGTTGCTGGAGCCCTGGAGCAGGCTGCCTAGAGAGGCTGTGGAGTCTCTTTCCCTGCAGAGATTCCAAACCCTTTTGGACAGTGTGATACTGGGCAAGCTGCGGTGAGTGCCTCAGCTTTAGGAAAGGGGGCGGGGGGGGGGGGGTTGGGCTGGATGATCTCCAGAGGTCCCTTCCTGGGATTGTGTGAATTTTTTTGTTTTAAAGGAAAGTAGGAAAAGTGAAAAATAAAGTTGTAGTGCAGTCAAGATGCAAAAGAGGGCTCCTATGCCCTCCTTCTCTTGTGGTGGTGGGGGGACAGGGGGTGACGGGGCCTGGATGGTGTAGGTTGTAGGGATGATAAGCTAGGATGGGAAGCACAAAAGCAGGAGCACACACTCTGTCCCAACAGCTGCTTTCATCTGCTGCCAGCAGCCAGAGGCACAGGCAGGCAGGAATTCAGCTCTGGAGGGTGGAAAGAAAAAAAAAGCATAAAAAGCTCTTATTTTTTTTTCTTCTTTTTTAAATAGCCAGGCTTGCTTTTTCTTCAATGTTGAGGTGGTTCCTGCAGCAGATGGCAGGTTTCTAAAGGGTGGCCCTCATTTTTTTCACTTGCCACTTGGTGTGGCTTTTTGACTGCAGAAATACCTGCCTGAATGTTTTGTCCTTGCCTTGAGTATTTCAGTGTTTGTATAATAATCTGCTGCTGTTGCTGCTGCAGTAGGATGGTTGACTTGGCAATTTGCAAGAGCCTGTGGATGGTATTTTTAGCTCTCATTTTTGAAAGGAGCACCTGCTTATTTCCATCAGTGCATCTCCATCTCCCTTACTGAAGAAATCAAAGAGCATTTTTTTTGGTTGGAAAAAAGACCTTTCAGATCATCAGGTTAGCCCAGCACTGCCAGGTCACCACTAAACCATGTGCCTCAGCACCACATATATGCAGCTTCTAACTCCCTGCAAGGATGAACGGAGCAAAACTAGAAGTGGGCATATTCGGATTGGGTGTTAGGAAGTTCTTCCTTGTGAGGGTGCTGAGACTGGAACAGGTTGCCCGGGGAGATGGTTGGAAGCCTCATCGCTGCATGTCTCTGTTTATACTGCTGGAGTCCTCAGGAGCCTCTGACACCTGATGCACCAGAGGAAAGCATAACAAAGGACTCTTCTCTGGTTGATGAGGACTGGGTTAAGAACAGTTGAGTAATCTGGACATCCATAAGTCCATGGGTCCTTATGGGATGAACCCGTGGATGCTGAGGGAGCTGGCACAGGTCATTGCCAGACCACTCTCCACCATCTTCAGTAAGTCATGGTGGACAGGAGACATGCCTGGGGACTGGAGGAGGGCAAACATCACTCCAATCTTCAAAAAGGGTAAGAAGGAGGACCCAGGTAACCCAGGTATAGACCGGTCAACCTCGCCTCTATCCCTAGAAAAGCGATGGAGAAATGTATCCTTGATACTGTCCTTAGGTATATCAAGGAGAGGGGGGGTCATTAGGAGCAGTCCACATGGTTTTACCAAGGGGAAGTCATATTTGACCAACCTGATAGCCTTTTATGAGGAGATAACCAGGTGGATTGATGATGGTAGAGCAGTGGATGTGGTTTATCTTGGTTTTAATAAAGCATTTGACACTGTCCCCCACAGTATCCTTCTGGCTTAACTGAGGCAGTGTGATCAGGTAGTGAGGTGGATTTGGAACGGGTTGAAGGAAAGAGGCCAGAGAGTTGTGGTCAATGGGATGGAGTCTAGTTGGAGGCCTGTGACTAGTGGGGTCCTACAGGGGTTAGCACTGGGACCAGTTCTGTTCAATATATTCATCAGTGACCTGGATGAGGGCACAGAGTGCACTGTCAGCAAGTTTGCTGACGCCACCAAGCTGTGTGGAGTGGCTGCCACAGCAGAAGGCTGTGCTGCCATTCAGCCAGACTTGGACAGGCTGGAGGGGTCGGCAGGGAGAAACGTAATGAAATTCACCAAGGGCAAGCTTAGAGTCTGGCACCTGGGAAAGAACAACCCCAGGTATCAGTAAAGGTCGGGAACTAATCTGTTAGAAGGCAGAGACGGGGAAAAGGATTTGGGAGTCCTGGTTGATGGGAGGGTTGTATTGGTTCTAGCCCAAAAGCCTGAGAGAACAATACAATAATAGGATGCCTTCCCCTTCGCCCCCCCTTTGGAAAGAAAGGAATTAGCAGTAGAGAGTGAAAAGGGGTAAAACGCCCAAAGAATAGCCTTGATTTGATTTGGAAGTTAAAAGGAAAACTTTAACAATAAAGAAAAGATATTTTAGGTTAAGGGGGAGTTACAAAAATAGAGGGAACGGAAAACAAAATACACATACAGCCAAACTGGATGGAGGTGGATGCTCCCACCACGTGTTTGGCTAGAGACGTGTGGCAAAGCAGGAGCCGCAGGAACGAGGATGCTGCTGGCAGGTGAGGCAGGCAGAGAAAGAGATAGGAAGTTCCTATGTTTTTATAGGGGCTCAAGACAGAAAGTGGGAGTGGGCACCTGGGGTCGGGTTCGGACCACCCCCAGGGAGGAGTTAGGATGACCTGGGATGAGGTTCAGACCACTCCCCAGGAGGGGTTAATCGTTTACAGAGGTCGACCATGAGCCAGCAATCTCCTGTTTTGGCCAGAAGGGGCAATGCCATTTTGGGGTGTATTACAAGGAATGTGGCTAGTAGGTTGAGAGAGGTTCTCCTGCCCCTCTGCTCTGTCCTGGTGAGGCCACATCTGGAGTACTGTGTCCAGTTCTGGGCCCCCTAGTTCAAGAGGGACATAGAACTGCTTGAGAGAGTACAGCACAGAGCCACAAACATGATGAAGGCAATGGAACATCTGTTATGAGAGAGGCAGCTGGGGCTCTGCTGCTTGGAGAAGAGTGGTCTGAGGGGTGACTCCATCAATGTTTATAAATATGTAAAGGGTGATGCCAGGAGGCTGAAGCCAGGCTCTGCTCAGTGATGCCTGATGACAGGACAAGGGGCAGTGGGTGAAAGCTGAGCCATAGGAAGTGTCATGTAAGGAATTTTTTCACTGTGAGGGTGATAGAACCCTGGGACAGGCTGCCCAGGGTGGTTGTGGAGTCTCCTTCTCTGGAGATATTCAAAACCTGTGTGGACGTGTTCCTGTGTGATCTGGTATAGGTGATACTGCTCTGGCAGGAGGCTTGGACTGGATGAGCTTTCGAGGTCCCTTCCAGCCCCTGACGTTCTATGATTCTATGTTTTTAAGGCCAGGCTGGATGTGGCTCTGAGCAACCTGATCTAGTGTGGGGTGCCCCTGCCCATGGAAGGGGGGATTGGAACTGGATGATCCTTGAGATCCCTTCCAACCCTGACAGTTCTGTGATTCTATGAAGACTCCAGCACTGCCCCGAGCAACTTCTTTCAGGTCTTGGCCACCCTTATGTTGAAGCCTTCAGGTTCCTTTACTTTCACTCCCATCCTCTTCTCCTCCCTCCGGCAGCGGCCCTTGGAAGCCCTCCCTAATAGCCTTGATTTAATTAGGCAGGGATTTTAATTGCTTAGGCAATCCCAGCTCCTTTAATCTTTGTAATGAAGGCTGGAGCTTTGCATCCCCTGGACCGAGGGGCTCAAAGGCTTCTTTCTACTTTCCCACCATCCTAACAAGTGATTTGCAGCACAGGGCAAAAGCAATTGCCTGGAAAAAAAAAAAAAGAAAAAAGGGAGCCTTGGAGATGGGAATGTGTTTGAACATGAAAAAAATCAACCAAGCTGTATTTATTTCTTTGTTTCTTCAGGCTGGGAAGGCAGAAACTTCACTCCCTCTAACATACAAGAAATGAAACCTATCTCTGAGTGGCTGTCAGAGGCATTTCCCTCAGCTGAAGTTCTCAGTGCAAGGCAGGAGAGAGCCCAGCATGGGTCCAAATGTGAGTGGAACAGCTGGGACATGGGGCACAGCATCCTCACGGATGTTTAGGGCTCTGGTCCCAAACACTTCTCCTGGTCCTCTGCAATTATTCCAATGTGACTGCTACAGTGATTTTCTGCCAATGCAGCTCATGATTTCACTTATTCCCATCATTCCAGCCACCACCATCAAGCTTTGCTGAGATATTTGGCTGTGCACTTCCATCCTGACCTGGGGATTTATTACATATACTAGATGTAGAATATCACATAATATATTAATTGTGTATTCTATATTGCAATCCAACAAAGCAGAGTCACCCACAGCAGCTTGCCCAGCATTGCACTGCCCAAATGCGTTTTGGAATCTCTCCAGAGAAGGAGAGTCTGCAACCTCTCTGGGCAGCCTGCTCCAGGGCTCCAGCACCCACAGACCAAAGAAATTTTTCCTGATGCTCACATGTAACCTCCTGTATTCTGTTTTTTACCCATTGCCAAAGTAGGATCACCTAGGGCAGGTCACACAGGATGGGTCTTGAAAATCTCTAGGAAAGGAGATCCTGCAACCTCTCTGGGCAGCCTTCTCCAGGGCTCCAGCACCCTCACAGCAAAGAATTTTTTCTCCCTGTTCAGATGGAACCTCCCGGGTTCCACTTTGTGCCCATTGCTTCCTGTCCTGTTGCTGGGCACCACCAAAAAGAGTCCGGCCCCATCCTCTTAACAACTTAGCCTTTAGATCCCCTGAGATTCCTCCCAACTCAACATGCTGTGATTCTGTGCTAATATATTTCAGAGATTTGACATATTACTATGTAACATTAGACCATAATGTGCAATAGATATTTTATGATCTTTCTGTGAAATATAATATGAAGTAGAGAGAGTAGATTCATAGATTGTTTTGGGCTGGGAGGGACATTAAAGATCACCAGTTCCAAAACCCTGCCATGGGCAGGGACACTTTCCACTAGACCAGGCTGCTCAAGGCCTCATCCAGTCTAGCACTTAACATCTCCAGGGAGGGGGCATACACAACCTCCCTGGGCAACCTGTTCCAGTGTCTCACCACCCTCACTGTAAAGAATTTCTTTCTAATTGACAGTCTAAATTTGCCCTCTTCAAGCTTCAAATCATTCCCTCACATCCTATTACTACAAGCCCTTGTAAAAAGTCCCTCCCCAGCTTTCTTATAGCCAGCAACCACTGCTGGCTGATGGGGAGCTTATCATCAACTGACACCCTCAACTTATTCTTTTCCAAACTGCTCTCCAGCTACTCCTCTCCCAGCCTGTATTTGTGCTTGGGATTTCCCTGACTCCGGTGCATGACCTTGCCTTTGGCATTATTGAACTTCATGATGTTGGCTAAAGCCTACCTCTGCAGCCTGTCCAAATCCCTCTGGATGGATCCCCTCCCTCCAGCATGTCAAGCAGACCACACAGCTTGGTGTCATGCCCAGACTTGTTGAGGGTGCCTCCATCCCGCTGTCCACATCACTGACAAAGATGTTAAATGGCACTGGTCCCAGTACCAGCACTTGAGGGATGGCTGTTGCCACTGGTCTCCACTTGGGCATTAACCTGTTGATCACAACTCTCTGGAGGTGGCCATCCAGCCCGTCCTTATCCAGTGAGTGGTCCACCCACCAAGACCATACTTTTTCAATCAGGGGATCAGGATGTCATGCAGGACAGTGTCAATTTTTCACACCATCTAGGTAGATGACATCAGGTTGCTCTTCCCTTGTCCACTGATGCTGTAACTGCATCATAGAAACCCACCAGGTTCATTTGGCATGACAAGTATATTACATAGAGTATATCATATAGAGTACATATAGAGTATATATATATATATATATATAAGCATACTTATAGAATACAGTGTCTATATAAAATATAAAGATATATTTTAGAACTAGCTATTAGTAAGCTGGGGTTAATGAGCTGCCCTCCAGCCTCACTGGGGTATGTTCTCTGCAAGGAGCAGCGGGGAAGGGATCAACAAGGGGGTCTATGGACACAAATGCTGATGGAAAAAGAAATTCAAAGGTGTTTATGTATATATATATACATACATACCTATTTTCCATTGCCTGGGTTTGCTATTTGACCCTTTTCCCTGGAAATTGCTTAGTGTGAGGTTCAGGGAGTAAAACAAGACTTCATTATTTTCACCTCTTGATTGCTTCTATTTAGCCCAGCTTTGCTTGGCTGAGGAAAGTCCATGGAAGGAACCCTTGTAGATGGATTTCAGTGATTTTCATGAAAACTCATTTTCTGCAGGTTTCTGACCCCTTACTTAACTATCTTAGACTCCTATTTCTTTGTTCTTCCTTTCTTCTTGATCAGGACTTCAAGCACAGGAATAGAATCAGAGAGTCCTTTCCATTGGAAGAGGCCTTTATGATGCTTGTCTCCAGCCATTCTGTAACTTTACCAAAGCTGGTGCTAAATTATGTCCTTCTGCATCACTGAAACACCTCCAGGGATGGAGATTGAACCACCTCCCTGGGAAGCCTCTTCCAGTGCTTGAGAACCCTTTCAGGGAAGGAGTTTCTTCTAATATCCAACCTAAACCTCCCCTGGTGCAACTTGAAGCCATTTCTTGTCCTATCAGTTGCTATTAAGAAGCGACTGACCTCCACCTCACTCCAACTTCCTTCCAAGGAGTTGCAGAGAGCCATAAGGTTTCCCCTAAGCCTCCTTTTCTCCAGACTGAACAACCCCAGTACCTTGAGATGCTTCTTACAAGACTTATGCTCTTGACCTTTCACCAGCTTCATTGACCTTCTCTGGATCCACTTTAACACCTCAATGCCTTGCAATAAGAACCCCAAAACTAAACTCAGTACTCAAGTTGTGGCCTTCCCAGTGCTGAATATAGAAGGACAATCACTTCCCTGGTTCTTCTGGGCACACTACAGCCAAAGGGATCTGAGTTTATCTGAGGGCAGATAAGTCAATACTGAAATCCCAGTCAGCAGTCCCAAGGGATTGATTTCCAGGCTGGAAATGCACATCCCTGGCTGGTTTCCTGCTACCCTGCCCTGACGGTACAGCATCCACCCGCATAGCAGATGGTGCAATGTCTCCATGTTCATCCTGGGTCTGCACCTCATGAGGTCTAGAGAGGTTTTTCCCCTCTACTCTGCCTTGGTGAGACCACGTTTCAAATACTGTGCCCAGTTTTGGACTCCTCTGATCAAGACAGACAGGGACCTGCTGGAGAAAGTCCAACAGAGAGCTACAACAATGATTGGGAGACACGAACATCTGTGAAAAAGACTGAGAGACTTGGGGCTGTTTAGTCTTGAGAGGAGAAGGCTGGGAGGGGATATTCTTAATGTCTATAAATATCTGAGGGTGGAGGGTGGGGTGGGTGTCAAGATGAAAATGCCAGGCTCTTTTCAGTGGTGCCCTGTGATAGAACAATGGGTACAAGCTGGAACACAGCAGGTTCCACCATCCCCTGACATCACACTGCTTCACTCTTGTTTGTACACACAGACTGAGATGGGTCATGGAAACTCTTAACATCATGTGAAAAATGATTCTGCCTATGGAGAAGTTGTTTGTGGTGTTAAAAATAGACTTTGTGGCACCAGCCTTGATGGAACATGAAAGGGATGAGATGTGAGGCTGGAGCATCTCTCTTATGAGGAGAGGTTGAGAGATGTGGGACTGTTTAACCTGGAGAAGAGCAGACTGAGAGGTGATTGATCAATGCTTAGCAAGAGCTAAAGGGTGAGGGCAACAGGAGGGGGTTAGGCTCCTTTCAGTGGTGCCCAGAAACAGGATAATGAGCAACAGGCACAAAGGAATTTCCACCTAAACAGGAGGAAAAACTTTGCTGTGAGGCTGCTGGAGCCCTGGAGCAGGCTGGCCAAAGAGGTTGTGGAGTCTTCTTCTCTGGAGAGATTCCAAACCCATCCGGGCATTGTGACCCTGATCAACCTGCTGTGGGGTCTTGGACTAGGTGATCTACAGAGTTCTCTTCCAGCACTCTCCACCTCAACACAAGGGGGAACTTCTTTACTATAAGGGTCACAGAGCACTGGAACAGCCTCCCCAGAAAGGTTGTGGAGTCTCCTTCTCTGGAGACTTTCAAGGCCCATCTGGATGCATTCCTCTGTGGCCTGAGTTAGATTATGGTCCTGCTCTGGCAGGAGGGTTGGACTCAATGATTTCTTTGGGTCCCTTCCAGCCCCTTACGTGATCCTGTGATCACCATGCTGGGATTGTCTGATTCTGTGAAAAGGTGCCCACAGCTGCCTCAATACCCAGTTCTTACAGGTCTCTTATCTGTGCCAAGGCAAATATTTCTATATTTTATAGCTATACTGCCGTATGAGTGAATTTAAAGGCTGCACCAGGCTGGGCTACATAATTTTCCCAGGGAAATCAGGGTACTCCATTCCCCACAGTTATTCCCTTCTCACTGGGACCTGTAGCTCTAAGGGTATCAGTGCTGACTAAGGGCAAATTGTTCCCAGGTGGTGTTCACCTTCCCCCTCCCCAATCCCTGGAAGCCAAAAACCCTGGGAGCACCTCTTCATTTCTGCTTGCAGTGCTGCTCCTGTTTCTTTCTATGCTGCTCAGGAAGCCTTGAGCACAGACCAAAGGAGGGACAATTGCTTCTGCATGCCAAAATACCCTGGATTCTCATCAAAGTTTTTTGTTTTTTTNCTTGTGTTTTTTTTTTTTAATTCTTCTGTTTGCCTTCACATCCCTGAGGGTTTGGTGGATGCTGCTGTCCCCTTTCCCAGGTTTTTCTCTGCAGCAGATGTGCTGCGTGGGGGTTCTTTGCTCAGCTGCCTCCCTGGGCAACCTGTTGCAGTGTTCCTCCACCCTCATGGTGCAGAACTTGTTCCTAACACCCAATCTAAATCTCTAGTTTCAAACCATTGTTCTTCATCCTATCACTACAGGCCTTTGTAAACAGTCCCTCTGCAGCCTTCTTGTAGGTCACATTCAAGTACTGGAAGACGACTTGTAGACCCCTTTGCCAGGCTAAACAACCCCATCTCCCTCAGCCTGTCCTGGTAGGGGAGGTGACACATGAGACATAATTAACCTGTGATTGCTTGCAGTAATAAATGATAGTCACCATTCATATGGGGATAAATGTTGTCTTTTAAACACTGGAAAAGCTTGCTCAGGAAAGGTGGTAGAGGCCCTGTCTTTGGACACATTAAAGTTCAGGCTTGATGGAGCTCTAAGCAACCTGATCCAGTTGAGGACGTCCCTGCGTGCTTCAAGGGAGGTTGGACAAGCTGACCTTTAAAGGTGCCTTCCAACCCAAACCATTCTGTGACCCGATGATCAGCCTTTGCTTTGGGTTGGAGCTTCTTCATCACGAGCAGTATTTTGGCAGAGAGCTGTACCACGCTCGTGACACAGGGAGCCTGAGAGCAGTTGCCTTTCTCCAGAGAAAGCCAAACTAGCTCCTTTCAGAATCATGATATAAATATACATGAGAAACAAATGCACTAATTTACTGCTTAGTGGGTGGGGCTGTGTGTGTGAAAAAGGTGGTCGAGGACCACATCCCAGCTCCACCTTCCCTTTGGGGAGTTCCCTCTCCATAAGCCAAATGGTGAGGCTCCTCTATTTTGTGGTCTAACAGTTGTGTACAGGGAGAGGTTCATAGATTCACAGAATGGTCTAGGTTGGAAGCGACCTCAAAGATCATCTGGTTCCAAACTCACTGCCACGGACAGAGACACCTTCCACTAGACAAGGTTGCTCAAGGCATCATCCAGCCTGGCCCTGAACAACTCTAAAGAAGGGGGCATCCATGGCCTCCCCGGGCAAGCTGTTCCACTGTCTCCCCACCCTCACCATAAAGAATTTCTTCCTAATGTTAGGTTATGGTTGGACTTGATGAACCAGGTGATTTTATGGTCTTGTTAAGATTATTGATAGATTTGGAGTTTTGACTCAGAAATGTGCAAAAATGAGACCTGTTCCCCACCAGAGTCTCTATTTTTGCATCTTTCCATCAGATGGAGGCCCTGGTGAAGGGACTCCTCTTTGGGCTGCACAGAGGTAAAGCGAACAGGGCTCCTCTTACCTTGCCAAGGGTTTATTTCCCCCCTCCCCCTCCCCCCTTCTGGGTGAGCAGAAATCCTTGGAAGCTTACATTCACGTGTCTTTATGGCTTTTCATACAAGAAGAAGGGGAAAATACACCAAGGAGCCAATATTCCGCTGGCACATGGGACCTGCCGCAGCCCCGGATGATCAAGAAGCTCCAGTGCTGTGTTTTACTTAAAGCCCCCTTTTCTCCCTTATTTTCTCCACCCAGCTGTGCCAGCTCTGCTTCATAAAAAAATGTCAGATGTACCCAAGTTCTACAGACATCAGTTTTTCAAGCACCAGCTCAGGAGTATCTCCTGTCAGTGGAAAGGGAGTGTTTTGGGGCCGGGAGATGATAGAATTCATATTTGGTGAAGCAAGAGAAGGTGTATGGGAAGAAGCTGGGGTGAAAGCAGTGCTGGGGAGGCATTTGCTGGCACGAGGCCACCACGAATAGCTCTGACATAATGGCTCTTAAAATAATAATAATTTCCATGTTTTTCTTTCTATGATGTACCTCTTGAGCAGAACCCCCCGACAAAATAGTTGGACCTCTGCAAAGAAAGAGCATCTGTGTTTCATTTTAGAGCTGAAGAACAGTAATTAAGATGCTTTTGCAGAGCCAGGCCTTGGAAAACTAAAAATAAAAGCCATATAGGCTCAATACCAGACCTCTGAGCACCATATTTTTTTCTTTCCCCCACACCCCTGATTCTTGCCCTCCCAGCCCCATCAGATCTCAGCCCCATCATGCAAAGCATCTTTTCTTCATAGGGTCACAGAATTGTCATGGTTGGAAAAGACCTCTAAGATCATCAAGTCCAAGCAAAAGCGTAAGTCCCCTGGGCTTAAAATTGCTTTCTTCTCTCTCTCACATTTGACTGGTGAATATTGCAAGGATAACAAACAAACAAGCTGGGGTTTGGGTTTCTTTTTTTTTTTTTTCCCTGGCCCTCTATCACCTTTAGGTGCTTCTGGCCCCACACAAATGAAAAATTAATTTTCCCCAGCTCAAGCTGAAAGTGCTGAAAGAGGAACTGGGGCTCAATGGGATTCACTTTAAAGTGTTTGCAGGCATTCCAGGGTCATGCCAGAATGATAACCATCAGCTGAGGGGATGAGCAAGGCCCAGGGGAACTGGGAAATGCTCCGTAGCTCAACTGAAGAGGCGCAAAATACAGATATAGATTTGGGGTTTACACACCAATAAACTTAATTCTAGCAGGAGGATGATTAAAAATTAATAAGATGGTCAATGTGTAGAGAGGGCAAGGCACATCTGGAGGGAGGCTGGGCAAAGCTAACCTAGTTTATGTTGGGCCTCAATGGGGAAAAATAGGGCTGTCAATAAAGGGGAAGGCATAAGGATGGCAAGAGAGCAGGCAGGAGTTGCCTGTCTGGATTCATGGCTGGATGGATGAGTGTGAGTGTGATTTTGGCAGGCACAGCTCACCTCCCTCACCGAGCCCTAGAGATGAGGCAATGCTGGTGAGATACAGGTGATGGTGCCATAAGCATTGTGCCTTCCTGGTGGTGGGTGGCACAAGCATGGCCACATGCTGGCATGGAGAGGCTTTAATGGCCACCTAGGTCCTAAGGACATGAAATATATCTTTCTCTTGGAAACATTTCAGTGTTCAAGCAGCCTCTAGGCACAGTGGTTTTGAGGAGGAGCAGTTCAATAGGTTTCTCCCTCACCCAGGTGTCTGGGTTGGCTGGGGGCAGCTGTCTGGTTTAAACTGAGGTGAGGATTAATGCCTGAACTCCTCCATGGTCCTGCTGACACAGAGTTCAACATCTGCCACAGCTGGGCTCCAGGTTGCACTGCAGGTAGAAGACAGGTTTTTGGGGGTTATTTGTTGCTTTCCCACTGGCAGGACCCAGCCATGCCAGTGGAGCTTTGTCTGCAAGGTTCCTAGAAGGAGAGCAACTTTCCTTCTCCTCTTTTCCAAGCCTTTGCCGCCAACAGTAGGGGCTGGAAATTGTCCAAGGCTGTCGGTATAAATCTCCCTGACCTTGTTTCACTTGCAGTTCATTGTCTCCCATCAGCCCGGTGTCGACTTCCACTTTCTGGCTCATTTATTCCTTTTTCAGCTTTACAGTTTCATTTCCCAATCTTGCCTGTTGAACCCTGGGTGGGCAGGGGGCTGAGGAGGGGCTCCCAGCCCCTGAAAACCTCCCAGTTGGGTTGCCAAGGCAAATAACCTTGCAGGAGCTTGGATATGCAGCTGTAATGGAGTGTTCTGCAAGATGTGTCTGAGGATAGCTCATGGTAGAAGCCATTCTTGAAGGTGCAAGAAGTTAGGTGGGATGAGTAGGAGATGCTTCCCCTTGGAACAGGGTGCAGTGCTCTGATTCCAGTGAAAGCTGCCTGGATGCCAGCAGAAGGACCCATGGCCTGGTAGGGTTTGGGTTCAGTTCCTCTCTTGGTGCAGGGTATGCTTCTGTACAGGAATTTGTTGCTCTCCAGAGGGTTCTTGTTGTCATACTTCATGAACTATCCCCATCTTTCTGCACTGACCAGCTGCTTCCAGGGATCCTTGACTGTGAGGGAATGGCCTCATGACATGTGCTCATGGGATGGTGGTCTTACTGAGGAAGCAATGAGGCTGGCAGTCTTTGAGAAGTGGGCTGAAAAGTGACTAGTGATGGGAAGAGGATAGGACCTCATATTAGGGCAGTTCAAAGAATTGCAGGCTGGGATGTGTTGAAAGGGGTCTCTGAAGTTGCAGCCAGCATGGACATCTGCAGCTAGAGCAGGTTGCTCACAGCCCCAAACAACCTGACCTGCAATGGTTCCAGGAATGGGAGACATCTATCACCTCTCTGAGCAACCTGGGACAGTGTCTCACCATGCTCAGTGGAAAAAAATTCTCCCTTCTCTCTAGCCCAAATCTTCCTCTTTTGGTTTCAACCCATCACCCCTTGTTCTGTCACAACAGGTCCTGCTCAAAAGTCTGTCCCCAGCTTTCTGATCTGCTCCTCTAAGTCCTGAAAGGCCGGCAGAAGGCCTCCCTGGAGCCTCCTCTTCTGCAGGCTGGACAACCCCAACTCTCTCAGCCTGTTATTGCAGCAGAGGGCTTCCAGTCCTCTCATCATTGTTGTGGCCTCCATTGGCCCTGCTCCAGGTCCATGTCTCTCCTGTGCTGTGGACTCCAGAGCTAGTCCCAGCAGTGCAGATGGGACCCAAGGTGTGTGCATGAAACCGAGGAGGTATGTGAAGGCACCCAAAGCGTGTGCAAAGCAGACAAGCAGGGCTTTGCTTTCACACTTCTGGAGGAAAAGCCCAGAAGCCTTTAAACTGTATCCCCAGACCTTTGTGCAGGATTAGGACAGCTAATTGGATTTTATTCAAGGTTCGCCAGGAGCTCGGGAAAGGACTGGCCTGAAGGAGGGGAGATCAGAGGAAGCTATGGAGGAGCACTGTGGCTACCTTTGTGTAGAGAAAAGGCTGTAGGAAAGGCAGGAAAACCCCAGCAAGCAGCACAAAACCTCCTTGGTGTAAGCAGCTGCAAGAAATACTTGGGTTACGCAGGAGGAAAAACTTTCCAAGATAAGGAAAGCGGAAAAAAAAAACCAAACCCCAAACAACGACTAAAACCACCCAACTGAAAATCAATGTCCTGAGGGCTTGTGAAGGCTCCCTCCTTCTTTGGAGGTCTTAAAGCTTGGATTAGGGAGAGATCTGGCAGGAATGATCCTGCCTTGGGGCAGCCAGAGACCAGATGATGTGCTTGTCAGTTCTCTGCCTCCAAGAGCAGGGCTTGTGCTTCTCTTCTCCCGGGTGAGCTCGGTATCTTTGTGACCTTCCTTGGTGGTCTTCTAGCAGCAAGTCTATAAATACCCTTGGAAAGAGCTGAAATCCTGGAGAAAGTGGTGTATCTGTGTCTGTGTGTGTTTCCTTGCTTGGGCCAGGAGCTGAAGCTGAAGCCTGCTTTGGGGAGGGAGGGGAAGATGCCCACTGGACTTTTCTCTCCCCTTTGCCTCCACTGTGGTGGCAGAAGCTGCTTTCTGGTTTAATCTGATGGCAGCTCTGCATGTCTGAGGGATGAGGTCATGCTCACTCACCCGCAGCTGTCTGCTGCCTCTGCTTTGGTCCCTCTGCTTCAGGGAGCTGGAGGTGGGTGGGATTGCACTCCCTGCAAGAGGCTTTTGGTTTCTCTTTAACCATTAAGCACCACTGCAGACCTTCTTCTTGTGTGGATGGGTGTTCCACCTAGGATGGGGATAGGTAGGGGTAGAACCCTGGCCATTCCTCCATGCCCATCTTGTCTATGCCTGGAAAGCTTATCCATCTCCTTTGGGATGCTGGTTCAGGCCTTTCACAGGATCACAGGGTGCTAGGGGCTGGAAGAGACCTCTGGAGATCAAATCCATCTCCCCTACCAAGGCAGATTCACCTAAGGAAGGTCACACAGGAACATATCCAGGCAGGTTTTGAATGTGTCCAGAGATGGAGACTCCCCCATCTCTCCCGGGATGCTAGTTTATCTCTTCTGAGACTCGTCCATCTCTCCCAGGATGCTGCTCCATTTCTCCTGGGGCTCCTGCTTTCTTCTTGCAGCTGCTTTTAAAATCACAAACAAAACAAGCTAGCTGGAGAAAGGTGAGATCTTTGCCCTTCCCTTCACCTTCTTCCTTTTAAGTTTTTTTTGCTGTTTTTACCACTTCTTATCAGAAATTAGCCTGTCATTAGGGGAGGCTGATGGTTTCTCAATCCAAGGCAGCCTTTTGGATTAACAGTAGCTGACTGATGGCTAGAAACACATCCTTTCTTCTTGCTCCAATAGATCCTGAGCTCCTGCCTTCTAAACTCATGATATTATGGATAGAAAAAAAGTCAATGTAAGTAATGGTGTTGATTGCTATGATTCTATTAGACCTTCTTGCCCTCCTCTCCAGGAGGTTCGCACAGTGGTGCAAAATCCCCAGTGCCTATAAAGACACAAAAAATAGACCAAATTAAGTATTTTTCTATTGAAGAAATCCATCCAGCCTAATGTGAAGGTTTTCCCAGCCTTCAAATTCAAGATTCTGGCTGGGATGGGTAGAAATTGGTTACACCAACTTCAAGATGGGCAGAGATTGCTTACCACAAGATAAAAATCAGGCTTTAGGAACACATGCTGGAGCCTCCCAGAGGGAAAACAATATCTGGGGGTTTTAAAGCTGTTGGCAGCTTTCTTCTCTTGAAGGTAGAAAGAAAAGCTGCTCCCTCCTAGACCTAGAGGTCACCTAATAAAGAGGAAAGTCCCTGAAACCATGTCACTGGTGACTTCAGGGCTGAAGAGCCTACTGAATCAGAAAGCAGAATTGCAAAGTATATTATTGATGAAACAAATGGGGGCTGGAGATAAAACAGCACTGAAGGAAAGCAAAACAGGAAAAAAAGGCTCCATTTGAACTCTGAAATGGGAAAGAAGAGGTTAAGCCTAAAGTCAAGGAGAAGGATCAAACGGAGTTAAGACTAGGAGGGGGAAAGAGAAAAAGGTGAACACAGAGGGGCCAAAGCAAAGGGGAAGGACAGGGGAGGGCAAGGACAGTAGGGGGAGCAGAAGGGCTCGAGGTGGCTGCTGGGGTTGTCCTCATCAGCTGCAGTGGAGAAGGGGTGTTGAGGGCCTCCTGAGCAGCAAGAGTGGATGTGTTTATGGGGAGAAGAAGCTGGGATGTCCAGGTGCCCACCCTGCAGCCTTGGCTGAAGCCCCCTCTGGGGTGTGTGGGTCAGCCCCAGGTCTCCTCTGTGTAGGTTCTGCTCCACTTGGGGTGATGCTACAGAATCACAGCATTGCCAGAACAGTGGGGGTTGGAAAGGACCTGTGGAGATCATCTAGTCTAACCCCTCTTATTAAAGCAGGGTCACCCACAGCAGCTTGCTCAGGATCACAATGTCCAGGCAGGTTGGAGTCTCTCCAGAGAAGGAGAATCCACAACACTCTGGGCAGCCTGCTCCGGGGCTCCAGCACCCTTACACCAAAGAATTTTTCCCTCTGTTCAGAGAGAACTACCTGGGCTCTAGTTTGTGCCCGCTGCACCTTGTCCCTTTATTATCTTTAGAAGGTAAACATAGTGGGGAGCCACATGTTAGTTCATGGCCATCATCCTTTAGCCAGACTGACACCACTGAAGCCAGCTCTTTGGCAAGATCAGGGAAGAATTAATGGTCTAGAGGGTCTGGATAAATTCATGCATCCTGTGGGTGAAGAAGTAGTCTCTGTCTCAGCAGAAAAGTAATTAAGTGATGTTTTGTGAAACTGTTCTTCACAAGTTAGAGAGCAGCTTAGAGGAGAGGGACCTGGGGATGCTGGTGGACAGGATGACCGTGAGCCAGCAACGTGCCCAAGAAGGCAAATAGCATCCTGGGGTGTATTAGAAGTGGTGTGTATAGCAGGCTGAGGGAGGTTCTCCTCCCCCTCTACTCTGCCCTGGTGAGGCACATCTGGAATATTGTGTCCAGTTCTGGGCCTCTCAGTTCAAGAAGAACCTCAGGGAAGTGCTTGAAAGAGTGCAGAGCAGAGCCACAAAGATGGTGGAGGCAGCAGAACATCTCCCTGCTGAGGAAAGGCTGAGGGAGCTGGGGCTCTTTAGCTTGGAGGAGCCTGACAGGTGACCTCATTCATGTTTATAAAGATGTGAAAGGAGGATGGAGCTCACTGATGTCCAGTGATAGGACAAGGGGTGCAAGCTGAAGCAGAGGAACTTCCATGTGAACACAGGGAAAAACTTTTTTACTGTGAGGGTGCTGGAGCCCTGGAACGGGCTGCCCAGAGCAGTTGTGGAGTCTGCTTCTCTGGAGATATTCAAACTCTGCCTGGATGTCTTCCTGAGTGACCTACTCAGGTGATCCTGCTCTGGCAGTGGGGTTGGAATGGACAATCTCTGTGGGTCCCTTCTAACCTGTAATGCTCTGTGATTCTGTAAAGAATGCTCTTTATTACATATTTTGTCATACATCTATTTAGTCAAAACAAGGACTTGTTCCAGCTTTAATGTTCCAATGGGTGCATATCTACCCAAATCACCTAAAATGCTTGGAGCACAAATTCTTCTATCTTCCATGCAAAGAATCTCTTGCAGATCACTTCTTGTGATTAATTACATGTTGCACCAAGCAACAGAAGCATGCAAGGGCTGAAATGGAGAAATAAAATCTGTTTCTCCAACTTGAAATTCTTCTCTAGTTGAAGTAAGCTTATTCATCTCTTCTTCTGTCTGGAGGCATCTCGTGGCTTTACCTACAGGGGTTTATTTGGTTGGATTTTAATCACCAAGACTTCAGTCTCCCCTTCTCTCTTCAAAACCTAACCCTGCCACCCAGCAGCCACCTCTGCAGCTCTGGGACAATGCTTTGGCAGCACCTATTCTGAAGAACAGGACTGGAGAAGACTGAAGAACCTCTTCTCTCACCAGAAACAACTGCAACAGGAATGTCTCCATGGGGCTCCCAATCTCGTTCTGGCAGCCCCACCATTTACCTACGTTCACAGCAGAGGTAAGCAGAGCCTTTCCAAAGGTGGCTTTTATCAAATGGTGGTTCTCTTCTTCTGTTCCTGGCATCACTGCACTATAGGGCTGGGAGCAGATCCTCCTGGAGGCACTACTGAGACAGGAGAATAGTGAAGAGGTGATTGGGTCCAATCAGCATGGCCTCACCAAGGGCAGATCCCGCCTGACAAACCTGGTGGCCTTCTATGAACAGGTCACAACATGAATAGATGAGGGGAGAGCAACTGATGTCATTTACCTGGACCTGAGCAAAGCCTTTGACACTGTCCCGCACCACATCCTGGTCTCCAAGCTGGTGACACATGGGTTTGATGGGTGGACCACCAGATGGATAAAGAACTGGCTTGATGGCTGCACCCAAAGAGAGGCTGTCAATGGGTCCATGTCCAAGTGGAGACCAGGGACAAATGCAGTCCCTCAGGGATCAGTCCTGGGACCAGTCTTGTTCAACATCTTTGTGGGTGCCATGGACAAAGGCACTGAGTGCACCCTCAGCAAGTTTGCTGATGACACCAAGCTGTGTGGTGCAGCAGACATGCTGAAGGGCAGGGATGGCATCCAGAGGGACCTGGACAGGCTGGAGAGGTGGGCACAAGCCAACCTCAGGAGGTTCAACAAGGCCAAGTGCAAGGTCCTGCATCTGGGTCGGGCAATCCCGAGCACAAATCCAGGCTGGGCAGGGGCTGGCTGGAGAGCAGCCCTGAGGAGAGGGACTTGGGGGTGCTGGTGGACGAGAAGCTCAACATGAGCCAGCAGTGTGCACTTGCAGCCCAGAAAGCCAACCAGATCCTGGGCTGCATCAGGAGAAGTGTGGCCAGCAGGTTGAGGGAGGTGATTCTCCCCCTCTACTCTGCTCTGGTGGGACCCCACCTGGAGTACTGCATCCAGTTTTGGAGCCCCTATTACAAGAGGGATGTGGACATGCTGGAGCATGTCCAGAGAAGGGCCACAAGGACGATCAGAGGGCTGGAGCACCTCTGCTGTGAGGACAGACTGAAAGAGTTGGGGCTGTTCAGTCTGGAGAAGAGGAGGCTCCCAGGTGACCTTATTGTGGCCTTCCAGTATCTGAAGGGGGCTTACAGAAAAGCTGAGGAGGGACTTTTGAGGCTATCAGGGAGTGACAGGACTAGGGGGAATGGAGCAAAGCTGGAGGTGGGAAGATTCAGATTGGATGTGAGGAGGAAGTTGTTCAGCATGAGAGTGGTGAGAGCCTGGAACAGGTTGCCCAGGAGGGTGTTTGGGGCCACTTCCCTGGAGTTGTTTAAGGCCAGGCTGGATGAGGCTCTGTCTAGCCCGGTCTAGGGTAGGGTGTCCCTGTCCACGGAAGGGGGGTTGGAACTAGATGATTCTTGTGGTCCCTTCCAACCCTGACTAAGTCTATGATTCTAAATTACATCCTCCCAAAAAGATCCAAAATAATAATGTTAATGGTGGTGCTGATAGGAGCTTTGCAGCCTGGCATGTTGTTTGCCCTGCTTTGCCTTTCCCATCACATGCTGGCTCCTGCAGCAGCTTAGATGACAAGGTCTTCACGGTAGGTATTACCTCTTAGCATAGCTTTGGGTTGGTCAGTGTAACCCAGATTGCCCCTGAGGCCCTAGATAAGTAACATCCATGCAAATGGAACGTCCACCAGCATAACTGGTATTACCGATGACATAGCACAGTCTTGCTCTGAAACTGGCCTTAGACTCCTGTCTAGATGGAGTGTTAGAAAGGAAAAAAAGATAAAAAACCTGGACCTGGCACATGCAAATGGACCAGAAGGTGGTGATTGAGATGAGCTTTGGGCAAGAGATGCCCAAAGACAGACCCTACTGTGCAGGGCTCTGCTGCCCTGGACTTAGAGCATTCTCATGGTGGGTGTCTTGTCTTCTGCCATGAATCACAGAATCACAGAGTGCCAGGTTGGAAGTGACTTCAAGGATCATGTGGTCAAACCTTTCTAGACAACAGTCACAGAATCACAGAGTCACAGAACTTTAGAGGTTGGAAGGTACATCTGGAAATCATCAAGTCCAACCTCCCTGCCAAGACAGGATCACCTAGGGTAGTTCACTCAAGCTGGCCCAGCACATGGTCAAGCTGAGCCTCAAAACCATCCTACATAGGGGACTCCACTGCTTCCCTTGGGAGATGATTCCAATGTCCAACTGTTCTCATGCTGACAAATTTTCTTCTTCAGTCCAATGAGAGAATCTCCCCGGTAGTAACATATCCCCACCACCCTTTGTCTTTTCCATGGGACATATTGCATATAATTTAGTTGGGATGTCAGTGTTAGATGGACATGTAACACTAAAGAGGAGAAATAACTTAGACATATAACTTATTTAGAGAATAAAGGTAACAGATGAAGGACTGTGTCAAATATTGAAAAAAAAAATTCCTATTAAGAATTTTCTGTAAAAAAAACTTATAGATAATGAAGCATAAATTACAAAACCTATTGGAAGTGCCTGGTAACTCTCTGCACACCAGATAAGCATAACTACATATCTGGAGAGCAATCCTGTGGAAAGGCACCTGAGGGTCTTGGTGGATAACAAGTTCAGCAAGAGTCAACAGTGTGCTGCAGCAGCAAAGGACAACAGGATACTGGGTTGCATCAAAAAGGGCATTACCAGCAGAGAAAAAGAAGTCGTCTCACTGTACTCAGTGTGTGTCAGATCACAACTGGAGACTGCATGCTGTTTTGGTGCTCACTGTACGAAAAGGATGTGAACACACTGGAAAGTGTCCAGAGTAGGGCCATGAGAATGATCAGAGGACTGCCACATGAGGAAAGGCTTTGAGAACTGGATTTGTTCAGACTTGAGAAGAGAAAGATTAGGGGAGACCTTACTACCACATACCAGAACATACAAGGTGGAAACTGAGACAATGGAGACTCACTTTCTCTGAGGAATCACATGGAAAAGAAAGGGGCAATGAGATACAAGTTTCTTTTGGGGAGGCTCCAACTGGAATCCAGAAGAAAATTTTTCACAAGAACAGTTAGATATTGGAACAATCCCCCAAGTATTGGATTCCACTACATTAGTCACTTCTAAGACTTGGCTTGACAGGGTGCCAGGCCATCTCACTTAAACTACACTATCACTTAGAAAGGTTGGACCAGAGAATCCTTGAGGTCCCTTCCAACCTGGCATTCTGTGATTCTGTAAATGCATAAGTAAATCAAACCAAGGTAAGCAAGCAAGCTAGCAAGACGTATCTGCCTTGCTATCTTGAGCAGTTGGTTTAATAACTCATTTTCCCAGGTTTGCAGATGCTTAGAGCAAATCTTGCGCTCTATCTCGTGTTCATTTTTTAATGAAAATAAGTGATGAGTGTCTCAAGGCACTGCATTGTTATCTCTGTTCCTAGAGGAGGAGTAGAAAAAGTCATCGTGCTGAGACCCCACCTGCAGTGCTGGTTCTGGCTCTAGAGTCCTCAGCACAGGAGGGACGTGGACGTGTTGGAGTGGGACCAGAAGAGGTCACAGCAATGATGGGAGGGCTGGAAGCTCTCTGCTCTGAGGCCAGGCTGAGAGAGTTGGGGTTGTTCAGCATGCAAAAGGCAAGGTTTCAGGGAGACCTTCTGGTGGCCTTTCAGCACTTAAAGGGGCTGATAAGAAAGCTGGGAACAGACTTCTGAACAGGGCCTGTTGGGACAGGACAAGAGGTGATGGGGTTTAAACTTCAAGAGGGAGATTTAGATTAGAGAGAGACTATATATACACATATATATATATATATATATGTATATATATATATACACATATATA
>VWZI01021442.1:352502-426733 GCA_013396835.1 Psilopogon haemacephalus | reverse complement strand
CCCCTAGCATCCCGCCTGCCTGCCCCGCCGCGCCGCGCCGCCGGGCCCCAAATGGATTATCTGCGGCTGGTGCTCTCCTGCCTCGTCCCCCTGCACGGCTGCCTGGCCGCCGGCAGTGCCCCAGGTACGGCCCCTGACCCCCGGGGAGAGGTGGAGGATCCTCTGTTGGGTGTGCGTGTGTTGTTTTGACAGGTGGTTTGTACCCCGGAGGATGGGGGGTTGTCGGTTTTCAGTGGGAAATCGGGGTAGGTGGAGGTTGGGCGAGGAAGAGTTGGCGTGTGAGGGGCACGTCAGCCTGAGTTTATTCTGCTACGCTGGACGCAGCCGGTTAAAACTACAAAGCGGAGCCTGGTCGGGATGGAAAAACAGTTGTTGGGCTCGCCGAGCTTCGCTAAAGGCTCCTCCAGTTGGCTTGGCCACCGAAATGCCACCCGTTGACCGGGATGCTCCGTTTCCCTCACCGACCCGTTTCTTTTCCATCTTCTCTCTGCAGAGCTCCTCCTGGCCGGCAAACTCAGCGAGTATGGTGTGATCGTCCCCTTCAGCGCCGATTGCCGGGGTCGCTTCCTTTCGCACGTGGTGTCCGGTGAAGCGGCGGCGACGGTGGGGATCGGCGAAGCTGCCTGTCCCCCGTCCCCGCGTCCATCCCACCGCCACCGCCGCCGCCGCCGCCGCCGCATCCCGCGCAGCGCCCTCGATGAGTCCCCCCGGGTGCGCGGGGCCGCCGGCCGCTTGCTCTACTTCAATGTCACCGTTTTCGGGACGGAGCTGCACCTCCGGCTGAGGCCCAACCAGCGGCTGCTGCCGCTGGGCACCGTGGCTGAATGGCAGGAGGATTTTGAGGTGCTGTTTCGGGAACCCCTCCAACAGCGGTGCCTTTTCACCGGCGACATCTCCGGCATGCCTGGAGCCGCCGTGGCCATCAGCAACTGCGATGGACTGGTAAGCTGCAAGCTGATTGGGGTGATTTGTGTGCGCTGCCCTTGTTCTGTGTGGTTGAGGAATGGGTTTTGGGATGGTTTTCTCTTAGAGGTGGATTATGGTGTCCTACAGCCTGATGCCCTTTTGCCTGTGGGTTCCTTTTCCCCATGTTACTCTCGAGTAGGGCAGGGCAGTACACATGGGAGCGCTCCATACTTCCCCTGTATATGCACCAGTATTTGTTTAACGAGGGCAAAAATAATGACCTGGGGTTGATTCCTGCCTGGAGATGGACAGTGTCAGAACTGGGCACCCACACTGCTGTCAGTGCTGCTGCATCCTTGCTCATCCATGCTTTGCTCACCCATGCTTTGCCTTGGAATGTGATTTAGGAACTTTTTCTCTATGTTTCCCACCTCACAAATGACGCTGAGCATGCTTGGGCATGTGAAATGCCTGTTAGCAGGTGGCCTTGCTCCTGCTAAGCATATTTTTGGGGCAGAACCTCTTTTTTGACTAATGACTGACATGCTCAGAGCCTTTTGACTTTCTGGGAGCAGAGTGAGCATGGTTCAGCATCCATATGACTCACTGCCACCATGCTTTAAACACTTAAATGGCTGCATTACCTCTTTAGCCCTGGCGTCTGCTCAGCCTGTGGGTTCCCACCTTCGATAGTGCTTGAAGAATCACTTCTTTTTTCATACTTTTAGCCCATTGCCTTTCAGATTTCCTCTGAGCCAATTTAATTCTTGTTTCAGGTGCCAGCATTTGCTGTTTTCACCTGGTACCCCTAATATTACTTCTCAGTTGGTGTAAAAGCCTTATTTTGTCATTTGTATATGTATGCGTATATATGCCTCCTTCTTTTTTTGGTTGCTTTATTCTGGGAGTTCCTGAAGCCAATTTTGGCTGTGAGCACAAACAGTTTGGCATTCCTTTCTTTTTATACAGTGCCTGGTGTTGATGTAGGAGCAGAAATGATAGAGCAGCACAGCTAGAAATACAAACTTCACTTCCATATAGTAACTTATTTCCCCCTCCCCACCTCACCCTCTCCCCCTCCCTGCCTCCCAGTTTTAGCACAAAAGCCACACCTTTTGAAGGATCCTTTTTGGATTCAGCTGTGAATTTGGGCAGGAATTTCTCTGACATGGATCACTCTGGGGCTGGCAAATTTGGTTGGGCTGGAAAAGCTTTAAAGATACTTCCTATCACTCAGGCAAGCAACTGGTAGCTCTGTGTCTGGAAGTTGCATTGCAAATGTAATTTCTGTTGTCATTGTGAGAGAAGGGATGGTGGAAGAGGTTTGCAGCTGAATCCATGTTGTGCCACAGCTAGGAAGAGCGAGCCCGTCTTAAGTAGTCTTGAGTTTAACTTTTCTGTTTTTTTGGGGGGCTTTAACCCCAAGTTCTCCATCCTCTCCCCTTGCACATGGGGGTTGTGATTATTTTTGCCCTTGTTCCAGCCATCCAATGGCCATGTTTGGGATGTATCTGGTACTGCAGGATGCTTCTTAGGTGGATTTATTGAGCTATAGCTGTCTTGCCATCCCAGGTTGCCTCAAGCCCACTTTTCTAAGCTCCTGTAAGTGGCTCTTCCTGCAGGATCAACAGCTCAAGATGCTTGCTTCATCCTCCTTTCCCTTCTTTAACTTCTGTGGGGACTTTGTGGCCTCTGGAGCTGGCTAGGATTGGCTTTTCTAAGTGACCAAGTGACTCTTCCCCCAGGTTCAGCACCTTGGGGTGCTTGCTTCATCCCCCTTTCCTTTTGTTAACCTCTGTGGAGGTTTTGTGGCCTTTGTACTGGGTGGGATTAGCCAAGCCACATTGTGCTGATGCAGGGGGGTTTGCAAGGGCTTTTCTGCAGACGGCTTTGGTGCATCCCCGAGTCTGAAGCTATCCCAGGACAGTGTTAGCATCGTGGTTGCTGATGTGTTGCCTCACAGATGTTTTATTTCCTCCTATAGAGCTCTAGCAGCACGAAGGAAGATTAAAAAAATACTACATCTATCTTTTTTTTTTTTCTTCCTGCAATGCCTTTCTGCTCCATGGCCAACAAGTAAAGTGCAAGCAGTTTCCCATCATCTGACGGAGCAATCTGCCATCGTCCGATGGGGCCATGTGGTGATTGCAGGCTGGGGGAAGAGGTCAGGAGGACAGAGGAACAGAGCCTGAGGAGAGGCTCTGCTCCTCTCTCATTGTGATACAGCCAATGCAGCAGTTGGTTTCTCTCTTTCATGGGTTTTCTGACTAATATAGATTGCTGCTTCTCTGGTTTAAGTTAGTCTTACAGCTAAAATATCCCCTTTGGAGGAGCTGTGAGACCAAGAGGATGCCCAAATCCAGAATCACAGAATGGTAGGGGTTGGATGTGACCTTTGGTGATCATCTAGTTCATCTCCACTCCTAAGGCAGGGTAACCCACAGCTGGCCAGGATCATGATGTCCAGGTGAGTTTGGAGTCTCTCTAGAGAATGAGACTCCACAACCTTTCTGGGCAGCCTGCTCCAGGAAATCTCACAGGAAAGAATTTTGTTCTGTTCAGATGGAAGCTCCTGGGCTCCAGTTTATGTCCATTACCCTTTTCCTGTCACTGGAAAACACTTCGAAGGGTCTGGACTCATCCTCTTGCCCCCAACCCTTTAGCTATTGATGAGTATTGATCAGATCCCCTCTCAGACTGCTCTCCTCCAAACTTTTCGCTCTCAACCTTTCCTCCTCACAGAGATGCTCCAAGCCTCAGCAACTTTGTAGCCTCTGATGACCTCTCTCCAGTAGTTCCCTGTGTCTCTTGAACTGGTGAGCCCAGAACTGGACCTGGTTCTCCAGATGTGGCCTGACTAGAGCAGAATAGAAGGAGAACCTGCCTCAGCCTGCTGGCCACACTCTCACTGAATGATCCCCAGGTTCCCACTGACCTTCTTGGCCATGAGGGTGCATTGCTGTTTCATGGTGAACTTGTCCACCATCACTTCCAGGTCCTTCTCCATAGAGCAGGTTAATCCATAATATGTACTGGTGCAGCAGGTAAAACCCCATGCATGGGCAGAAGTCCAAAACAGTGATAAAAAAGAGCTTTAGCAAATTAGCAAATGGAGCAAGAATCTGAGAGTCACAGAATATTAGGGGTTGGAAGGGATCTCCAGAGATTGTCCAGTCCAACCCCCATGCCAAAGCAGGATCACCTATGGCAGGTTGCACATGAACTTATCCAGGCATGTTTTGAAAGTCTCCAGAGAGACTCTGCAACCTCTCTGGGCAGACTGTTCCAGAACTGCATCAAAGATGAGATGAGAGGATGGTATTTATGACCATGCTGTACCTCCTGTGTGAAGCAGCAGAGCATCTGGGAGGGATGTTGATGATCAGGACGTCCTAGAGAGATAGGGGCTAACTTGATATGGGGAGCACCAACAGTAGGTGGTGGTGCTCTTCGGCATGCCTGTGCCCTGGAATTGCTATGAACTTGTGCTTGAAGTTCTCCATTGGTTTCAAAATGGACTTGTGGCTTTTGCATCCCAGTATAGCGTGCGTGGGAGGCACAGGGCCACGCTTGGCCACTGCTTTCTGGTCAAAGGAAGTGTTCTGGGATGCTGTGGATGAAGTTTGTGTACACAAAGAGATTAGGCTGTGTATAAACAGAGGCTGAGATTATAAATAATGAGGGGGAGGGGAAAAAAAAAAAAGAAAAAGTCCCAGCTCTTGAAAAAGACAGCACACATTAAGTCCCCTAAATCCATATTTAGCCATGTAAGTGAGCTGGTTTTGCTTTTTTGCTTCCCTCCCTCAGATGCCAAAACCATGGCACCTTCCACATGGGTTATTTGCTGCAGGGCATCCACGCGTGCAAAATCCGGCCCTTTTCTTTTTGTGTCTCATACCAGGGTGGGAACGTGCTGCTGGCCAGAACATCCCAGCCACCAAATTCCTCACTGCTAAAGTAGTGTTAGGCAGAAATCTTACCCCCCTGGCCCTGGAGGGACACATCCGGCGGCAGTGACAACATCCCATCTTTCCATGCTGGCTTTAGCAGCATGTGGTTGAGCATTGAGCATTGCTGATTGCAGAGACAGGTGAGGAATTGTCATCTGTAAGACAACCTGTTTGCTTTCCTTGCCTGACTTTGCCCCGCTGCTCTCTGGGATTGTCTGCTGCAAATCATAGACCCAGCGTCTTTTTGGTGGTGACCAATGATAGGATAAAGAACTAAGGGTGCAAGCTGCAATGCAGGAAGTTCCACCTTGACACGTGAAGAATCTTCTTTACTGTGAGGGTGATGGAGCACTGAACCAGGCTGTCCAGAGAGATTGTGGAGTCTCCTTCTCTGGATGCGTTCAGGACCCATCTGAATGCCTTCCTTTGTGGCCTGCCCTTGATGATCCTGTTTTGGCAGGAGAGTTTGACTGGACAATCTCTGGAGGTCATTTCCAACCCCTATCATTCTGTGATTCTGTGATTTTTCCATCCCTGTCAACCTGGCTTGCTTTGGGGTCTTTGAATCACATAATCACTGCATGGTTTGAGTTGGAAGGGATCTTAAAAATACCTAGTTCCAATCCCCAACTAATGGCAGGGATCTTAGAAGACCTTTGGGGTCTTCTCCAACTGAAACTAATTTCTGGATGTATGGATAGGTGACAGCAGATAAGCAGAGCCTCAAAGACCTCTTGAATAGCAATTAATAGGGAATGAAGGGAAAAACAGAGGGCTGGAGCACCTCTGCTATGAGGACAGGCTGAGAGAATTGGAGTTGTACAGCCTGGAGAAGAGAAGGCTCCAGGGAGACCTTCTTGTGGCCTTTCGGTACTTAAAGGGGCTGATCAGAACGCTGGGGATGGACCTTTGAGCAGGGCCCCTCGTGACAGCACTAAGGCTGATCATTCCAACTAAAAGAGAGAGGATTACGTGGGGCAGAAGGAGTAAATGCTTTCCACTGAGGGTGGTGAGACACTGATCCAGGTTGCCCAAGGAGCTGGTAGATGCCCCATCCCTGGAACCATTCCAGATCAGGTTGCTTGTGATGCAGATGTCCCTGCTGACTGCAAAGGGGTTGGGCTAGGTGACCTTTAAAGGTCCTTTCCAACCCAAGCTGTTCTGTGATTCTATGAACGCTCCCCATCAGTGATGTCCCTGCACAAAAGATGTCAATTTGTCTCTCAGGATTTGCCTTGCAGCTCCTGAACTCCAGGGTTAATTTGGGGAAGAAAAAAGGTGTTGGTTTCAATGGCCAGGGGGTGACATGTCCCTTTGGTTACATAGATTGCTGTGTCCTCTGCTGGGCATGAGGGCTTTTCTCCAATGTGATAATCCTTGTTTTTGGCAGCCAAGCCCTATTTGGGCTGAAAACCTAATTAATTAGTTTACACTGAGTGTGTCTCTGTGCCCTAACCCTGCCAGGGGCTACATTTCAATCCTGGCTTGGGTTGCCTGGCAAATCCCAGGTGAAGCAACTCCCAAAATCTCTTCCCTTTGCACAAAAAGCAGGGAAGATCAATCAGGGAATGCAGAGGGTTGCATTCAACGAGTTGCTGCAGACGGAGAGGTCCCAAAATAGTGATGGAGCACGCCTGCACCATACCCTGGTGCCACGCACACCGTAGTGATGCCAGATGTGATGCAGCTCCATGCCAGGCAGATGCATCCCTCTACACGTCCTCCTGATGCCCTTGCTGGGCAGTCTCTGGGTGGAAGAGGGGAGCTGGCTATGGGGCCTGGTTCACACAGCCCAATTTTCTGAGACTTTTTGTCCAAATTAGGTGTGAATGGCGTAGGAAAAATACATACTGTGCTCGCAGCTGGATTTCCCCTTCCTCGGCGCTCTTTGCCTCACTGCCATTATTAACTTTTCCACATTTTTGCTGTGTGGAAGTGTCAGAATTTCCTGAATTCCTGTGGGAGTTGGAGCTTTCTATCCAGGGTGCTAGGAAGGGGTCCTTGCTTAGCAAGGCTGGCATGGAGCCAGTTCATCTCTCCCGTAGCATGGGGAGATGCAGGAGAGCTGGAAAAGAGACTTCATTCGCTGCGAGCTGGCAGGGCTGGGTTTGGTGTTTTCCTTAAAATAAAAAGTCTCTTTTCCCTCTTTCCAGTGGAATTATCCTCAAAGGGCCATTTTCCAGTTTGGGAATTACCTTCATTGAGAGCTGCAGATAGCATCTTGTGTTAGAAATGTCAGTAACGAGAGTCCTACCGTGCCAGATTTTATTTGATGTGGTATTGTTAAACCAAATAAAACTGGGGGTGGCAAATTGATCGTCAAGGACGGGATCAATCTCTTGGCAAGAGCCCAAGGAAAGCTTTATTTGGGCTTTTTAGTTGGTGTCTGGTTTCTCTTGCTGCCTCCCTATGGTTACAACCTTCCCAAAATGCTGGAATACAACTTGAGCTGCTCCTTTCTAAGACTGAGCGGATTGGTGCATGCCTCTTGTGATGGTGGTGTGCCAGGTTGTTACTTTTTGTTTCAGTAAGCACCAAGGTAGTTGCTGTGGTGTCTGTTTCATTTATGAGGCTGCTCTGATCATTGAATCACAGGCTGGTTTGGGTTGGAAGGACCTTTAAAGATCATCTAGTGCAATGCTCCTGCAGTCAGCAGGGGAAATCTGCATCAAGCCACAAGCAGCCTAACCTGGAATGGTTCCAGGGGTGAGGCATCTACCACCTCTCGGGGCAACTCGGGCCAGTGTCTCACCACCCTCAGTGTAAAGCATTCCTTCCTTACATCCAGACTAAATCCCCCTCTTTCAGTTTCAAACTATCACCCCTCATCCTGTCACAAAAGAAGTCTATCCCCAGCTTTTTGTGCAAAGGCAAGAGATTTTTGGGATGTCTGTGGGACACGGAGTTGCTTCACCTGGGCTTTGCCAGGCAACCCAAGCCAGGATTGAAATGTAGCCCCTGGCAGGGTTAGGGCACAAAGACACACTCAGTGTAAACTAATTAATTAGGTTTTCAGCCCAAACAGGGCTTGGCTGCCAAAAACAAGGATTATCACATTGGAGAAAAGCCCTCATGCCCAGCAGAGGACACAGCAATCTATGTAACCAAAGGGACATGTCACCCCCTGGCCATTGAAACCAACACCTTTTTTCTTCCCCAAATTAACCCTGGAGTTCAGGAGCTGCAAGGCAAATCCTGAGAGACAAATTGACATCTTTTGTGCAGGGACATCACTGATGGGGAGCGTTCATAGAATCACAGAACAGCTTGGGTTGGAAAGGACCTTTAAAGGTCACCTAGCCCAACCCCTTTGCAGTCAGCAGGGACATCTGCATCACAAGCAACCTGATCTGGAATGGTTCCAGGGATGGGGCATCTACCAGCTCCTTGGGCAACCTGGATCAGTGTCTCACCACCCTCAGTGGAAAGCATTTACTCCTTCTGCCCCATGTAATCCTCTCTCTTTTAGTTGGAATGATCAGCCTTAGTGCTGTCACGAGGGGCCCTGCTCAAAGGTCCATCCCCAGCGTTCTGATCAGCCCCTTTAAGTACCGAAAGGCCACAAGAAGGTCTCCCTGGAGCCTTCTCTTCTCCAGGCTGTACAACTCCAATTCTCTCAGCCTGTCCTTCCGGCCTTCAGGTCATTGTTACAACCTCCTCTGCCCCCGTCCTTATTCCCTTCCTGTGCTGAGGGCTCCAGAGCTGGTGCCAGCGGTGCCCGTTTGGTCTCAGCAGGGTGGGGTTGATGAGAGCAGACGCAGGTGGGCTCCTGGCAGCATGTCTCGTCCTTTCTCCTTTGGGAGCAGGCAGGGCTGAGGAGGTCTGGGCCGATTTGTTCCTTGAGCCATGCCCAATCAGCCAGGAGCTGTGTAGCGGCAGAGGCCCGAGTGGGCCGTGGCGGAGGCCCCGGCTCTTTCAGACGCTAATCCAGCCTTGCCCCGGCCCGCCGCTGCCGCCTGCCTCCCTCCGCCTGACTCAGCGAGGCCTGGCTTTCGCCCTAAGCCCGTAAGCCGGCTTTGGGGTGCCTCACCCTGGGTGGAACGCTCCGTGGCAGGGCTGCTGTGGGGGTGGAAGTGTCCCAGCAGACCTTCTCTTGGGGCGGGGGCGACTCCTGCCTCTGGGTTTAAATAGGAATCTGGGCTGGGGGTCCACACCGCTGCTGCTCCAGCCCCAACTTGTACCGGTGTGCCAGGGGGGTGGTCAGGGGGCTGGAGAGCTGCTCCTTAGGGGCCAGGCTGGAAGGAACGAGGTGGTTCAGCCTGGAGAAGAGAAGGCTCAAGGGAGCCCTTAGAGCTACGCGTCGCTATCTGAAGGGGACCTACAGGAAGGCTCTGGAGGGGCTGTGTAGAAGGGCTGGCAGTGATAGGATGAGGGGCAATGGTTTGGAACTGGAGCAGGGCAGAGTTAGGAAGTTCTTTACAGTGAGGGTGGTGAAATAGTGGAAGAGGCTGCCCAGGGATGTGGTTGAGGCCCCATCCCTGGAGACATTCAAGTTCAGACTCGATATGGCCTAGGGCAGCCTGATCTAGTCAGGAGTGACTGTGCTGACCTTTGGGGGTCCCTTCCAGCCCAGTGCAATCTATGCATCTAGAAGCATGTTAGTTGGTGGGAAACCATCAGCATGATTCCTGTGTGTAAAACTCAGATGTGTTTGTTATGCCTGTGCCAGATGCTCCATGCTCCATCCTTCCTAGCTACTTGTTGTCTTAGGCAATGGATGCCCACCTTCTCTTAGCATATACCTTCAGAGATTGAAAAGCCATGTAGATGTCGTGCTGAGGCAAATGATTTAGTGGTGATCTGGCACTGATGAGTTAATGGTTGGACTTGATGATCTTAAAGGTCTCGTCCAGTCAAAAGTATTCCATGATTCTGTGCAATAAATAACAGCAGCTTGGACCTGTCCTATCATCATGGACTTGTTCCACCATCACTGAACCTGACCTGTGGCTTGATCTCTCTGTCATCATCACCACCTTGCCTGGTGCACCAGACTCGTGCTGAACCTGGCTGTGATCTTTCCAATCTTAGGTTGCCCAGAGAGGTGGTGGAAGCCCCATAGAACGGCTTGGGTTGGAAGGGACCTTCAGAGGTGAACAGGGACATCCTCCACTAGATCAGGTTGCTCAGGGTCCTGTTGAGCCTCACCTTAAATAGCTCCAGGGATGGGGCCTCAACTCTCTCGGCAACCTGTTGTAGCCTTCCACCACCCTTATGGTAAAGGACTTGTTCCTGCCATCCAATCTAAATTGTAATTTAAAACCATCTCTGGAAACATTTGAGATCAGGTTGTTTGGGACTCTGAGCAATCTGATCTAGTTGCAGATGTCCCTGCTTACTGCAGGGCTATTGGACTAGATGACCTTTAAAGGTCCCTTCCAACCCAAACCAGTCTGTAATTCAATGTTCTGTCTCCTTGGTTGGAGATGGTTGGAAAAGCCCTAGCTGATGAGGTCCCTCATGACCTGAACATCTCCTGTGGGAAGGCCATGAGTGTGTCTGGCAAGTTCATCCTGGCTCAGTTGCCCAGGCTTGGATTCCTCAGGAAGGAGGTGAAACAAAAGCAGCCAAAAACCTGCTTTCCAAAGAAGTTAAGCAGCTAATAAAACTCAAGTGAAGCAGGAAATTTGATGAAGTCTGAGAGAGCCAGGTTGGCTGATGCCAGGATGAATGCCGTGCTACATGAAGGCAAAGGGGATCCAATGACCCAGGTGGGCTTGGAAGAGCTCCAGGTTTGCCTGGCCAACATCTTCCTACCTCTCTGTGCAGTATCTGTCTATCTGTATTTTGTTTTGATTTGATTTGTTTGGAACCCTTTCATCACAGGGATTTGGTGGAAGCAAGGCAGAAGCCAGGATGTTTCCAGCCATGTTTGCTGTCTCATTCATTTTCCTGCCATGTTTAGGAGGTGCAGCACTTCCCAGCTTCTCCAAAAGGGACAATCCTCAAGCACTTGTGTCTTTTTCCTTCCTTCTCTCTGTGATCGCAGCTCTTAGATTTGGTGAAATGCCTGATTTCCTCCCCAGCACTGTGGGATTGGAATGGGGATGGGCATAGGGATGAGGATGAAGATGGGGAAGGTACAGGGAAGTGAGGTGGCTTGGAAGTCCAGGGTTAAGTGGTAAAACTCCTGGATGATTTTTAAGGTCCCTTCTAACCTAAACCCGTCTGTGAATCTATGGACATGTCAATGGATCCATCCCAGTGGTGTGGAGTAGCAACAAGCCATGGGGTCTATTTTGCATGCTTTTTCTCCTTGCCTACTCTACACCAGTCTTCTCTGAGTATATTGAGTATGTGTATGTCCACCTGTGTGTCTACAAAACCACACCTTTGGGGTTTTTTTGTTCTGTTTTGTTTTCCCCTTGTCTTCTTTGTGGAGTCCAGGCTGGCTTAATTCGGACAGATAGCAATGAGTTCTTCATTGAACCCTTGGAGAGGGGGCAACAGGAGATGGAGGAGCATGGGAGAGCCCATGTGGTGTACCGCCGCTCAGCCATCCGTCAGGACAGCACCCAGCCCCGCCATGACCTCCACTCTGAAGGTAGGACCTCCTTCAAGCCAGTCTTTCCTGGCAATTGATAACAACTCTGTCTTCAGGGGGGAGGATTTCTCCTTCCACTTGTCATCTGGGATCATAGGTCTGGCCCCATGGCTTTAGGTTGCCAGGTGGGTCACCGGCAAGAAGAAAGGAAACCACAGAATGATGGAAAGGTGAGGGTTGGAAGTGACCTCTTCGGGTCATCCAATCCAACCCCCTTCCTAAAGCAGGGTCACCCACAGCAGGTTGAACAGGATCACAACGGCCAGGTGGGTTTGGAATCTGTCCAGAGGAGGCTTCATAGCCTCTCTGGGCAGCCTGCTCCAGGGCTCCAGTACCCTCACAAGAGAAAAATGATGGAGTTTTGCTGGGAATGTTGAGATTCTTATGGCATCAACTCCCAGAGTTTTCAAATTCTGAGTTTTCCAAGGTGTACTCATTGCTTTTCATAGAATCATTATGGCTGGAAGAGACCCTTGAGATCAAGTCCAGCCATGAACACAGCACTGCTAAGTCCACCACTAAACCATATCCCATTTACACATCTTCCAAATCTTGCCAGGGATGGTGACTCCACTCCCTCCCTGAGCATCCTGGTCCAATGCCTGACCTAACCACTTTTTCAGTAAAGAAACTTTCCCTGATGTCCAACCTAAAGGTCATGGCAGACTGGTGAAGTTCCTGCTGACTGGAAAAGGGCAAATATAACACCCATCTTCAAGAACAGAAAAAAGGATGACCCTGGGAACAACAGAACAGTCAGTCTCACCTCTGTGCCTGGCAAGATCATGGAGAAGATCCTCCTGAAGGCTCTTCTGTGGCAGATGGAAAACAAAGCAAAGGTGTCTGATGGTAACCAGCATGGCTTCACCAAGGGCAAATCATGCCTGACAATTTTGGTGGCTTTCTATGGTGGAGTCACAGCAGCAGTGGACAAGGGAAAGGCAACTGATGTCATCTACCTGGACCTGAGTGAGGCATTTGACTCTGTCCCACATGACATCCTGGTCAGCAAACTGGAAAAACACAGACTTGATGGGTGGAGCACTGCTGGATAAGGAATTGGCTGGATGGTCACAGGCAGAGAGTGGTGATCAAGGGCACAATGTCCACCTGGAGACCAGTGACAAGTGGCGTCCATCAGGGGTCAGTGCTGGGACCAGTGACAAGTTGAACATCTTTGTCAGTGACATGGACAGAGGAATCTAGTGCACCCTCAGCAAGTTTGCAGATGACACCAAGCTGTGTGGCACAGTTGACTTGCTGGAGGGCAGGGATCCATCCAGAAGGACCTGGACAGGCTGGAGAGGTGGGCCCAGGCCAACCTCATGACATTCAACAAGGCCAAGTGTAAGGTCCTGCACCTGGGTCGGTGAAATCCCAAGCACAAATCCAGGCTAGGTGGCAAATGGCTGGAGAGCAGCTCTGAGGAAAAGGACCTGGGGGTCTGGGTGGATGAGAAGCTCAACATGAGCCTGCAGTGTGCATATGCAGCCCAGACAGCAACTGTGTCCTGGGCTGCATCAAGAGAAGTGTTGCCAACAGGGCAAGGGAGGTGATTCTCCCCCTTTACTCTGCTCTCATAAGACCACACCTGGAGTACTGTGTGCAGTTCTGGAGCCCCCAGCACAAGAAGGACATGGAACTGCTGGAGAGAGTCCAGAGGAGGGCCACAAAGATGATCAGAGGTCTGGAGCCACCTCTGCTATGAGGACAGGCTGAGAGAGTTGGGGCTTTTCAGCCTGGAGAAGAGAAGGCTTTGAGAAGACCTTATAGTAGCCTTCCAGTATCTGAAGGGGGCCTGCAGGAGGGCTGGGGAGGTCCTGTAATGACAGGATTGTAATGACAGGATGAGGGGGAATGGGTTTAAACTGGCAGAGGGGAGATTTAAACGGGATGTTAGGAGGAAATTCTTCACAGTGAGAGTGGCGAGGCACTGGAACAGGTTGCCCAGGGAGGTTGTGGCTGCTCCTTCCCTGGAGGTGTTCAAGACCAGGCTGGATGAGGTCTTGAGTGACCTGTTCTAGTGGGAGGTGTCCCTGCCTATGGCGGGGGGTTGGAACTGGATGATCTTTGAGGTCTCTTCCAACCTAAACCATTCTATGATTCTATGATTCTAAATCTCCTCTGGTGCAGCTTGAGGCTGTTTCCTTGTCCTAAAGAAGCAGTTGAGAACTTTGAAGAAGCTGTTGGGTGGGAGGCTGAAGGATGCAGTGAGGGACGGAAGGTGCTTTGGCTCTGGCTGGCTGCTGTCAGAGAACAGCCCTCAGCTTGCATGTGTCCCACCATCACCCAGCCAACACTGCAGGACCATCATTGCATATTGTGTCTTCATAGATTCATAGAATGGCTTGAGTTGGAAGAGGCCTTAAAGATCATCTGGTTCTAACCCCCTGCCAAGGGCAGGTACAACTTCCACTAGACCAGATTGCTCAAGGCTTCATCCAACCTAGCTTTGAATACCCCCAAGGAGGGAGCATCCACAGCTTCTTTGGACAACCTGTTCCAGTGTCTCACTACCCTCATAGTAAAGAGCTTCTTCCTAATGTCCAATCTAAATCTACTCTGCTCTAGATTAAAATATCTGATGTTTGTCTTATCCCTACAAGCCCTTGTAAACAGTCCCTCCCCAGCTTTCTTGTAGGTCTCCCTCAGGTAGTGGAAGGCTGCTATTAGGTCTCTGCAGAGCCTCCTCTCCTCCAGGCTGAACAGACCCAGCCTGTTCTTGTAGGAGAGGTGCTTCAGATTTCTCTGTGATCATCTCTGTGTCCCTCCTCTGGACCCTTTGCAAGAGATCCATGCCCTTCTTGTGTTGGGGACTCTGGAGCTGTATGCCGTACGCTAGGCGGCGTGTCAGAATCACTTCCCTTGACCTACTGGTCATGCTGCTTTGGATGGAGCTCAGTCTTTTGGTGCTGGTGCTTGCAATTCAGAGCTGTTGTCCCCTGTAGAGCAAGCTGGAGAAGTGACCTGTAACCGTGACCTGTAACCTGCTCTGGGTCCACCTGCTAAATAATGCAGGGTGGTTGGACTAGATGATCTCCAACCCCCACCATCCTGTAATCCTGTGGCCTGGTTGGAGTTCAATATCCTGGTTTTTTTTCCCTGCTCAATTACTTTTTTTTTTTTTTTCTGTTGTTGTTGAGTGTCCCAATGATGCCAGGCCACCTCAATAACTGTTTTTTTCATCTGCCCCCATGCCCTGCTCAGTGCCTGGCGTGCAGGTGGGTGATCTCCCGAACTCCCTGGAGCTGATGACGGAGCAGCTGGGTGAGGTGGAGCGCAAGAGACGCCATGCCAGGAAGGATGACTACAACATCGAGGTCCTACTGGCGGTGGATGACTCAGTCGTACGTTTCCACGGGAAGGAGCACGTCCAGAACTACGTCCTTACCCTCATGAACATAGTAAGGCTTGGCTTTGGTGGGCCAGGGCTCCCACTCCACCCTTGGTTTACTGCTCCTCTGATGTTGAATGTTGTAGTGGGTTTGCTCAAACCAACACAAATGTGTAAGGTCACGAGGATGGTCAGAGGGCTGGAGCACCTCTCCTATGGAGACAGGCTGAGAGAGCCAAGGTTGTCCAGTCTGGAGAGGAGAAGGCTTCAGGGAGACCTTATTGTGGCCTTCCAGTATCTTAAGGGGTTCTACAAGAAAGCTGGGGAGAGACTTTTTTAGGGTGTCAGGTAGTGATAGGACTAGGGGGAATGGAGCAAAACTAGAAGTGGGTAGATTCAGATTGGATGTTTAGGAAGAAGCTGTTCACTGTGAGGGTAATGAGACTAGAACAAGTTGCCCAGGGAAGTGGTGGAAGCCTCATCCCTGGAGGTCTTTAAGGCCAGGCTGGATGGGGCTCTGAGTGACTTGGTCTAGTGTGAGACGTCCCTGCCCATGGCACGGGGGTTGAAACTGTATGATTGAGGTCCCTTCCAACCCTGACAATTCTGTGATTCTGAGATCTGTTATTCTGTGAGAAAACTAGGTTTGGACAGGGAAGAGTGCTGTGGGAAAGGCTGTTCCTTCACAGCCAGGTTTGGTGTTTAATAGGTGTGGTAGAACTCTTTTTGTGTTCATTGAGACACCGGTAGCAAGGTTGTGGTTGACACCAAGCTGTGTGGTCCAGAGGCATCCAGGACTTGGACAGGCTTGAAAGTTGGGCCCAGCCCAACTTCACGAAGTTCAGTAAGGCCAAGGGCAAGGTCCTACACCTGGGTTGGGGCAATCCCAAGTGTAAATATAGGCTGGGAGAGGAGTGGCTGTTCAGCCTGGAGAACAGAAGACTCCAGGGAGACCTTTTAGTAGCCTTCCAGTACATGAAGTGGGCTACAAGAGGCAATGGATTGAAGCTTGAGGAGGAGAGATTTAGGCTGGATATCAGGAAGAACTTCTTTAGAGTGAGAGAGGTGAGGCACTGGAACAGGTTGCCCAGGAAGGTGGCAGATGCCCCCTTCTTGGAGATGTTCAAGACCAGGTTGGATGAGACCTTGAGTGACCTGTTCTAATGGGAGGTGTCCCTGCGCATGACAGGGGGGTTGGAAGTGGATGGTCTTTATGGTCCCTTCCAACCTAAATGGTTCCATGAATCTGAATCTCCATCACATTCTCCTGGTTGAAGGCAAGATCCGATGTGTTGGTTGTCATAACTATCTTCTGAGTTCAAGAGCATCTTCTGTTTCTCCTGGACAAGACCACCTTCTCTGTGTCACCAGCAAATGCTAGGAAAGACAATGGTCATTGATGATTTAGTCTGAAATGATGACATTTATTATTTATTGTGCAGTGAGGATGGTTGGTATTTAATCTGTTTGTTGATGAGGGGAAGATTATTGTGGATTTTCAGAAGTGTTGTTTTCACATTCTTGGGAAAAGGATTAGGTCTCCCTGGAGCCTTCTCTCTTCCAGGCTGAACAACCCTGTCTATCTCAGCTTGTTTTTGCAGGAGAGGTGCTCCAGCCCTCTGATCATCTTTGTGGCCTTCCTCTGGACCCACTCTGTCAGGTCCATGTCCTTCCTGTGTTAGGGGCCCCAGAGTTGGACACAGTACTCTAGGTGAGGTCTCCCTGAAGCAGAGCAGAGCAGCAGAATCACCTCTCCTGATCTGCTGGCCACACTTCTTTTGATGCAGGCCAAGATGCCCTTGGCCTTCTGGGCTACAGCTGCCCATAGCTGTCTCGTTCAGCTTCTCACCCACCAGAACTCCCAAGTCTTTTTCCTCAGGGCTGCTTTCTCTCACCATATCCCCCAGCCTGAAGACTGTTCTGATCCGGGTCTTGTTGAACCTCATGAGGTCCACCTGGGCCCACCTCTCCATCTTGTACAGCTCCTTCTGGATGACCTCCTGTCGATCTGTCCTATCAACAGCACCACACAGCTTGGCAACATCTGCAAACTTGCTGGTGGTGCACTCGTTCCCATTGATAGAAATACAGTGCCTGTGGTGAGATGTTCTCAGCATCCCTCTGACAGTTTCTCCCTTCTGCTTATGAAATCCTTCTCCGAGGGAAAAGCCACAGGCTTCCTTCTTCTCACTCAGGCTCTCCTCACATTACAGGGGGGGAGGGGGTTAGGAGGTGATGTCATTTTCCCTTTCCCATCCTCGAATGGGGAGAGAGGGATGGCTTTGAGAGCCTGAGGCTTGTCAGCTCAAATCAAAAGGTCGGTTTGTCTAATCAATAGGTTGGTTTGTCTCATCAAAAGGTTGGTTTCCAGGCACATTTCATGGTTTAGACCCCACGGGCAGAACTTTTCAGGGAGTGAATGCATGGGATGCTGTGCTAGGGAGAAGGGAGGACCTCTTGCTCTATTCAATTCCTGGAGACTTCCATGAATTAAATAAAAGGAGGGAAAAAAGCAGCATCAATAAAAGCCAGGGGGGAGGAGGAAAACCCCAGGATAATGCATGCAACAAATACTTCCCCCAAGTATTATTTCCTCCTATACGTTCCCCTTTCACCCCCTTCCCCTCCTTTCTGTCTGCTTCTCAGTGCATTTTCTTTCCAGCGTTGCTGTGACCTCCGTCCACCTCCTCTTCCCTTGGTGTTTCCTTACCAGCTCAGATTGCCTGAAATACTCAATTCAGCAGAAAAAAAGAAAAAAAAAACCCCAACCCAAGCCCAACAAAACTTGCTTTCTGACCTGAATGGCAGAGAGAGAGGAGGGTACTGGGCTATGGTGGGGAGGAGCATGCTGGGACCACACAACTGAACACTAATCCCATTAGTTGGAGGCAAAGAGGAGAAGCTGGGCCAGTCCTCTAACGAGGAAAAGGCTTAATGAACTGGGCTGAGGAGGTGCTACCAGCTGGGAGAGCCTGCATGGGTTTTCCTTGGTATAAGTATTCCTTGGGGTATGCCCCAAGGAAAGAAAAGAAGTCAGTGAGCTTGGAAGGTGATGACAAACTTCCCTGCTGTTTTCTAGGGTGCCCATTGGGTGCCCAGGGGGTGGTGGGACATGCAGCCCTTCCCAGGCATAGTTTAACACGGCGCTGCTGTAGGTAAGGTCTGGGGGCTCTCCCTGGGACACAAACCCTTTTATTAGGACCTCTCAGTCGGCTGAAGCTCAGTGATAAGTAATTAGTCACAGAGAAGCTGGGTTTTTATTAACTTCCCCCCAACCCCCCTTACTTTTGTTGCCAGCAGTGTGGTTGCCAAGTTTTTCAACCCAGCAGTGCTGTGGCCATCCTGGGAAGCTGACAGGAGGATGACTGCTCCTTTTGTGCACCTAAGAGCTTCCCCATGAGCTTCTGGCCCCACAAGCTCCCAGTCTGCATTCCCAGCCTGCTGATCCCTTCTTGGCTCAGAGCCTACGCCAGGATTTTGGGTTAGGTTGAAGAGAGGTAGGTCACAGGCTTGAGAAACACATCGTGACTGTGAGATATTCCACTTTTTTTTTTTTTCCTGCCCCTGCAGTCTTGGTGAGGTGGGGAGTGTGGAGTAGATGATCTCTGAGGTCCCTTCCAACCTAAGCCATTCTGGGATGATTCTGTGATAGTAAGCCTGATGAGAGCTTGACCTTCTTTATTCGGAGCTGCTTGTCAGCTTCTGCACTCAAAACTGGGCAGAATGCCTTTGTGTGGTGAGCACATCTGAGCCTATCTCATACCTCTGAGCTGAGTATCCCTGTGTCTACCCTAGTAAAACCTGGTGCCCACCCTGACACCAGGCTCCTAGGATGAATATTTGGCAGTGTGGTGGCTGGGGAAAGATGTTCTCCTGCTGTGCTTGCTGGCTGTGGTAGGGATTGTGGTGCTAGGGAAGCAAAATGAGCAGCTCCCAGCCACTGAGATGGCTCTGTGCAAGACCACGCTGGATGGGTCTCTGAGCAACCTGGTCTAGTCTGAGGTGTCTTTGCCCAAAACTGGATGAGTTTTGAGGTCCCTTCCAACCCTGACAGCTCTGTGATTCTGTGTGACTGAAGGGTGGGAGAAGGGTTGGGAACCCAGAGGGAATCCAGCATCACATAAAGGAAGAGGAGAGAACATGTTTTGCATCCTGGTTTTGTGTCATTCCTTTTGCCCCTTTGGTTTTCTCCTTTGGACTTCCCACCACGCTCTCAAGGCTGGAGCTGGCCCCACTTGGAGAAGACAAGCCAAGATGTGGGCTCAGTTAAGCCTGGCTCTGGTGTCAGCTGGGGGTTTTTGCAGGATATTGCTCGTGATTTGGTTAAGGATGCAAAGGTACTCGGTGTTTTCCCATTGTTTCAGGTTACTAGGGAAACCTGGTGAGTCAGAGTCCTTTCCAGGCTGGGACTTGCCCAGCTCCCCTACAGCACATTGGTGGAATTATTATTCCCCAGGGCTGAGCAACAAAGAGGAAGACCCCGCAGAAGAGAGGGTCAGGGACAAAAGAAAAAGAAAAAAAATCAAACCTCTAGGTTTAATTGTAACCCAAGATTATCTGGAAAGCCCAAATGGGAGCATGAATTGCTCAAGACATTGATTCGTTGAGCTTGGTGCTGATTTGGGTGTGTGTGGGCAGTCTAAAATACTGTCCTTTTGGTGAGTGGAGGGGGAAGGGGTTTAATGGTTCAGAAGCCATCTCCTTGCTAATTGATAATAAGAAGAAATACCTTTGCTGTCTCTCTTGGGCACACACATGTTTTTTTCCCCCACCCTCTCTATAGACTCACGTAGTTGTTGCTATGTTTTTTGGGACAACAGAGCCTGTTGCATAGAGAGCTGTGATAAAATCTAGTCTTACTTTGCAAACCAAACCTCCCCTTCTCTCCATTCCATATGGGTGACATGGAACAGCCCTTGTAGAGGGTGACCTGCATCACCATATGCACACCTTTGACCTCCCTGTGTAGATGCAACAAGACCAAATATGTGGTCAGGAGGATTTTTGCCCCAACCCCAGAAAACAGCCTTGGGGTAAGCCTCTCAGCCTCAAAATTGAGCAAGAGAAAATTCAAATCAAGGAGTTTAAAGATGACTTGGCTGTTCTGGGGTTTTGAAATGTCAGCTATTCTGCTGGTTTGGCAAATTCTTCTCCTGTCTCTCTCCCCCTTTGTTTTCCTTCCCTGAAGAACAGTGAGGACTAGATGTTGCCAGTGTGGTTTTGGTGTCGAGAGCTCACGTCTGGGGCTGCAGACTTGGGGCTGGCCAAAGCCTTGCAGGGATTTAGGTAGTCAGCCTCACTCCCTTTCAGTGCTGGTTTGCCTTCAATGCACAGCTAGTCTTAAGGGCTCCTCTGTTTTAGGTGAAAAAAACCCACCCTCTTTTAAGTGAAACAGGAGAGCATTTATTGCCAGGCTAAACAGGCAAGGCAGCTAATAACACGGCTGAGAGGGATAAGGAGATCTCTCCCCCACTTCTCTTCAGGGTGGTGAGTCCCTTCACTTTGCTGAGCAGGTATTTTGGGGGGGGATTTTCTCTGAGGACATCGACTCACTTAATGACATCCACAGAGGACAAGGGGAGTTGTTCCAAGCTTGCAAACCGCTCTCTGGGCCACTTTCCAGCCCTGCTGCTGATTGAACCAGCTCCAGAGCAGGATGATAGGAACAGGGAGACGATGCTTAACCTCCTCAGCTCCATCCTGACTTCTTCCTCATGCCCTGGGAGGGGGATGCTGGCTCTGATACTCCCCACAAGAAATTTGAGTGGACTGTGCTGGGAGGATTGCAGCCACAGGGGCAGCATGCAATGAGCCCTTTTGATTTTTAAGTACTTCTTTCCCTCAATCAATTACTTATACCAGGCTATTAAGGGCAGTGCATAGCCTTGGGCAGTCTGGTTCCAATCTGCTTTCTGAATTAACCAGAAAGGTCACAGCAGAGCCTGATATCTGTTAGATACAGATCCCTGCCTAAACCCTACCCTCCTCCAGACAAAACAGGGACTGGGGTTTAGGGTTAACCCTTTGGTTTGGAGGCTAGAGAGCAGCTCATCCCCACTAGCTGGGGGACACTGGGAATTAGCACTGCTTTAAAAGGAAGATTTAGGGGATTAAATCACATCTTGGAGCATTTCAGCTTCTTAGTCCTCTGAATGAGCTATTTCCAAGCTACTTGTGGTCCTGCTGCTGTCTGTAGCCACTTATCTAGGAATGCCCTAAGAGTGGTGGAGAATGGAGTTAAATCCAATGGTGTTCCTTTGCTCTCAGTGCTGGGACCAGTACTCTTTAATATCAGTGATCTGGACAAGGGAATTAAGGCACACTCAGTAAGTTTGCAGATGACACCAAACTGAGCTGGAGTATTGATTTTCTTCAGGGTGGGAAAGGTCTTACAGAGGCATCTGGCCAGGGAGGTTGCATGGGCCAAGGCCAATGGGATGAGGTTCAGCAAGGCCACATCCTGCACTTGGGACACAACCATCCCGTGAACACTCCAGGCTTGGATCAGAGTGGCTGGAAACTGCCAAGCAGAAAAAGGACCTGGGGGCATTTGGTTGACAGCTGGCTGAATGTGGGCCAATGTGTGCCCAAGTGGCCAAGATGGTCCACAGCATCCTGGTCTGGACCAGCAATAGCGTGGCCAGCAGGAGTTCGGCGGTGATCACACCCCTGTGCTGGACACTGGTGAGGTCACCCCTTGAGTACTGAATTCAGTTTTGGGCCCCACACTCAAGTTCATTGAGGTGCTGGAGCATGTCCAGAGAAGGGCAACCAAGCTGGTGAAGGGTCTCAAGAACGGATCTGGTGAGGAGCAGCTGAGGGAACTGGAGTTGTTTAGCCTGGAGAAAAGGAGGCTAAGGGAAGACCTCCTGGCTCGCTACAGCTACCTGAAAGGAGGTTGGAGCCAGGTGGGTTGGTCTTGTCTCCCAAGAACAAGTGAACCAACCTCAAGTTGTGCCAAGGGAGGTTTAGATTGGACATCAGGAGAAACCCTGAAAGGGTTGTCAGTCCCTGGACCAAACTGCCCTAGGAAGAGTCCTCATCCCTGGAGGGATTAAAAAATCATGTAGATTTTTTAATCCCTCCGAGCTTGAGCCTTGCCCCATAAGTGAAAGAAGGCTGCCAAGGGACATGATTTAGCGGTGATGTGGTAGTGCTGGATTTTATGGTTTCAAAGGTCTTCTCCAACCAAACCAATTCTATAATTTTATCCCAATCACAACAAGAAGCCTTGTCCTTCCACACTGATGAGGAAGTGACCCCACTGGGCTTGCGGCCTGTGCATCCAAAGGGATGCATTAATGGGGACTGGCTGGCAATTGATTGATTGATTTTATTTTTAAATCACTTTTGCTGCGTTCAAGACCTGGCAGACCTGTAAAGCTCAGGGCCACTCCATGGGAGCATTAGTTCTGTCACGAGGAAATGTTATTGTTAGGTCTTTGAGTTTGAAAATGGCTTGAGTAGGGGTTTCCAACAGCCTATAAATTGGTGATAGTGGGGTGGTGTTGGTATTGTAAAGCCCTTTTGTGCTCTGAGAGTCACCGTGAACACCTCAATGTCCCAACAGAGACCAGTGACAAGTGGGATTCCCTCAGGGGTCGCTACTGGGACGAGTGCTGTTCAACATCTTTGTCAGTGACATGGATTGAGGCACCCTCAGCAAATCTGGGGATGCCACCAAACTGTGTGGTGCAGCATTCGTAATTAATTTCACTTTTCTAGTACCTTGTCCTTTTTACCTTTGCCTAGAATCATAGAACGGTTTGGCTTGGAAGGGAGTTCCAAAGGCTGCCTGGTCTAACTGCCACTGCATTGAGCAGGGACATCCTTCACTAGATCAGATTGCTCACAGCCTTGTTGAGCCAGACCTTCAGTATCTCCAGGGGTAGGTTCTCAATTACCTCCCTGGACAACCTGTTCCAGTGTTCCACCACCCTCATGGTGCAAAACTTGTTTGTAACATCCCATCTAAATCTTCTCTCATTTTGAGCCGTTGCCCCTTGTCCTATCACTGCAGGCCTTTGTAAACAGTGCCTCTGCAGCCTTCTTGTAGGTCTCCTTCAGGTACTGGAAGGCCACTAGCAGGTCTTTGTGGAGCCTTCTCTTCTCCAGGCTAAACAAGCCAATTCCTTCAGTCTGTCCTCATAGGAGAGGTGCTCCAGCCTTCTGATCATCTTCGCGGTCCTCCTCTGGACCCAATCCTACAGGTTCATATCCTTCTTCTGTTGGAGGCTCCAGAGCTGGATGCAATACTCCAAGTGAGGTCTCACCAGAGCAGAGTAGAGTAACAGAATCACCTCTCTTAACCTGCTGGCCATGCTTCTTTTGGTGCAGCCTAGAATGGTATTGGCCTTCTGGGCTGCAAGTGCCCATTACTGGCTCATGTCCACCAGCACCCCCACATTCAAGCACACACTGTTGGCTCATCTGGATGTCTTCTTCTTGATAGCATTTAAGAGTAGAATTAGTTTATTCATCCTAGAAACACAATAGGAAGAGGCTAGAGCTTGTTGCTTCCTCTGCAAAGTTGTTTTTAATGGCCAACATTGATTGATATCTTACTGACTCACAAGCCCTCCTTGATCTTTTCCTTGTATTGCCTTCTCCTGGGGGTTCTGGAGTGGTAGGTCAAACTTGACTCACCGGTACAACTGAGTAATGCTCTTGCTCTCTTCTCCCCCAAAAGCCATTTTTAATTTCCACCCAAGGCAAGGATGATGCAGGCCAAAGCATTTCCTTCATTCTGAGGAATTTGTGCTTCAGAGGGGGTCAGTGTGAGATGCTGGTTGGTGGAGGCAGTCCCCCGTGGGAAAGGCAGCTCTCCTCTGCTCTCTTGATGGGATGGGTGATGTCATGGACCATCTGAACCACCCCCATCCTGGGGAAATCAGACTTATTCCAGTGTGGCTTTTTCGCTTTGTGGTTTTTTACACAGGGGAAAAGAAAAAGGCGGAGGGAGATGAGGCCTTTGCACCTGGTCTTCTGTGGTCTTGGAAAGCAGGGTAGGATGCTGAACAAGGGAGTGTGGAGGACAAAAAGGGCTTAAGAGATGAGATTGTCTTAACTGGAGGTGCTGGAGCATGTCCAAGGAAGGGCAGTAAAGCTGGTGAAGAGCCTTGAGAACAGGTCTTGTGAGATGCAGCTGAGTGAGCTGGAGTTGTTTTGTCTGGAGAAAAGGAGGTTGAGGGGAGACCTCCTCATTCTCTACAACTACCTGAAAAAAGGTTGGAGCCAAGTGAGGTTGATCTCTTCTCTCAAGGAACACACAGTTAGAAAGGGCCTCAAGAGTCACCAGAGGAGGTTTAGATTGGACATTAGGAGAAATTTCTTCCTCAGAAGGGTTGTCAAGACCTGGATCAGGCTGCCCAGGGCAGTTGGGGAGTCCCTATCCTTGGAGGGATTTCAAAGCCTTGTAGATATGGTGCTGAGAGTCATGATTCAGTGCCGACCTGGTAGTGCTGGCTCAGTGGCTGGATCTGATGATCTGCAAGGTTGTTTGTTTTTTTTTTTTTTTCCAACCTGAATGATTCTATGATGTTATTCTATTAACTTCTTCTCTGTTTTATTTCCCTCCCTTCTCCAGGTGGATGAAATTTACCATGATGAGTCCCTGGGCGTTCACATCAGCATTGTGCTGGTCAGAATGATCATGGTGGGGTACCGCCAGGTAAGTACAGTGCTCAGACCTGGGAAGGAGATGATCCCATTCAAGCAGGCTCCTGCTTTTCTACTGCGTTCCGAGCTTGAGCCTTGCTCCATAAGTGAAAGAAGGCTGCCAAAATGCAGCATAGACGCAGCAGGCATCTGCTGCTTCTCCCAAGGCTGGCAAGCATGTAGACCACCATGGCTTAGTGTCTCATCACTGTAACTCGTGACCAAAGAGGGTCAGATACCCTCTGGAACTTGCCTGCATCCTTTTGTAGCACTTAAATAAGTCCCAGCTTGGAAAAATGTGGCTGCTCAGATCAGCTGTTGAAGCCTAATAGAGAACTGTGCTGAGCAGGGATGAATTTGAATCCTCATCCAGCTGCTTTCAGCTGCTTTTTGGAGCCTAAAGGTCTGGAGACCCCCTTAGCTGTTCAGCTCCAAGGCAAAGAGAGGTCCGTGGGGATTTAGATGGGATGTGGGGAGAACCATGTGAAGCTTCCTCAGGAGCTCTAAGGTGGGAGTAAATGAAGGGACAGAGATGGCTTCCCAAGTTGCTAGGAGCTGGATGTCAGTGAAGAGAAACCAAGCCTTGGATCTCTGCCATCCCAGCCAGTACCTCTATGTCCCTCTTGTGCTGGGGGCCTCAGCACTGGACACAGCACTGCAGGTGGGATCTCCTTTACAGAATCACAGAATTACAGAATGTCAGGGGCTGGAAGGGACCTCAAAAGCTCATCTAATCCAAGCTCCCTACCAGAGTAGGATCACCTATACCAGATCACACAGGTTTTGAATATCTCCAGAGAAGGAGACTCCACAACCACCCTGGGCAGCCTGTTCCAGGGTTCTGGCACTCTCACAGTGAAAAACTTCCTCCTCATGTTTACATGGAAGTTCCTGTGCCTCAGCTTTCACCTATTGCCTCTTGTCCTGTCCGTCGGGCATTCCTGAGCAGCGCCTGGCTCCAGCCTCCTGGCATCACCATTTACATCTTTATAAACATGAATGAGGTCACCTCTCAGTCTCCTCTTCTCTGAGCAGCAGAGCCCCAGCTCCCTCAGTCTGTCCTCATAATAGAGATGTTCCATTCCCTTAATCATTGTGGCTCTGTGCTGTACTCTCTCAAGCAGTTCTATGTCCCTCTTGAACTGGGGGGCCCAGAACTTGAGACATTACTCCAGATGTGGCCTCACCAGGGCAGAGTAGAGGGGCAGGAGAACCTCTCTCAACCTACTAGCCACACTCCTAATACACCCCAAAACGGCATTGCCCCTTCTGGCCACAAAAGCACATTGCTGGCTCATGGTCGACCTCCCATCAACCAGCACCCCCAGATCCTTTTCCTCTTCACTGCAACAGGTCAGTCTCCAACCTGTACTGATACCTGGGGTTGTTCTTTCCTGGGTGCCAGACTCTACATTTGCCCATGTTGAATTTAATTACATTTCTTCCTGCCCAACCCTGCAGCCTGTCCAAGTTAGCCTGTGTTTGCTCCCCAGTCAGTCAGCCTGATCGAGCGGGGGAACCCATCACGGAGCCTGGAGCAGGTCTGCCGCTGGGCTCACTCGCAGCAGCGCTCCGACCCCGAGCACGCCGAGCACCATGACCACGCCGTGTTCCTCACCAGGCAAGATTTTGGTCCCGCAGGTATGCAAGGTACTGTATTTATCTCGATCAGGTATGTGCAGTTTGCTGGGGGAAAGCCAGCCAGGGGAGAGGATTTCCTGCAAGCACAGGCCAGCAAGGTCCACAAAAAGCTTCTGACCATTGGTATTTCCTTTCATGGGAAGTAGAAGAAAGAGAATTCATCCAGAGCACAAACCTGAATGGTAAAAGGAAAAAAAATCTTTATTCATTCAACTCTACCTTTGTTTTCCTGCACCAACCCTCTCCTTGTCCCAGAGTGCCTTAAAAAGTTGCGAATAACATAGAACAGATGGAATATCACAGGGAGCTTCATGGGGCAAATCCTTTCCGTCCTCTGGAGGACCTGTAAAACCTATTGTTGGGTAGCTTGGTCTCTTGGCTGTCTTAGGTCTTGGACATCAAATGGTGGGAGTGGGTCCAGAGGATGGCCACAAGGATGGACAGAGGGCTGGAGAACCTTTCCTGTAGGGACAGGCTGAGAGAGCTGTGGTTCTTCAGCCTGGAAAAAAGAAGACTTTGGGAAGACCTTGTAGCAGCTTTTAGTACCTGAAGAGGGCTACAAGAAAGGCAGGAATGAATTTTTATAAGGGCTTGTAGTGACAGGATGAGAGAGAATGGATTGAAGCTGGAGGAAGGCAGGTTTACAGTGGAGATTGATAGATACCTCGTCATTGAGTTTGTTGCTCTGCAGACAGAGGTCAGTTTGCTTGTTACGTGATGAGAATGAGGTGTTTATTTAATCCTGGGGTTGTGGCTCAGCAGCTTGGGTTCACCAAGCCCTTCAGAGGTTCCTGTCTGGGCTTGTTTTGAAAAATGAAATTACTATGACAAGACAAGTTTCCTTTAGAAGTGCCAAGCTGAGTGCTGCAGATGCCATTGCAGAGGGAAAGGAGGCCCTCCAGAGGGATCTAAACGAGCTTGAGAAGTGGGACAATGTGAATATCATGGGGTTCAACAAGACCAAGTGCAAGATCTTGCACCTGGGTTTGAGCATTTCCTGATATCAACCAGGGTGGGGGATGAAGGACTGAATAGCAGTCCTGTAAAGAAGGACTTGGGGATGCTGGTGGGGGAAAAGCTGGAGATGAGCCAGTACTGTGCACTCCTAGCCCAGAGCCAGCTGTGTCCTGGGCTGATCCCCAGCAGCATGGGCAGCAGGTGGAGGGAGGGGATTCTGCCCCTCTGCTCTGCTGAGACCCCACCTGCAGGGCTGGGGGCAGCTCTGGAGTCCTCAGCACAGGAGAGACATGGACCTGTTGGAACAGGGCCAGATGATGTCGCAAAGGTGCTCTGAAGACTAGAAACCCTCTGCTGTGAGGACAGGCTAAGAGAGGTGGGATTGTTCAGCCTAGAGAAGGGACTGGATTGAGACTAGAAAGAAGAAATGTTTTACACTGGGCTGGGTTGCCCAGTTTGCCAGTAGATGCCCCACATTCCTAGAACCATTCCAGGTGAGGTTGTTTGGGGCTGTGAGCAACCTGTTCTACTTACAGATGTCCCTGCTGACTGCAGGGGGGTGGACTGGATGACCTTTAAAGATCTCTTCCCACCCAAACCATTCTGTGGTTCGGTTCTATGATTTAGTGAAGGTGGACACATTGGGATATGTTCACTATTAACCTCCCTTGGTTTTGCCTTGTGCCTGGGATGATAACTTCTGGGTGTCCAGGAGTGACTTGTCCTTTGTTCCATCAGGCACTCAGTCTGCTCAATGTGTCCACCAGGTGTTGCCTTCAGAGCTGTAGGAAATCTTTACCTTTTTAGGTTTAATCTCTTTGTATTGGACAGCTGCATAATTCCAATACCCACCTGCTCCTTCACAGAATCACAGAATCATAGAATGGTTTAGGTTGGAAGGGACATCAAAGATCATCCAGTTCCAACCCCCTGCCGTAGGCAGAGCCACCTCCCACTAGAACAGGTTGCTCAAGGCCTCATCCAGCCTGGCCTTTAACACCTCCAGGGAGGGAGCAGCCACAACCTCCCTGGGAAACCTGTTCCAGTGTCTCACCACCCTCACTGTAAAGAATTTCCTCCTAACATCCCGTTTAAATCTCCCCTCTGCCAGTTTGAACCCATTCCCCTTCATCCTGTCATTACAAGACCTTGTCAATAGTCCCTCCCCAGCCCTCCTGTAGGCCCCCCTCAGATACTGGCAGGCTACTACAAGGTCTCCTCGAAGCCTTCTCCTCTCCAGGCTGAAAAGTCCCAACTCATAGCCTGTCCTCATAGCAGAGGTGCTCCAGCCCTCTGATCATCTTCGTGGCCCTCCTCTGGACTCTCTCCAGCAGTTCCATGTCCATCTTGTGCTGGGGTCTCCAGAACTGCACACAGTACTCCAGGTGTGCTCTGCTAGCCACAGCTGCTCTTAATGAAGCCCAGGACACAGTTGCTGTCTGGGCTGTGCATGCACACTGTAGGCTCATGTTGAGTTTTTCATCAACTCAAACCCCCAGGTCCTTTTCCTCAGGGCTGCTCTCTAGCCATTTGCCACCCAGCCTGGAGTTGTGCTTGGGATTTCACCGATCCAGGTGCGGGATCTTACACTTGGCCTTGTTGAATATCATGAGGTTGACCTGAGCCCACTTCTCCAGCCTGCCCAGGTCTCTCTGGATGGCATCCCTGCCCTCTAGAAAGTCGACTGTGCCACAGAGCGTGGTGTTGTCTTGGGGCTTAAACTGAGAGCAATTGCATCCTTTCTTCTCTCCCCTCTTCCAGGGTGATTAGTCATGAGCTTGATGTTGAGCACCATGAGGGTGGTGGCATGTGGGCTCCATAGCCACCATGTTTTGGCCAGTGTATGTGCAGGAGGACAGGTGTAGTGTTATGCACAAATACATATAGAATCATAGAATCAGTCAGGGTTGGAAGGGACCACAAGGATCATCTAGTTCCAGCACCCCTGCCATGGGCAGAGTCATCTTTGTACATCCATCCTTTGGTTATCAACAACCTTCTGCTACTGCAGCTCAGTCTCTGTCCCCAGAGCAGACTTCTTCCAGCAGAGTCCTGCCCTGCTTTTGTCTCTTGGATCCTCCAGTCCTTCCTTCACTATCTTTCTTCCTCTTGTTGCCAAAAGTATTAAAAAAAAAATTGGAAATTATTTTAGAAAGTGCCAAGGTATTAATTGAATCAGGCAGAAGTCATGTGAGGAAAAAAAGGGGAAATCACCCCGAAAATGAGGGTGACACATTGCTGAATGGGTGGGGAGAAGATGGCCTTGCCCAGAGCTGCCCCACTGCACTGGACTGATCGAGGGCTGAGGGCTGGGAAGGTGCATGGTCCTTTCTGGCTCTGCCTGGGGCTGCTGTTTGGTGCATGTGTGGGTGCATGGCAGGGGTCCCCTAAAGCATATGCTGAGCAAGACTGGGGTTTTGGAGGGGTCTGGAGGACACCTCATGCCTTTCCTTCTCTCTCTTCCTTTCTTCATTTTTGTTAATAAAGAAGAATGCAGGGAGTGGCGTTTTTGGGCTGGCAGATGATGGTCACCAGCACAGATAAAGTACCCATGGGTTTCCACCAACACTGATAAGGTAGCCTTGGGTCCCCACCAGCGCCAATAAAGCACCAGTGGATTCCCACCAACACTGACGAATCAGCCTTGGTTCACCACAGGTAGTCTTGGGTCACCACCAGTACCAATAATGCACTCGTGGTTCCCCACCAACACTGCTAAAGAAGCTTGTGGTCACCATCCACACTGATAAAAAAGCATCTCTGGTTCCCTTTGTTGCGCTCACACGGGCATGAGACCAGATAGATACCACTGAGTCTCATTGTAACCTGACCCTGCTTTTGGCAGGGTAGCAGACTGGTTGTACTGGTGAGCCAGTCATGGGGCTGCCATCCAAGTGACCTGGGCAGCTCCTTGTCTTCAGCACCTTCCTCTTTGTTTTCAGCTCCTTCCCCTTTGTTTTCAGCTCCTCTTGCACTGAAGGCAGGCCGTGGGCTGTTTGGTTTTTTTTAATCTATCATTTTTGCTCCCCTCTCAAAAGTTTCCTCTCTCCACCCTTCCTCTCCCTGTCCCTTCTCTCTTGCCTCAGGCTATGCACCAGTGACAGGGATGTGCCACCCGCTCCGCAGCTGCACCCTCAACCACGAAGATGGCTTCTCCTCAGCGTTTGTTGTCGCCCACGAGACCGGCCACGTGTAAGTGGGGGGACACCTTCTGGTGGGCTTTCAGTGCTTAAAGGGTATGATATGAAAGCTGAGCATAAACTTCTGAGCAGGTCCTTTTGTGAGGGGACAAGGGGTGATGGTGGTTTGAAACTAAAAAGGGGAGATTTAGGTCAGACCGAAGGAAGACATTTTTTCTACTGAGGGTGGTGAGGTACTGGCTCAGGTTGGCCAGAGAGGTGATAAATTTCCCATGCCCTGGATCCAGGGGTGGGATCTTGTTTTAGCTGGAACAGACCTTTAAGATCATCAAGTCTGGCATTGTCAGGTCACCCCTAAACCATGCCCCTCAGAGCCATATCTACACAGCTTTTAAAACCTGCCATGGATGGGGAATCAACAATTGCCCTGAGCAGCCTGGTCCAGGGCTTGACAACCCTTTCATGGAAGACATGTTCCTAATATCCAAGCTGAACCTCCCCTGGGGCATCTTGAGACTGTTTCCTCTTGTCCTACCACTTGTTCCTTGGGAGAAGAGACCAACCCCCACCTCCCTTCCACCTCCTTTCAGGGAGTTGCAGAGAGCAACGAGTTTTCCCCTCAGCCTCCTTTTCTCCAGGCTAAACACCCACAGTTCCCTCAGTCACTCCTCCCCAGACTTGTTCTGCAGATCCTTCCCCAGCTTCATTGCCCTTCTCTGGACCTGTTCCAGCACCTCAATGTCCTTCTTGGAGTGAGGAGCCCAAAACTCATCCCAGTACTCAAGGTGCAGCCTCATCAGTGATGCTTATGGGGGAACAGTCACTCTCCAGGTCCTGCTGACCTCATTGTTGCTTATTCAACTTGCTGTAGTTGAAGCTGTTCATGCTTACTGCCGGAGGGTTGGGCTAGATGACTTTTAAAGGTTCCTTCCAACCCAAACTGTTCAATGATTCCATGATTCCGTGATTCTAAGTCACGGGGCCTGAGCTGGCTGCCCCCTTGAGCAGAGGGACAAGCGTGGTGGTGCCCCTTCCTTTGCAAAAGGCACTTTCTGGTGGTGTAGATGCATGTATCTCTGTGGTTGGTGTAGAGCCCTGGAGAACCTGACTTGTCGCCTCCTTTCTCCACCAGGTTAGGCATGGAGCACGATGGGCAAGGCAACCGCTGTGCTGATGAAACCAGCATGGGGAGCATCATGGCACCGCTGGTCCAGGCTGCTTTCCATCGCTACCACTGGTCCCGTTGCAGCAAGCAGGAGCTCAACCGCTACATCCAGTGAGTAGACTGCAACCGGGAGGAGATGTTCTCCCTTCAGCGGTAGTGTGAATGCCTGCAGTTTGCACCCAGCAGCTCCTGCAGGAAGCAAGCAGTCCCTACTGGGGAGGACTTCTTTTGGCCAGAATAGCAAAGATGGGTTCCCATGGAGGACTTGTTTTGCTATTCTGGCAAAAACAAGTCCTCGCAAACAGGGAGGACTTTTTTTGCTTCTACTGACAGCTTGATTCCTTGCCAAAGTCTCATTTGAGTTTGAGCTGTGAAGGCTGGAGGCAAATAGGAGCCTGATAAAAGCTGAAGATGTCAACAGAGCAAAAGCTCTTTGCTGGTGGAGCCCAGATGTACATCACAGATGCTTTTGTCATTTGCTTTGCCCCTCAGTGGTCTCCTCTTTAGGCTATGAAATAATTTGTGTTCCATCATGAGGTGGTGGAGAAAGGTGCCAGGAGCTTTCTATGCATCAGGGCCAAGAAGAGCAGCAGGAATGCAGGTGGTGATGGTGGTACCCACTTGCAGCAAGGTGCTCTGTGGAGCTGCAGTCTTTGGAGGCCTTTGAGGAGTTGGCCTTTGCTGGAAACAGCAGTGGGTAGTTGGCAGCAGTGCCAAGGTCATTTAAATTTCTCAGTAGCTGAATATGGGGAGAGGGCTGGAGGTGAGGGGAGGGTTGAGGGAGGGAACAAGTCCTCCATGTCTGACTCTGCTTTGCTTCTGCCCTGTGTCTCTGCAGCTCCTATGACTGCCTCTTGGACGACCCCTTTGAGCACCAGTGGCCCACCTTACCAGATCTGCCAGGCATCAACTACTCCATGGATGAGCAGTGCCGCTTTGACTTTGGTGTGGGCTACAAAACATGCACAGCAGTGAGTATGGGGTAAAAGGCTGAATTGTATCCCCTGCTGGGACCCACAGCCAGGTGCTGCAGGGACAAGGAGGGATGCTGGAGCTCTCTGTCTCACCCCAACTCATTTCCGTTCCCCAGTTCCGCACCTTTGACCCCTGCAAGCAGCTATGGTGCAGCCACCCAGACAACCCCTACTTCTGCAAGACCAAGAAGGGGCCACCACTGGATGGGACTGAGTGCTCTCCAGGCAAGGTAGGGGCTGGTCCTGCTTGCCCTCTCTCTGGCAGAGGACAGGGACACCCTTGAGGGTGGATGCCTTTTTTTTTTTTTTTTCCCCTTTCACCTGGTATTATTCCTTATTTTTACCCAGTTTAGGCTCAGATGAGGATTTTGATTTTCTTCTGGTCTGCTGCAACGAAACATTTTGTCACCTGTCAAAAGAATGATGACATCACTGCACATCTAATCGCATCATGTCATCAGGGTTTTACCTTAGGCTTACTTAGCATGCGCACTAGCACAGCATGAAAGTGTGAATATGTTGGAAGTGCTTCTGTCTCATGTAGGTTTTGGGTGGTCCTTTGCTGGAGAGTGGCTGGTAATGAAGTATTCAACACCTGCTCACCTGACGTTCAGGGACACCTGGGGAGGCTGGAGAGTTGGGTGGAGGGTAACCTCATGAAGTTCAACAAGCTCAAGTGTAGGCTCCTGCACTTGTGCAGGGAGAAATAACTCCCTGCACCAGTACAGCTTAGGGGCTGACCTGCTGGAAAGCAGATCTGTGGAGAAGGACTTGGCAGTCCTGGTGGACAAAAAGTTTACCATGAGCCAGCATTATGCCAATACTGGCACAGGTTGCCAGTAGACGTGGTAGAAGCCTCATCCCTGGCAGCATTCCAGGTCAGGTTGTTTGGGGCTCTATGCAATCTGATCTAGTTGCAGATGTTCCTGCTGGCTGTAGGAGGGACTAAATGACCTTTTAAAGTTCCTTTCAACCCAAAACATTCTGTGGTTCTAGGAAATGATTCAGCTTGCTTATCTCTAAACTATCCTGGAGTTGAGTTCTGCTATTGCACCTTCAGGGACCACTCCTGGTCCTGCTTCCCACTGAGGGGCATGCCTGACTGTGTGCTGAAGAGCTCTTTTCTCCTGTGTTTTGCAAACTGTGAACCATTTCTGTGGTGCTGCGGGTGCAGGAAGCTTCTCTTTGCTGCTTCTGAGTGCTTTGAAAGGGCAGGTGTGGAGCTCCTCCATTTTCTCGGCTTTATTCTGCTCTGGTGAGGCCACACCTTGAGTATTGTGTTCAGTTTTGGGCACCTTAATACAAGAGGGATATTGAGGTGCTGGAGCGAGTGCAGAGGAGGGCAAGGAAGCTAGGAAATGGCCTGGAGAGTAAATCTTATGCTGATGACTGAGGGAGCTGGAGCTGTTTAGTTTGAAAAAGAGGAGCTGTTTAGTTTGAAAAAAAGGAGGCTGAGATGAATCCTCATGGCTGTCTACAATTACCTGAAAGGAGGTTGTGGAGAGGTTGGTGCTGGTCTCTTTTCACAGGTAAATAGTGATAGAACAAGAGGGAATGGCCTCAAGCTGTGACTGGGTAGGTTTTGACTGGACATTAGGAATTTTTTTTTCCCGGTAAGGGAGGTCAGGCATTGGAATGGGCTGCCCAGGGAAGTGGTGGAGTCACTGACCCTGGATGTGTTTAAAAGTCATTTGGATGCGGTGCTTGGGGATAGGGTTTGGTTTAGGGCCAAACTTCTACAATAGGGATATTGGTTGGACTTGGTGAGGCTCTTTTCCAACCAGAATGTATCTGTGATTCTCCTCCCTTCCAGTGGTGCTTCAAGGGTCACTGCATCTGGAAGACCTCAGAGCAGCCTTACAGCCAGGATGGCAGCTGGAGCTCCTGGTCCAAGTTTGGCTCATGCTCCAGGACCTGTGGGGGAGGCGTGCGCTCGCGCAGCCGGAGCTGTGACAACCCGCCGTAGGTTTGGCCTCCACTCCCCTCCTTTCACTGCCTGCTACAACTGGGAGAGGAGAAGAGCCAGAGCTTCCTTGCTCTTCACCTTGTGTGCTTGCTTGGTGGGGATGGGGACATCTGCTCCTGCATGAGCTGTGATACATGTTTAGTCACATTTGAACAGCATCCCCAGCTCCTGATGCTCTTTTAACTCACTCACTGTGTTTTCCAGCCCAGCATATGGTGGCCGCCACTGCCCAGGAGCCACTTACGAGTACCAAGTGTGCAACGCCGAGGAGTGCCCAGGGCCCTTCCAGGATTTCCGTGCCCAGCAGTGCTCCAAGCGCAACTCCTACTACACCCACCAGAGCAGCAAGCACTCCTGGCTTCCTTATGAGCATCATGATGGTGAGCAGCTCCTAGCAAAGGAGCAGTAGCCAAATTGCCTTCATCTCAGAGGAGGCCATGCTGGTGGCTCTGACCACGGGATGGATGGAGGCTGTGCCAGCTGCATGGGTATTGGATTGTGGAAAGCTTCAGGGATGGAAATTAGAGTGCAATAAGCTGGCATCACATAGCCAAATCTTAAAAATCGATCTCCTGAACTTGGCCTCAGGTGTCATGTAGGGAAGTCCAGATGTTGCTCTGGTTCCTGCTGTCTCAAAACACAACATGAGAAGATCAGCCTGTGTTGGAATCTTGCCCTTCTCCTTCTGTGCTAGTAAGAGGAGAACTCCTTGTAGGCCTAGGTGGCCAAGAAGGCGAAGAGCATCTTGGCTTGTATCAGCAATAGTGTGGTCAGCAGGATTTGTCCTCCTGTACTTAGCTCTGGTGGGGCTGTGCCTTGTCCCCTCACTACAAGAAGGACATAGGTGCTGGAGTGTGTCCAGGGAAGGGCAACGAATATGGTGAAGGGTCTGGAGAGCAGGTCTGGTGATGAGCAGCTGTGGGAACTTGAGGTGTCTAGCCTGGAGAAAAGGAGACTGAGAGGAGACCTTGTTGCTCTCTACAATTCCCTGAAAGAAGGTGAAGGTTGTTACCTGGGAGAAGAGACCAAGCGATGGGACAAGAGGAAAGGGCCTCAAGTTGCACCAAACAAGGTTTAAGTTGGACATGAGAAAAAATGTCTTCCCTGAAAGGGTTGTCAGACACTGAACCAGTCTGCCCAAAGTGGTGGTGGAGTCTCCATCCCTGAAGGGAATTCAAAGCTGTGTGGATGTGGTGCTGAGGGACATGGTCTAGTGATGACCTGGCAGTGCTGGGTTAACAGCTGGACTTGATGATCATAGAGGTCTTTTCCAACCAAAATGATGTCATAATTCTAATAATGGCAGCCAGAGATAAATCCATTTTCAATACTTCAGAAGCTTTATCTCCAGATCCTGCGTGGTGGAGAGACAGCACTGGCTACTTGCTCCCAGAGCTGCAGTGGGCAGTGTGCCACTCCAGCCTGGCTGGGATCCAGCTCCTGGCTTGGTGTTCATCAGCACACAGCCAAGTGTCTGGCATTGCAGGGTCATGCTGTGTCTCCCTAGAGTTGCCGTCTACTAATTTCCCAAGTGTGCTGGGCAAAAGCACAGGTTCTTGGGCAGCAGAAAGGACATGGCAGAAAGGAATAGCCTGAGCCTGGGAAAACTGGCTACAAGTTGAGAGGAGTTTCTGTCTTCAGTCACCTTGATGTGTTCCTGTAACCCCCCCTTCTTTTTTTTGCCCCCTTTTAATTTTGCTGCAGATGCTCAGAAGTGTGAGCTGATCTGCCAGTCTGAAGGAACTGGGGATGTGGTCTTCATGAACCAGGTTGTCCATGATGGTACCCGCTGCAGCTACCGAGATCCCTACAGCATCTGTGTCCGGGGCGAATGCGTGGTGAGGAGTTGATGGCTGCTGCACAGCTGTTTCTGTCCTATGTCTGTTCAGAAGAGAAGAGAGCTTGTTCATCACTCTGATGGCCTTTCAGAACTTAAAGGGTCCTATAAGGAAGATGGGGACAATCTTTTGAGCAGGGCCTGCTGTGACAGGAGAAGGGGTAGTGGTTTGAAACTAAGAGGGGGATTAAGACTGGAGAGATGGCAGGAATGCTTTATGCTGGGGGTGGTGAAACAGTGGCCTAGATTGCCCAGAGAGGTGGTAGAAGCTCTGAACAACCTGCTCTAGATGCAGATATCCCTGAAGAGTGCAGGGGAGTTGGACTCTAGTCTTGTCCTACCCCACCAAGAGTACCGTGTATGGTTCTGGAGCCCACAGCACAAGAAGGACATGGAACTCTTGAAGCGAGTCCAGAGGAGGCCACAAAGCTCTGCTATGCAGAAGCTCTGCTATGAGGACAGGCTGAGGGAGTTGGGGCTCAGCCTGGAGAAGAGAAGGCTTCAAGGAGACCTTGTAGTAGCCTTCCAGTATCTGAAGGGGCCTACAGGAAGGCTGGGGAGGGACTACTGACAAGGTCTTGTAATGGCAGGATGAGGGGGAATGGGTTTAAACTGGAAGAAAGGAGATTTAAATGAGATGTTAGGAAGTTCTTTCCAGTGAGGATGGTGAGACACTGGAACAGGTTGCCCAGGGAGGTTGTGGATGCTCCCTCCCTGTAGGTGTTCAAAGCTAGGTTAGATAAGGCCTTGAGGTGACCTATTCTAGTGGGAGGTGTTCCTGCCTATGGCAGGGGGTTGGAACTGGATGATCTTTGATGTCCCTTCCAAACTAAACCATTCTATGGTTCTATCTTTAAGGGTCCCTTCCAATCCAAACTGTTTCATGGTCTTCTTGACCCACTGCCCCTTGGGGATGCATGTTTTAGTTTGTGTGTGGCTAAGGGTCCTGGGGGATGGTGGGCTGATGGGATGGGCTGCAGGGATGTGACCCTCTGATTGTCTCTTCTTCTTCACGGGTGACAGCACGTCGGCTGTGACAAGGAAGTTGGCTCCCTGAAGCAGGATGACAAGTGTGGGGTCTGCGGTGGGGACAACTCCCACTGCCGGACGGTGAAGGGCACACTTGCCAAGACCCCCAAGCAGCCAGGTGAGTGAGCTGGGTGGCTTTGGTAGTGGATTTGGTCAGGGTCTTCTGGAGGAGGGCATAAAAATAGTAAGAGGGCTGGAGCACCTCTGCTGTGAGGGCAGACTTGAGAGAGTTGGGGTTGTTCAGCCTGGAGAGCAGAAGGTTCTGGGGAGACCTTCTGCTGGCCTTTCAGGATTTAAAAGAGCCAATCAGAAAGTTGGGAACAGACTTTTGAGCAGGGCCTGTTGCGACAGGACAAGGAGTGGTGGTTTGAAACCAAAAAGTGGAGATTCAGACTAGAGAGAAGGGAGGTTTTTTTTCCATTGAGGGTGGTGAGACACTGTCCCAGGTTGCTCAGAGAGGTGGTACATGTTACCCATTCCTGGAAACATTGCAGGTCAGGTTGGTCAGGGATATGAGCAACCTGCTCTAGGTGCAGATGTCCTTGCTGACTGTGGGGGCAGGGTGGGTGGTGTTGCACTAGATGACCTTTAGAAGTCCTTTCCAGCCTAATGCAGTCTGTGATTCTGTGATTCATTTGCATGCCCAGGCAGAGCAAACCTACTATTTCTTTTCCCTCCATCCTTGCTCTCTCCCTTTCCGCAGGTATTTTGAAGATGTTTGAGATTCCAGCTGGGGCAAGGCACCTTCAGATAGAAGAGATGGAGCCAGCATCCCACAGTATTGGTGTGTACACTCTAGTTCACCTCTATCTAAGCTCTATTCTGACAATTCCCACCCATAGGGTCTTCTTACTTGGGTCATTCCAGTCCTTCAAAGAGTAGTGACATTAAAATACCTCCTTTCTCCTCCAGCTGTTAAGAATCAAGCCACAGGTAACTTCATCCTTAATGGCAAGGGCAAAGAAGCCAAAAGCCCAGTCTTTGTTGACATGGGCCTGGAGTGGGAATACACCATTGACCATGGCAAGGAGAGCCTGAAAACCAGTGGCCCTCTGCATGAGGCCATCAGTGTTTTGGTAAGCCTGGTTGACATGTTCTTTGGGCACGCTGGGGACAACTGCTACCCAGGGATGCAGAGAGGGAAGGTGATCTGAGATGGGATGGAGGAGTTGATGTAGCATAGGGAAGTTAGAGTCCTGGGCTCCCTGGGCACCCAGGGAAGGGTAGGTTAGCACTCCTGCCCATCCACATGGCTGGTGCTGGCTTTGGGTGTAGATCCTGCAGGATCATCCAGGGGCATGTGACCAGAGGCTGGGGTTGAGGTGTTTGGGCAGCAACCTTTTCCATAACTGCAGAGATCTGTTCTCAAAGGGTATAGACTGTGTTCAGAGCCCACCTGATCATGTTTGAGGTAGTAATGGGGTTGGTTTCTCCTACACTTCTCTGTACCTTATCATGTGGTCATTGTTTTGTTCTTTTTGCTTTGATGACCTCCTCTTCCCTTCCCTTTCCCATGGCATCACTCATGTGTCTCCTTCCCCACCTCCCACTGTCCTTTCTCTTCCTGCAGGTCATCCCTCAGGAGGAGGAGGTGAGGAGCAGCCTGATGTACAGGTACATCATCCATGAAGACCTTCTGCCCATGATCGGAAACAACAATGTCCTGCTTGAGGAAATGGATTCCTATGAGTGGGCCCTCAAGAGCTGGTCTCAGTGCTCCAAAGCCTGTGGAGGAGGTAGCTTTCCCTTTTTAGAAGCCTACAGCATGTGCTTGGGATTGTTGTTGGGCGTATTAGAATCATGGAATTGGTTTGGTTGGAAGAGACCATCCTCAGCCAGCTGTTGTCTAGCATCCCCAGGTCAGAATTTCATAGAAGAATTTAGGTTGGAAAGGACCTCAGAGATCATTGACCTCAGGCCAGTGGTATGAGATTCAGCAGAACTAAGTACAAAGTCCTGCACTTTGGCCACAACAACCTCATGCAGCACTACAGACTGGGAGATGAGTGGCTGGAGAGTAGCCCGGCAGAGAGGGGCCTGGGAGTGCTGTTGACAGCTGGCTGGGCATAAGCCAGCAGTGTGCCCAGGTGGCACAGGAGGCCAATGGCATCTTGGCTTGTATCAGAAATAGTGTGGCCATCAGGACCTAATTTTGCTCCTATACACGGCACTGTTGAGGCCTCACCTCAAGCATTATGTGCAGCTCTGGGCCCCTCACTTCAAGAAGGATATTGAGGTGCCAGAGCAGGTCCAGAGAAGAGCAATGAGACTGGTGAGGGGGCTGGAGGGAAAGTCTGATGAGGAGAGGCTGAGGGAGCTGGGGGTGTTTAGCCTGGAGAAGAGGAAACTTAGAGGGGACCTTTATCACTCTTTACAACTAAAAGGAAGATATAGTGAGGTGGGGGTCAGGCTCTTCTCCAAGACAACTTGTGACAGGACAAGAGGGCATGATCTAAAGCTGCACCAGGGCAGGTTTAGGCTGGATATTAGGAAGCACTTCCTCACTGAAAGGGTGATTAGGCATTGGGATGGACTGCCCAGGAAGGTGGTGGAGTCTCCATTGCTGAATGTCATTAAGGAAAGATTGGATGTGGCACTTGGTGGCATGGTTTATCTGATGTTGTGGTGTTAGGTTAAAGGCAGGACTTGATGATCTCAGGTCTTTTTCCAGCCTCAGTGATTCTGTGATCATCCACTCCAGTCTCCCCACCATGGGCAGGGACACCTTTCAACTAGATCAGGTTGCTCAAGGCCTCACCCAGCCTGGCCTTGAACACCCTCAGGGAGGAGGCATCCACAACCTCCCTGGGCAACCTGTTCCAGAGTCTCACCATCTTGCTAAGGTCTGGTCTAACCTCACTCTTCCTGTCTTCCTCAGCTTAATACCATTCCCCCTTGTCCTGTGTCTAGACGCGCTTATGAAAAGTCCCTCTGCAGTGTTCCTGTAGGCTCCGTTCAGGTTTTGGAAGGCAGCTCCAAGGTCCCTCTGGAGTCTTCTCCAGGCTGAACAAACCCGGTTCTCTCAGCCTATCCTCATAGCAGTGGTCGTTTTCCACTGGACAGTGTCTACCCACTCTGCTCCAATCCTGGAGTGCTCATGGGGTCATTGTGATCCAAGTGCAGGACCCAGCACTTGGCCTTGTTGCATCTTGTACTATTGGCCTCTGCAAGCCTGTCAGAAGCACTGCTTGGTCCCACCTGTGTGGTGACATCCCAGAGCACACATCCCAGCAGGTACGCAGAGGAGGGACCAGACGGGGAGCTGGTGGGACCTCTGCGCCCGTTGCCTCACCACCCATTCTCTGCCCCATCTCCAGGCATCCAGTACACCAAGTACGGCTGCCGGCGGAAGAGCGACAGCCGAATGGTGCACAGGAACTTCTGTGACAACGGCAAGAAGCCGAAGCCCATCCGGCGGCGCTGTAACCTCCAGGAGTGCTCCCAGCCAACGTGAGTCCTCCTTGGCTGGCCCGCGGTGCTCCCTTCCCCTCCTTGCCCTTAGCTGGGGCCGCTTCCCAGCCTGGGCGTCAGCTCTGACACCTTGGCTGTGTCCCACCTTCTCCCTGGCAGGTGGGTGGCGGAGGAGTGGGGCCCCTGCAGCAGGTCCTGCGGCAAGCTGGGGGTGCAGGTGCGGGCAGTGCAGTGTGTGCAGCGCCTGCAGGATGGCACCAACCGCACCCTGCACACCAAGAACTGCCCTGGGCAGCGGCCCGAGGCGCGGCGACCCTGCGCCCGTGCCCCCTGCCCTGCACAGTGGAGGACTGGAGCCTGGTCCGAGGTGAGCTGGGAGTGGTGGGGTCAACTGGAGGAGGGGTATTGGGGCTGGGGGTGGAGGCCAGGAGGTTGTGGAGCGGGCTGGTCTTGCAGAGATAAGGGTATGAGAATAGCTGATGTTTGCACTGAGGTTTGTGGGGAAAGTCAAAATTAGGCAGGGGATAGCATCACAGAGTGGGGGTGGTTAGGTTGAAATGGACTTTAAGATTGTCAGGACTGGCCATTAACCCAGCACTGCCAGGTCACCACTGAACTGTGTTCCTCAGCACCACATCTACAAGGCTTGGAAATTCCTTCAAGATGGGGACTCCACCACTGCCCTGGGCAGCTTTGTTCAATGTTTGACAGTGCTGTGAGGGAAGAAATTGTTCCTAATGTCCAATGTAAACCTTACCTGGTGGAACTTGAGGCCATTTCCTCTTGTCCTATCACTTGTTACTTGGGAGAACAGACTAAAGCCCTCCTCACTCCAAGCTCCTTTCATGGAGTTTTAGACAGCAACGATGAGGTCTCCCCTTCTCTTCTCCACACTAAACACCCCAAGTTCCCATAGCTGCTCCTCACCAGTCCCGTTCTCCAAACCCTTCACTAATGTCTCTGGACCTCCTGCAGCACCTCAATGTCCTTCCTGTAGTGAGGGGCCCAAAACTGAACCCAGTGCTCAAGCCGCATCCCAGTGCACCCCAGTGAAGAGCAGGATGGGTTTGCTGGAGAGCGAAAGCCCTTATTAAAACCCAAATCCACCTGAGGAGTTGTCACCTGCAAATCCCCATTCAAGGTGGGTCTCAGAATGTCCATCTGTCTGCTTGCCTGTTTGTCTGTCTGCAGTGCTCAGCCAGCTGTGGGGAAGGCGTCCAGCAGCGGCAGGTTGTGTGCAAAGGCAGTGAGAGTGGCGGGCGCTGCGAGGGTGACAAGCCGGAGGCTGTCCAGGGTTGCCACGTGGCCCTGTGTCCAGGTGAGAGGATGAGGAGGTGGGAGGCATGTGCCAACGGAGACCAACCTTCATACATGCCTCCAGCCCGTCTGTGCTTCAAAGGGGTGCTGGCAAAGAAGGTTGGGGTGAATATGTCTGCTGCTGCTGGCAGAGAAAGGGTTAAACGACAGCCAGAAGTTGTCACCTTTCTCTTCTTAGCCCTAGTGTTTTCTGGGAGTTTGAGGACGCAAAGAGCTGATGGTAGGGTGGAGGGGGTCACCCTGGACTTTACCTGGAGTTGCTTAAGTGCTGGGTCACCTGGGTGCTCTCCCAGGGATTTTGTTTATAAAGAGATCCCTTAAAACCAAAAAATGCCCCCTCAAAAGCCCCTCCTGTGGAATTTTGTGTCCCCAACTTCCCCTGGCGGCTGGCCATCTTGAGTGTTCTCTCCACAGGGAAGCTCTCTGACTCCAGCGACCGCAGCACATCCAAAGGGCAGCAGGTGCCCCAGGACAGAGCCAAAAACCCTGTCAGCAAGATCTCCTCCAGTAAGTGTCCCTGCTCGGGGAAGGAGCTTCTGCATCTGAGGTGTCCCTGCTCTGGTAGAGAGTTTCTGCAGCTGTAGTGTCCCTGATTCGGGAAGGAGTTTCTGCAGCTTCAGTATCTCTGCTTGGGGAAGGAGCTTCTGCAGCTCTCGGTGGGATGGGAAGGAGGACAACTATCCAGCAGTGGTTCTGGGAGGGTTGACCCTCTGCCGCTGCAAGCCCTGCCTCTCGGTTGCCATCTCGTGGTGTTTGAGATCCTGCAGTTACCACTGCTCTCCCTTTGCCTCCTGCATTTTATGCCCTTCTCCCTTTTACTTTGAACTCTCTTCAGCCTCCCGTGCTTACCTCGGCCAGGGAGATGGCCTCTGGCTCTTGCTCCTTGCTTAGAGCACTGAGGCCAGATGCACCATGATTTGATTTAAGATGCTGATTTGAAGCATCCTGCTCTGGTTTTTAGTCCCATCCACAGAATCCTCAACTTCTTTGGCTTAATTTTCCAAATCCCTCACCACCTCTTCCTGCACAGTGTGAGAAGTGAACTCGCTCTAAATTTAAGTATAAAAAAGTTTATTATAAAGTAAAGGAAAACAGTCTGGTTGCATAGCAAATAGCAAAATTGCTAGAGGCACAAACTAACAACAGGTAATAATGCTTATATAGGATAAGGACTGGATAACCTTGTATTAGCTTGATACATATCCATGAATATTCTTTTACATTTTCTAAGCACTACCCCTTAGCCCCCACCCCTTAGTCCCTTAGATCAAAACAACAGCTGCTCTTCTTTACAAGGTGAACTTGCCTTCTTGTCTTTTCTCCGAACATCAACCAGAGAGGCCTCCTGGATTCTCCTGATGCTCACTGCAGCGCCCTTATCTTTGGTCATGGACACCCCTGGCACTCCTAACACCCACGGCTACTTTGTTATTTTCTTGATTAAGTCTTACAAATACCTTATTGTGCTGAAGCCAAATCTCCATATATCACAACTCCCCTTCTCTTTTTCTTACTGTATTTGACTTGAGCCTTAGATACCATTTTGTACTTTGGCCATTCTCTCAAATTTTTGCAGAATAATTCTGGCCTCATCATCTCCTTTTTCCACCTTACATAGCCTGATTTTTGCTTCTCAATCTGTTTTTTTTACAATCTCAAATTCCCATCTTTCCAAGGTTTTAGAATCATAGAATGGTTTAGGTTGGAAGGAACATCAAAGATCATCCAGTTCCAACACCCTGCCATAGGCAGGGACACGTCCCACTAGAACAGGTTGCTCAAGGCCTCATCCAAACAGGCCTTGAACACCTCCAGAGAGGGAGCAGCCACAACCTCCCTGGCAACCCGTTCCAGTGTCTCACCACCTTTACTGTAAAGAACTTCCTCCTAACATCCTGTTCAAATCTCCCCTCTGCCAGTTTAAACCCATTCCCCCTCATCCTGTCATTACAAGACCTTGTCAATAGTCCCTCCCCAGCCCTCCTGTAGGCCCCCTTCAGATACTGGCAGGCTACTATAAGGTCTCCTCAAAGCCTTCTTTTCTCCAGGCTGAAAAGCCCCAGTTCTTATGGCCTGTCCTCATAGCAGAGCTGTTCCAGCCCTCTGATCATCTTCGTGGCCCTCCTCTGGACTCTCTCCAGCAGTTCCATGTCCATCTTGTGCTGGGGTCTCCAGAACTGCACACAGTACTCCAGGTGTGCTCTGCTAGCCACAGCTGCTCTTAATGAAGCCCAGGACACAGTTGCTGTCTGGGCTGTGCATGCACATGGATATATACAATTAAAAGATAATACAAGAAACACCACAGCCCTCCCAGAGATCAAAATCCCTAAGAGAGGTTTTCTAACCACCCCTACCACCTTTCCCCCCTTCCCCAATCTTATCTCACCATCTGTTGATGCAGCAGATAGGCAAAAGTAGATTGGCCAGAGTGGTTAGCAGTAGAAGAGAAGTTAGTGGAATTATTGAAAATCAGCTACAAAAGGCAGGGACAGAGGAGCCATGCAAGAAGGCAGCCACAGCCCAGAGAGGCCTGGAGCACTCTGACTTATCTATATTTGGGTTACAACTCTTAAAACAATATTTTTTCTTTCTCAGTAAAACTGTGAGTGGAGTAGCATCATCTGTTTTCCTCTCTCAGCCTATAGTCAAGTTTTCTCACTCAAATCCTCCAATTAGTTCAAACCAGCACATACATTCAAAGCTTTAGCTATATTTCCTGCTAGGTTAGTAAACAAATTCTTGGCTACTGCAGGTATCTCAAATTTAACCCATGTTTCTATTTCCTGGTAAAAGGAATTTAAGAGTATATGATATTCTTTTGTCTCCTGGACTTCCTCCTAGATTTGGATGTGCACCAGTTACTGGATCTCGTCCTTTCCCTTCAGTTGCTAATTCAAATCTTCAATTAAGCCAATTAAGCTTCTCAAGTTTCTGTTTGTGTTTATCATTCCATTTTTTCTGGTTCCAGACTAATCAGGTTCACTGCTTTACATTGAGTCCTAGTACAATTAGGAAGAGCAACTTCACAACTCAGCATAGCCAGCCAGTAAGGTTGGGGTTTCCGTGTCACCCACTTTGCACAATCCCATCCCTGCATACTTCCCCTGCATGTGCCCACATGCATAAACTTGTTGTGTGGCATAGGACACTGCCCAGTAGCCTGAGGACAGACGTATTTGTGCTGAGTACGGTAATATCTCACCCAGTCCATAGATCCACATCTGCTGTGCAGATCTATCACTCGACAAGCATCAAAGCTCACACTAACAAGCCTAGTCAGGGTAATAAGTTCCTTTTGGGCGATGAGTTCCCCATCTTGGTCCCAAAATCTAACTTCTAAAAAGCCTCTTCTTGCTTTGTCCTTTGTGTTGTAACAAGTCACTTTGCCACCTTCCCAACACACCCCATAAATTGTAGAGTTGTTCTTGTCGGTTCCTTGGGTTCAATTAGCACATTGGTAATGTGTATGACAGATAAGAGTCTGAATTACCAAATTATTCATCCGGGTGGTTTTTATGCATTCACTAGGCTTGTTTTGCTGTCAGAGAGGAGATTAGTAAGATCCCAAGGAATAGGAGTTCAGTTTGATATGTACCTCCACTCGCATGACCTATGAGGTTGCAGCCCACAGCCATGGTTATTAATCTTCTTTGTGGCAGTTACAGAGGTCTACCCGGCCTTGCCTCTGGTTCCTTACCACTCAGGCCTCTCTTACAGCCTTAGGGTGCACCACCACCTTCAGGTCGATACTGGAACCCACCTTAAGGTAAGTTTTAGTCCTTCAGTGTGCAGTGTAGCAGTCCACTCTGTTGGGAGGTCCACAGGTCACTTGATCCTAGTAGCATGTGTCCACCCTTGTTCAGCCATCTGGACTGCAGGCTCTGTGTTGAGGAGAACCTGAAAGGGACCTTCCCATTGAGGAGTGAGTGTTTGTTCTTTCCATGCCTTTATCATAATCAAGTCCCCTGAGTTGTACCTGTGAATGCTAAAAGTCTAAAGGTACAGACTGAGCAAGCATTCCCTGTTCCCATAGTTGTGTCAAATTTCCCCAATTATTTGAATATAAGTTTTAACCACTTCATCCCCAAATTCATATGTAGCCATATTCCCACCACCCTCTTGAAAGGATAGTTCAAACATCATTTCATATGGTGATACCCCCACATCGGGTCTTGGCTGCGTCTGAATTCGGAGCAAGGCCAGAGGTAGGCACTTAATCCATGACGAGTGAGTCTCATTCATTACTTTTGTTAGACTCTGCTTTAAAGTTTGATTCATCCTCTCCACTCTCCCAGAACTTTGGGGATGCTCCCACCTCAATTCCTAAGCATTTGTTCACATGTTGTAGTACTTTGGAGGTAAAATGTGTTCCCCTGTCTGAATCAATCCTGGTAACAATACCATATCTTGGAACAATATTTTCCAATATTGTTTTAATTACTGCATTCGCCATTGCTCATGCAGTTGGCACAGCCTCTACCCAATGTGTCAAATGATCTACAATTACCAAAAGATACTTCATTTTCCCAGCTTGAGGTAATTCAGTAAAATCAACTTGGATAGCCTGAAAGGGTCTCAATGATAGGGACCTACCCGCTACGGAGGCTTGTCTCACTGCTTTCTTATTTACCTTCTGGCAAGTTAGGCACCTGCTGGTTATTCGTTGGGCTATTTCAAGGATGCCATAACACCCAAAATTCCTTAAAAAATGATCACATAATGCCCTGGTACTCCAGTGGGTATTTTGATGTAATTGTTCCAGCATTTTCCTTGCTGTTGGTTTAGGTAATAACTGTCTGCCATCTGGCAGGCACCATTTGCTATCTTGGTCTTCGGTTCCCCCAGTTTCACCCAGATCTTTCTTTTCTTTATCACTGAACACAGGGTTAGGGAGGGGTTCTGTTAATTGTTTAATGTGGAGTGCCTTCTCAATTCCTTCTTCAGCAGATTGTTTATCTTCAATATCTGCTAAGTTATTTCCACAGGTGGTTGCACTGATTCCTTTTTTGTTTCCATTTATGTGTACCACTGCAATTTCCTCTGGAAGCTTTAAATTTTCCAGGGTTTCTTTTATTAACCCTTCATGAATTAAACTCTTACCCTTTGAATTTAATAAACCCTTTTCCTCCCATATCTTCCTGAAGGTATGTACCACCCCAAAGGCACGTCTCAAGTCTGTATAGATGGTTCCCACTTTTCAAGCTAAAAGTGTCAGTGCTTGATTTGGTGCATATAATTCACATGTTTGTGCTGACCATGAAGAGGGAAGTTTACCACTGTCGATTACTTCCATGGTTTTTCCATTAATAACAGCATATCCTGACAGCCTCTTTCCATTAGCACATCTTGATGACCTATCCACAAAATATTGTTCCACTTCAGGTAATTCCTGTTCTGACAGGTCCTCTCTAATTTTGGTTTGATAGTTGATCATATTTAAACAATTGTGTTTGAGAGGATCTGTTGGTTCCCCATTAAAAAATTGCACAGGGTTCAGGCATTGGCTGGTAGAAAAATCAAAGTCTGTCCCATCAATAAGGACAGCTTAATATTTTAAAATCCTAGCATCAGTTAGCCATTTTTCTGCTTTTTGATTTAAAATGTTTCTAATGGCATAAGGAGTGTACACTTCCAATTTTCCTCTTAGTGTTAGTTTCCTGCTTTCTTCCACTAATTTTGCAGCCCCAGCTACTGCTTGTATACTGACTGGCCATCCCTTCACTAATGGATCCAAAAATTTAGACAAAAAAGCCACGAGTTTCTTTATATCCCCCCAAGGTTTGAGTTAATATCCCATAAGCTATTCCACTTTCTGCATGGACAAAAAATTGAAATGTTTGGTTCAAAGAAGGGTGACTCAATACAGGTGCTGAAATTAGGGACTCCTTTACTTCATTAAGAGGTTCGTCATCTCCCTTACCCCATTCAACTTCATCCTCATCAGTTAATTTCTCATATAAAAATGTTACCTTTTTACTATACTCATTTATCCACAGCCTACAATATCCCAGAAGCTCTAATAGTTTCCTGACTTGTGTCTTGCTCTTGTAAGGAGGGACTGAGATAATTCTCTGGACTCTTTTAGGGTCTGTAAGAAGTTCAGAAGATTGATTGTTGTCATCCAAACATCACTCATGTTTGTCCCTGAAATCGAGAGATCATCCACGTGTTGTGTCACTACTGTCCTGTTCTCTTTGGGAAAGGATAACAAATTTTCCAGGGTTTGTCTGAACAAGTTGGGAGATGCAGTGAATCCCTGAGGCAGACTAGTCCACCTCAGCTATTGTTTTCTGTGGGTCGCTGGATCTTCCCATTCAAATGCAAAAATATTCCAACTATCCTCAGCCAGAGGACAAGCCCAGAAGGCTTCTTTTAGGTCAATAACACTATAGCATTTATGATCAGAAGGGATATTACTTAAGAGAGTGTATGGATTTGATACTACTGGAAACCGAGTCAAAGTTCTTTTACTAACCTTGCTAAGATCCTGTATCAGCCTGTAAGTCACATCACTTTTCTTTACAGGTAGAATAGGAGAACTGTGAGGAGACATACAGGATTCCAAAATTCCATTTTTATTCAATTTATTTATGACTGGCTTCAATCCCTCCCTTCCCTCCTTAGATATTGAGTATTGTTTTATTCTAATGGGTAACTGTAGATGGCCTGTGGTTACTTTTAGGGGCTTGATGTTTAGTTCCCCATAATTGTTCTCATTTGCCCAGTCTTCCGGATGAATTTCTGCTTTGTCTTCCAAATTTGATTTTGAAGTGGTTGCTGTCATCCGTACTTCTTTAGGAACTACACCAATTCCTAACTGCAATTGAAAGTCCCTGCCTAATAAATTACATCCTGCACTAAGAACAGCCAAAAGTCCCCTACTCCTATTCTCTCTTCATTTTCTACTTTTACATTTTTAATGAGAGGGGCATTGAATGCTTTTCCTTTAGTCCCTCCCTGTTACCCTTGTGAAATCTTTACTCTTATACATCGTGAGGGAGCTGGACTAACAGAAGTACACTCTGCTCTTGCTCCTCCTGGGGTCCCACTTTTAATTTTATCAAGGGCTCTGAATGATGGTTCTGCCCCAGGTAAAAGAGCCCTTGATGCATCTATTGCTGATCTTCCCAAAACATCCTAAAATCCCTTTCTCTTTTTGGACATTCTCTTTTGAAATGTCCAGCCTTCCCACAACAGAAACATCCCAAATTCTGACCCGAGGTGTCACATTATTGGAATTGCTCCCCACCCCAGGTCTCTCCCCCTTCTCATATGGCGGTCGGGATGGTCAGTGAGGTGAGGGTCTTGTAGTACTATCCTTCTTTCTAATCTGTTCTGCTTCCCTCGTGGTGGCTACCCTTGTTTTTAATTCATCTCTTCTCACATATACCTTCTGAGCTTCCCTCAGTAATTCCTGCAACCCTCGATCCTGCTGGTCCTCTCTTTTCTCCGATTTTTTCCTTATGTCTGGCTGTGAATGGGTGACAAAATTTACCTTTAATAAAGCTTGTCCTTCTGGAGTAACAGGATCAATCCTAAAATGCTGTTGCATATTCTTCCTGAGTCTCTTTAGCCAATTAGTAGGGGTTTCTTCTTTACCTTGCTGCCCATCAAATGCTTTATTTGTATTTTGCCCCCTCGGTACTGCCTCCTTAATTCCTCTGATGATCAAGTTTCTATAGGTTGTCTCCCTTGGTCATTGTTATGATTCCAATTTGGTGCTGTGAGGGGTAATTTCTGATCCCCCTGGCATTGTCTGCAGATTTTCTCTTTCCCAAATTTGCATCCCTGCTGTCCTAATCATCTGCCTCTCTTTGAGGGTAAATACTATTCCTATGACTGACTGTGTCTCTTTTCCCATGTATAAATATTAAGTCCCAGAAATTGGTCAAATTGTTCTGCTAACCCTAGGGAGTCTTTTAACAGCCCCTTTAATTTCCTCTTAAATGTCTGTACTTCCATAGAAGTGAGAGGAGCGTTAAGATACTCAATTCCTCCATTAGCCCACCCTAATGGAACCTCTCTTAATGGATATAACTGAATATTGTCAGACCCTTCTGCCTCTGATTCTGATGATTCCCCATTAATGGTAATGATGTTTTTCCTCCCTCTAGTTTCTGTCTGGCCCTTTTTATTTTCATGGTTCAAACGTGATGTCCTGTTTGATTGTCTTAAAGGTGGTATGGGAGCTACCTCCTCCCTTGGGGCCAGGCTTTCCACCAGAGCTGTAGGTGGTGGATTATAAGGGGGCAGTAGATGATTTAAAGGCTCCCATTTATCTTCAGTTTTTGTTTCTTTTTCCTCCTCTTTTACATTAAAAGTATTTACTGATGCTTCAGCCCAGACACCTCCCTTCCAGCATGCTGCATAGTCACTCTCCTCCTAATGGAAAGGTTCTTTAGAATTTACATAAATGTGCAGAGCCTGACATATCCAGCCTTCGTAAGATCCAAACTGTGGCCAGTACAAATTGTCAGGTCTAATCTTTTCCCTTGTCCTCTCTTTCATACAAAAATTGACCATTTTAACCTTGTCCTTATCCCGCATTTCTGGATAATATTCCCAGTACGCTAACTTAACCCCCAGGGCACTGTCTATGGGAATGTCCGTGGATACCCTCTTGCTCCCTTTCTTCCCAGGGCTAATCTCTTTACCTGACCCTTGCCCCATTTCCCGAGGTCCACTCATCCCTCACCAAATGGCTTCGTCCCTTCACTGGCCAATTCCCTGGCCAGAAGATGGAAACTCTGTAAGAAGGACTCCGCATGCCCTTCACGGATCTGGACTGTCCAGTTCTCACCTCAGTCACAGACACTCACTGACCTCAAAACCTGCCCACACAGATAATACTCACAGTCCTTTTCTTATCTGGGACTTTGTGCACAAGAATTATCAGCAGCCGTGGTGATTGGGAGCTCCTGTTCCCTTGCCTTTATTCTATAAGTGTTGTAGATTGGAACCTGCTTCCCATAGGTCCTTCTTGGTCTTTTGGGCTGCTGGAATCAGCAGGGTGCCCCCTGTCCAGATGTCCAAGGAGTCCCCACAGGTGAGGTTATCCTGGATGAGCCCCCAAATTGTGAGAAACTAACTCACTCTAAAATTTAAGTATAAAAAGGTTTATTGTAAAATAGAGGCCAACAGTGCTGGATGCATAGCAAATAGCAAAATTGCTAGAGGCACAAACTAACAACAGGTAATAATGCTTATATAGGATAAGGACTGGATAACCTTGTATTAGCTTGATACATATCCATGAATATTCTTTTACATTTTCTAAGCACTACCCCTTAGCCCCCACCCCTTAGTCCCTTAGATCAAAACAACAGCTGCTCTTCTTTACAAGGTGAACTTGCCTTCTTGTCTTTTCTCCGAACATCAACCAGAGAGGCCTCCTGGATTCTCCTGATGCTCACTGCAGCACCCTTATCTTTGGACGTGGACACCCCTGGCACTCCTAACACCCACGGCTACCTTGTTATTTTCTTGATTAAGTCTTACAAATACCTTTTTGTGCTAAAGCCAAATCTCCATATATCACAACAGGAATTGTCAAATGGGGCACAGAGAGCAATGGAATGAGCTACAGAATGGTTTGGGTTAGAAGGGACCTTTAAAGATCATCATGTCCAACCCCTCTGCAGTCAGCTGTGACATCTGCAACTAGAGCAGGTTGTTCAGAACCCCAACCAAGCTGACCTGGAATGGCTCCAAGAATGGGACATAGCTCCCACCTTTCTGGGCAACCTGGGCCAGGGTCTCACCACCCTCACTGTCAAAAAGATCTTCCTTCTCTCTAGTGAAAGTCTACCCTCCTTTAGTTTAAACCACCACTCCTTGTCCTGTCACATCAGGCCCTGCTAAAATGTCAGTCCCTAGCTTTCTTAGAGGACCTCTAACTACTGGAGGGCAGTAAGGGAAGGTTGCCTTTGGCACCATCAGAAAGCTGCAAGGTGGGGAGCCTAATGCCATCTTAGAATCAGAGAATCATTCATGTTGGACAAGATCTTCAAGATCACTGAGTCCAAACAATAACCCTACTCTGCCAAGTTTATCACCAAGTCATATCCCCAGGGACCACAGCTAAATGGCTTTTAAACATCTCCAGGGAGTGTGACTCCACCATCTTCCTGGGCAGCCTGGTCCAGGGCTTGACCACCCTTTCAGGGAAGACATGTTCCTTACATCCAATCTGAACCTCCTCTGGTGCAACTTGAGGCTGTTTCCTCTTGTCCTGTCACTTGTTCCTTGGGAGAAGAGACCAACCCCCACCTCACTTCTACCTCCTTTCAGGGAGTTGTAGAAAGACAGAAGGTCTCCCCTCAGCCTCCTTTTCTTCAGACTAAGCAAGTCTGTGTCCTTCAGCCCTCCTCACCAGCCCTGTTCTCCAGACCCTTCAACAGCTTCATTGCTTTTCTGTAGACTTAGTCCAGCACCTCAGTGACTTTCTTGTACTGACAGATCTTCATCTTTCATGCTTGCTGACGCTGCTCTGTCTTTCTTCCAGGAGAGCCTTGCCTGGGGGACAAGTCCATCTTCTGCCAGATGGAGGTCCTGGCTCGCTACTGCTCCATCCCTGGCTACAACAAGCTCTGCTGCGAGTCCTGCGGCAAGAAAGCCACCTCTGCCACCGGCTCACCTCCTGCCACTGGCCTCAGTACTGCTGTGGCAACAGATGGGCCCAGCCCCACTCTGCCACTTTCCCCTGGCCCCACCATCCCTGCCCGAGGACCCGGTGGGGACCACACCCCAACGCCTGAGGCTGGAGGGGTTCCTGGTACCGGTGCTTTTCCTGGGGGGATGCCAGCCCTGAACGAGCCAGCCAGGGGCCAGGCAGCCAGGTAACCTGCTGGGCACCACCTCACCATGGGGCAGGGGAAGCCTTTCACCTCTTTCCCTCGCCCCCTCTTCCTCCTCCTCCTCTTCCTCTTCCTCCTCCTCCCTTGCTCTTTCCTCTCCTCCCCACATCCAGTAGTGGTTTTCACAGGTGGCCCTGCCAGATTTGGAAATGACCTGACTCATACAGAAATTCCTCAGAAAAGGACTTTTTCTTCTCACATTCCCCCCTACCCTCCCAGTTATGGGATGGTTTTGGATTTTTGTTGACAGCATGACAGAAAAACAGGTGAAAAGCAGCAACCCCAACAGCAGCAGCTTGGTTGACGGTAGATGGGCTGCTTCCTCCTGAGGTGCTACAAAGATTTGGGAGGAGGGGCTTTCATGTTGCTTTTTCCTTCCCTCTGCCCCCAAGCAGCAACACCAAATGTGCTGGAGAGGAGGTTTTTGGCTCAGTGATCCAGCCCTTGATCTTGGTGGTAGCAGTGGGAGATGCTGGGAACTTGAGTAGGAGCAAGCAGCTAGAGAAAGGTGTTGAGGTGGATGTGATGATCTTGAAGGTCTCTGCCAACATCCACAGTTCTGTGGTTCTATGAAGTTTCTTTTTAAAGGTATGGGGGGAAATGTGGAGAAATGCCCACACTGCCATCCTGCTCCCTGTTGGGGTGGAGAGTTTAGGAAACATGTCTAGGGATAAGATGGAGCAGGAGGATGTAGACCAACTTATGTCCTTCGTTGTGGAATCCGCAGGAGGTGGTCTAGGCAACTCTACCATGAGCAATAAGAGCAAAGACCAAGAATCCACCTAAAATCCACCTGTCACCTGGTGGTGACTTCTGAGCCACCAGTCTTGAGTTAATATTCTCCAACCCTAACCTCTCCAGGCCCACCAGCCTGATCCTTGCATCCTCATACCTGGTGCCTGTGGGCCATCAGTGCCTGTGGGAGGCAAATGGAAGTGGATTTTAGGGGCAGTTGCAGGGGAAGGGAGGTGATGAACAGCTTTTAGTAATTCCTGTGTCAAGTACTAAACCTATACACAGCACATTAGGAGCCTACGACTGCCTGCAGCTTGCTTGGTGTCCAGGCGCAGGGTTTACCTGGAGGAATCAGAGCTCTCAAAACCTCTCCAAAGTGGGATCAGGCAGTCTGCTGTCCCCAGCGGGTGTCCTGTTGGGGGCTGACAGAATTTTGGTGCCTGGGGGTATGCAGCCTCCCAGCTGAGTGCATTCAGCACCCCCAGATGTAGTCCAGGGGAAGGTGGGCTTCTGTGGGGGGTGAATGCTGGCAGGGAGGCGGTTTTGGGGATGGAGAGGTAGAGTCTGAGAAAGGCAAGGCCTGGCAGGTGGACCAGTTTGGCATTGCAGGATCTTTTGGGAACGTAGGCATGGTGTGGGTGCAGCTGCTGGCCCTGCTGCCTTGGTTGTATGATGAGCAGGGTGGGACATCTCTAGGGGCAGTGTTTGGTAAGCCGTAGGTGTCTGGGGCTTGTTAGTGATGGCACCCAGGGTACTTGGCACATACTGGGAGGATTTAGGGCACTGTGCTGTTCAAGCCTGGTGATTTCAGTGCCATCGATGCCAGGACAGAACACTGTATTGATGCAGCTGCAAGAAACTTGAGGTTGTGGCATCTTGAGGAGCTGATGTCAGTGTATTGGTTGTCCTCAGCCTTTGGTGGTCTGGAGTGGACTGCAGCAGGGGAGAGATTGAGGTACATGCTTTAATTGACTTATGCAGACTTCTCTGGAGAGGTTCCAAACCCACCTGGATATGACCCTGGGCAGCCTACTGTGGGTGACCCTGCTTTAGCAGGTGGGTTGGACTGGATGGTTTCCAGAGGTCCCTGCCACCCCCTGCCACTCTCTGAGGGATGGAGGCAAGCCTACAAACTGCTGCAGTGCAAGGCCTGTAGGTATCAGTACCTGTGGGATCACTGGGGTGCTGTGGGCATACCAAGGTGGGATTCATCCCCCAGACTGCTGACACCACCTTCGTGTCCCCTGGCCAGCCCAGCCACCAGTGCTGCCCTCCAGGAGAGTGCCAACATTTATTTATTGTGCCAAAGATAATGCTCTGGTTACTCTTCCAAGGAGCAAGTGGTGCTGAGGGACGTGGTGTAATGGCAGCAGCCTAGCAGCAGTGGTGAGACTGTGAGCTTTAGGTGAGTGGTTGGTCCTGATGATCTCCAAGGTCTCTTCCAGCCTCCACGGATTTTGTCATCTCTTCATCCAGGCTGTGCCGTAGACCTCTTCAGCTGCTGGGACAGCACTGGGCTGGGTCAGGGCAGGACTTGAGCTTTTCTTTGTCCCAGTCAAGGCTTTCCTCCAGCATTCAGCTCCTTGCCCTGTAGCTTTGGAGGCGCTGACTAAAACCAAAACCTTCTCCCCACCTCACGAATGGCCTTTGATGTCTCCGGGGTGCAGTCTTGGGTGCATGTGTGCTCACCCCTTCCTCCCAGGCTCTCAGCTGCCCCCCTCTCTTTGGTGCTGCCCTGGGCATTAGTGCTTTATTGCAGTAGGAATATTTGCAGTGGTTCCTTGCTATACCTCGGAGGAGAGCTGTGGCTCCCCTTGTGCACCCTCAGCCAGGGTCACCCAGGGCTGGTGGAGTGGTGGTGGTGGTTTGGGGCAAGGGAGCCACGTTGCAGGTGCTAACCCTCACTTCCAGCCCAGAGAAGCAGGTGAGATTTTGAGCAGGGTGCCATCAACCCCCTACCTCTGCCACAGGTGGGAGACGCTGCAGGGCTGGCACCCAGCATTCTGGGCCATGTGTGGCAGGCTGTGGTGCAGTGAGGTGGTGATGCCATGGCCCAACTCCCAGCAGGAGTTTTCTCCAGTCTCTGGGAGGAGAGGCTGCATCTTAGTCCCCCACATCCTCTTCCTGGGCCAGTTGGATGCCCCAAGTCATTCCTGGGCTGTAACCTTGTGTCCAGTGTTACAATGATGTATAAAGTTTTGTACATACCAGATTCAGAGCTTTTTAACTTTTAATATTTATTAATTTGGGTGGNTTTTGAATTCTAACATAATGTAAAAATAAAATAAAAAAAAAAATATAGAAAATCTCTTTCTGATTTATTTGGGTCTGCCTAAGGGGTAGGAAATGAGAAGTGTGACCCTGTTGTGTGGTTGTGGAGATGGACTTCACACAGCAAGCCACTGTCCTGTTGTTTTATTTCAAACCAGACCTGGTTTGAGATAGTTGTCCCCCTTTAAGTAAAAGCCCAGCAAACCCCACAGGTGTCTAAATTATGAGCACCCTGCAATCCCTGCAACCGTTCCAGGGTTGTCGGAGTGACCTGCTCTAAATTGCAGGAGGGTTGGACTATGTGACCTTCAGAGGTCCTCCCAGCCCAAACCAGTCAGTGATTCTACCATCCACTTCCTGACACCCAGCTCCTTGGCTTCAGGTTGTTTCAAGCTGCTGTTGGCAATGTCTTTATGGCAGCAGGTGCTTGTTCCCAGGGTGCGGGATGATGTTGGGATCACATCCCTGCTGCTGGGATGACTGGTGAGCTGCTGAGGATCCTCCCAGCACCAAACCTACCAGGATTTTTACGAGGTCTGCAGTGACAAGCTGCCCTGGCATCCTGGAGGTCCAGGTGCTTGGTCCTGGAGGGCAAGATGCTGCATTATGGGGTTGGGGAGATGTATCCAACCCAGCTGCTGCCTATCTCCTTTAGCTGATGTCTCACTTGTGTTGTATCTTAAATCAGCTGAACTGGTGGTGAAAAGCACCTCTCTGGCCACATGGGACATGGCCCTGCCTGCTGCAGGAGAAGAGCAGGAGAGAAGCTTCTGTGATCCACCCCTATATGCACACCTCCATATCTAGATCGGCAAAAATGAAGAGAGGTGCTGTGGTTTGGGCCAAGAAGAGCTTCTGAGCTTGCACTGGCCGATGACACCATGGTCGAGTAATAAATAAAGAGCAATGAAACCCAGGCAGGGCTGAAGCTGCTGAGCAACCCACAGCCTGAGCAGCTGTGGTCAAGGTCAGAGTGTGTTTTGCCACCCACCTCCATCCCTTGTGGGAGTGATGCTGAACAGCAACTTTGGTTGCTGCTCATCAGTGAGGTTTGGGCAAGGTTGTTTAGGCAATCCCTGATGCAAACTCTGGCGCTGCCTTGGCTGCCCTGGCTTGCAGGTGCACTGCTCCATCCAGAAGACGATGGTGCTGGATGAAGGGTGTCTCCACGCTTGGGGGCAACGGGTGAACCATCTTGGCCCTGTTGCTGGTGGCTGCAGAGGCCATGAGCAGGTCTCCAGCTCAGGATACATCTCTTGTGCTTGTTCTTCTGCACCTCATGGGCACGTGGTGGCAGAGAGGTGCTGGTGGAGATGCTTGATGAAGTCTACTTGGGACTGCGGCAGGACACGGTCAGTGACAGATGTGGGGATCCAGCCCTTTGGGAGAGAAAACACCCAGGGGTTGGTTCCACTGGGACAGCCATCCTAGGGAGGAGGGTGCATCTGCACACTGGACTGTGTACCCCATGCTGTCCCACCCCACTTCATGTGGTGGCACTTGCCTTTAGGTCCATGCTCAGAAGCCAGGTGATGTGGGTATGAGCAGGGTCCCCTGCCAGCGGCTTCAGGACAATGCAGCTCAGCCGAGACTCGGCCCTGTGATGGGCAAGGGAAGGGCTAGTGAGGGTCTGTTCCAGGGAGGGTGTGGAATCAAGAATCACAGAACATCAGAGGTTGGAATGGACCTCCAGAGATCATTGAGTCCAACCCCCATGCCGAGGCAGGATCCCCTAGGGTAGTCTGCACAGGAATGCATCCAGGTGGGGTTTGAAAGTCTCCAGAGAAGGAGACTCCACACTCTATGTGGGCAGCCTGTTCCAGTGCTCCATCACCCTCACTGTAAAGAAGCTTCTCCTCATGCTGAGGTGAAACCTTCTATGTTCCAGTTTGTGTCCATTGCTCCTTGTCTTACTGCTGCTGACCACTGAAAAAAGATTGGCCCCATCCACCCCTCAGATATTTGTACACATTGATCAGATCCCCTCTCAGTCTTCTCTCCTCCAATCTAAACAGCCCCAGAGCTCTCAGTCTCCATAGGGGAGATGCTCAAGTTCCCCAGTCATCCTTGTGTCTCTCCACTAGCCTCTCCAGCAGGTCCCTGTCTCTCTTGAATTGGGGAGCCCAAAGCTGGAAAAGGAGAATAAGGACATTTCAGAAGAGATAACTTTTGGTGGGCCTTCATTGCTGTGCCTAGTGCAAACCCATGGGCACAGTGGNGGGGGCGGGTGGTTGGGTGGTGGCTTTACCTGATGCACCCTTCTTGCAAGGGCAGAGGCTCGATGTGGGTGGCAGTGCCCACCAGGTAGATGGCTGTGTCCCTCCTCCTGCGGTGCCGCACACTGATGAAGTCCCTCTGACCCACCAAGTTGCCTGGGCTCGGAGCAGTGACCTCATGTGTCACCAGTGTGTCTGTCCCCGTGCGCTGCAGCACCTACCAGAACAAGAACAGCCCTGGGCATGAGGCTCTTCGGGGTTGCCCTGCTTGGGACATCCCCAGCACCCTCTTCTCCTGCCCAGTGGACTTAAGTCACCTTGGTGACAGCAGCATGAGAAGAAAAGCAGCAGCAAGGTGGGGGCTTGGGGCTGGCACCTGTGTCCCTGACAGGCTATGAAGGTGAAAATCAGGTGGGATTTTGCAGCCCTTTAAATCTGGGATGGGGCTCTCTTGCTGCTGTTTTTCTGAAGGGGCAAGGAAGTGGTGGCAATAAATAAGCAAAAGCTGACGGAGACCTGAGCCAGCCCAGGTGAGTCAGGGGAGGCTTTCTGAGGCTGGCAGCTTGCTTAGGGATTTGGGAGCTGAGAAATAAGTCAAATCCTCAGAACAAGCCTAAGAAAAAATAGAAGCTTCCTGGGGGTGCCCCTGTAGCATGATACAGAATGATTTTGGTTGGAAAAGACCTTTAAGATCACCACATCCAACCATTAACCCCTCACTGCCAAGTCCACCACAAGTTCTTTGCCATGAGGGTGGTGGAACACTGGAATAGGTTGCCCAGGGAGGTAGCTGAGGCCACATCCCTGGAAGTATTCGAGGTGAGGCTCAAAAAGGCTGTGAGTCACCTGATCTAGCAGGAAATGTCCCTGCTGACTGCAGGGGGGTTTGACTGTCTGACCTTTGGAGATCCCTTCCAACCCAAGCTATTCAATGATTCTGTGCTGGGTTTTGCCTCTTTTTTCCTGAGTTGAGTCTCCTAAGCAGCTCCTCCTCTGACATTAGAAGTCTGAGTCCCCCAGTAGTGGAAAAACCTCTGTGAACAGGCACCACGTGGAGAAGACAGCTTGGAAACAACACAGGTCTTGATGCCACCACGCTGGTGAAGCATATCTTCTCTCCCTGAGGTGTCCCTCTGCTCTTGCAGGAGCACAGAATTAGAATTAAATCCTTCAGTGATCTTAAAAAACCTATACAAATATGATTTTTGTTTTTTGGGTGTTATCAACCCTGGGCCCACCTGCACGTGACAGCATCCCTCCCCACCTTACCTTCACCTGGCTGAGGGTTGGGTTCCACTGAGGCATATCTTCAATCCTCTCGAAGAGCTCCTGTTGTAGCTGTGCCACTGGCACAGCCAGGACCACCTCTGCCCGAAACACCTTGCCCAGCCCGGGGAGGGCAGCGCTGGTCACGGTGGCCCCAGCATCCTGGGAGAGCAGAAGGTTTGTGTCACACCACTGTGATTGTTGGGGTTTAAAAACGCATTTCTGGCTCAGTTAAAGAATTCAGCAAACAGCTTCATGGACAACCACCACCAACAACCACAAAGTGGAGATGGACACCTCCTGAGGCTGTGCTGCCATTCAGGGACACCTGGATGTGCTGAAGAATTGAGTGGAAGGGAACCTCATGAAGTCCAACAAGGGCAAGTATAGGGCCCTGCACCTGGGGAGGAACAGGTCCCTGCACCAGGAGAGCGCAGGGTTTGGCCTGCTGGAAAGCAGCTCTGCAGAGAAGGACCTGGCAGTGCTGGTGGACAGGTTCCCTGTGAGCCTGCAAGGTGTTCTTGTGGCCAAGAAGCCAAATGGGGCCCTGGGGTGAATTCAGAAGAGCACGGTCAGCAGGTTGAGGGAGGTTCTCCTCTCCTCCTGGTCTGCCCTGATGAGGCTGCACTTGGAGTATTGTGTCCAGTAGCAGGGGGTTGGACCCTATGATCTCCAGAGATCCCTTCCAACCCCTACCATCCTATGATTCTACAGGAATGCTCCTGGTTTTCCCCAACAGGATTATCTGAGTTTCTCCTTCCAAGCTTTTTCCTGCTTCTAGGTTACTTTGCAGACTTGCTTGCCAACACATCTGTGGACTCAGAGAAGCAAATCTCCCCTTTCTGGACTCATCTTCTCCTTCTGTGAGCTCTTTCAGCATGGAGCAGTCGAACTTTCACAGAATTACAGCACGGTGGAGGTTGGAAGGGACCTCTGGAGATCATCTAATGCAGATATGTCTGGTTGCACAGGAATGCAACCAGGTGGGTTTGGAATCTCTCCAGAGAAGGAGACGCCACAGCCTTTCTGGGCAGCCTGCTTCAGGGCTCCAACACCCTCAAAGATTTTCCTTATGTTTAGGTAGAAATTTCTGTTTTCCAGTTTGTGCTCACTGCCCCTTGTCCTCTCACTGGGCACCACTGAAAAGAGCCTAGCCCCATTCTCTTGCCCCTCCCCACTCTTCAGTTATTGATCAGCATTGATCAGATCCCCTCTCAGGCTGCTCTTCTCTAGGATTAACAGCCCTAGGTCTCTTAGTCTTCTCTGCTCACAGAGATCCTCCAGGCCCCTCAGCATCTTTGTAGCGTCCACTGGACTCTCTCCAACAGCTCCCTGTCCCCTTTGAACTGGGAATCCCAGAACTGGACCCACTACTTTACCATCATCACTTCTGCCTGCCAGCTGGTGTGGTGCTGCAGGATGCTCAGCGCTTGCTGGAAGGCCTTCTCACCCTGGGTGATGTAGGAAAGGTCCACACTGGAGGTCTGGCTGGGGCTGAGGTCTCCAGCAGGGTGGGTACATATGGCTGCAGGAAAAAGGCAGAGCAATGTGAAACCTCACCAGGTTTTGCCTGTGTACCCAGCTGCTGGGACAGGCATGGCAATGGAGCTGGAGCAGAGGGGTAGGTGACCCAAAGTCTCAGCTTTTAGCATGCAGCTGGTCTCCTCTTGGGCTTGAGGACACCTTGGTGCAGAGAACTTTGCTCTCAGGAGAATCCCTAGCATTCATGCATGAGGAATGCTTTTAAGCTACCAGCAAGATCAGCTCAGCAATGAGAAGACAACTGTCCCCCAAAATATGAGTCAAATTATCCCTCTGTCACATGTGGCAGGGCAGTTGTGAGTGGCCTGGTAGCCCAGGCTGACCTTACCTGTCTCCTTCCCTGCCAGCCTCTGAACAGAATGAGGAATTTTGGAAGGCAGGTGATGGGATCCTCTTTTCACCAGACTTCTCATGTCCTTCTGTGTAGCTGCAATTGCTGTTGTCTTCAAGCCTAGGGGAGAGACATGTGAGTGAGGAAGACCATGGAATAAAGTCACAGACTGGGTTGGGCTGGAAGGGAACATTAAAGGTCATCTAGTCCAACCCCCCTGAAGTCAGCAGGGACACCTACAAGTAGAACATATTGCTCACAGCCCCAAACCACCTTGAATGGTTCCAGGAATGGGGGTCGGGGGTGTGTGCATGTGTGGCATCTACTACCTCTCTGGGCATCCTGGGCCAGTGTCTCATCACCCTCTGTATCAGACATTTCTTCCTTCCATCCAGTCTGAATCTCCCTCTTTCAGTTCAAGCCATTATCCCTTGCCCTGTCACAACAAACCCTGCTCAAGAGTCTATCCCCAGCCTTCTCTCTGTCCCCTCTATGTACTAAAAGGCCTCCCTGGAGCCTGTCAGGCTGCACAACCCCAACTCTCTCAGCCTGTCCTCACAGTAGAGGTACACCAGCCCTCAAGGTGTGGTGTCCCACATCTCTGCTGGGTGCTGCTCTGCAGCAGCCCAGGACTACCCTATGCATGATACAAGGTAGGAGTTGAACAGCTGCATAGCTGTGACATTCCCAAGGGACCACCTCCTCAGCACCTCCTTGCAAGCCTTCTGTTCTGCCCATGTTTCCCATGACCAGAGGGGAGCTGAGTGGTCCTTACCGGGCAGGTTGCGGAGGGGGTCATGGGCGATGCCACAGCACAGCTTGAAGGTGGCCTGCAGCATGGCACAGCAGTGGGGCTGCCTCTGGAGCTTGCTGCATCCCAGCCAGCCTTTATAGCCAGCCTGAAGGACAGCACCTGATGATAGCACCACTCTGCCAGATAGCAGCTGGGACGAGGCAAACCAGAGGAGGAGCCAGAGTGAGAGGCCAGGCTCCCTGCTGAATGGGCAGTCCCTGCCTCTCCTCCTGCTCTGCATCAGATGGGACGCTTTGGTGGTCCACACTGGCGCTTGATGGAGGATTGTGGTGGCACAGGCAACTCCATTTACACGAAGGGAAGAAAGGGGTGGGAGATTGAATCCTGAGTTCAGAAGTGGGTCCAGAGAAGGGTAGTGAAGCTGGTGAAGGGTCTGAAGAACAGGTCTGTTGAGCAGAAGCTGAGGGAACCGGGGGTGTTTAGCTTATACATAATGTTCCCTATATAGAGCTTCCTCTGTGTCCCCCAGCACCCAATGTTCCTCACATCTGGTGCCCACCAGAGCTCACCATGCTTACATTCTCACTCAGGCCTGGAGCCTCTGGTGCCCACCATACCCAGAGTGGCCAGTGTCCTCCATACCAGGTATCCTCCTACATCCAGTGTCCCTGATGCTCTACATACTCTGTGTCCCCCCCATACCTGGTGTCTCCTCACACCCAGTATTCTCAGAGCTCCTCATGTCCACAATTACCTTCAGTCCATATTGTCCCAGTCCTGGAACTCTCAGTGCCCCAGTGTCCCTGGTATCCTCCACACAGTGTCCCCCCCATACTTAGTGTCCTACTCACCCCACACCCAGTGTTTTGAAGTCTCCCATCTTCCTTTTAAAGCCCAGAAGGCCTCCCAGGCTCCTTGCCCAAACATTTTGACTGTTGATGTAGTGATGCTGCTTGAAACAAAAGCATCCAACCCCTTAGGTACAGAGAGGTGGAAGAACCTTTCCATGGTAAACATCAAGTGGGGTTTTCAAAGCACAGAGCATGATTGTGTCTTAAGGTTTTGTGCTTAACCTTGCGAGAGGAGCCACCAAAACCACAAGGAGCAGGACTGGAGGACTTTGTGCTGACAGATGTAGTGGTCCCACTATCGCTGTGAGGAACAGAGGTAGGGATGGAGCAGGTGAAAGTTTCACAGGAAAATATCAACTTTCTTCCCATGGATTGTGGCTCTGCAGTGCTGGAAGCTTTTATCCCAGCCCTGGGGGCTCCTTGGCTCAGCCCAGACAGTTCCCAGGCTTCCTGCCTTGCTCACCAGCCCTGGCCCTGAGCTTTTCCCCTCTGGGATAACCTCTTGGCACAGCAGCTGTGGCTTGCCCAGCTATGTCCTGTTGCAGCTCCACAGCTTTCTCCCATCACTTCTGATTGCTGTGCAGGATATAACAGCAAACTCCTGAGGGCTGCCTGCTCTTTGGGTGCTCTGCTCTAGTGTGACCTCATATGAAGTGGCACCCAGGTGAGGGCTTGTCTGAGTGTCTCACGCTTGCAGCAAACCTTGTGGAGGTGCCTGTGGAATGATTGTTGTCCAAAGCAGCTGCTCCCAGAGCTCCTTGTTCAGTGCTCCTTTGGTAAGTTCCAAACCATTTCTTCTGGATTTGTGATGTGGTCTGGTGAGCCATTTAGGGTGAAGTGGTGACAGGAGCATCTCTGTGAGGATGAAATGCTGAGAGCTCTGGGGCTGTTTAGCCTGGAGAAGAGCAGCCTGAGAGGGGATCTGAGCAATGCTCAGGAAAAGCTAAATGTTGGAAACCAAGGGGATGGGGCCAGACTCCTTTCAGTGGTGCCCAGGGAGAGAACAAGCAGCAACAGCCACAAATTGTAACCCAGGAGGTTCCATCTGAACAAGAGGAGAAATTTTGGTGTTAGCTTGCTGGAGACCCGGAGCCTGCCCAGAGAGGCTGCGGAGTCTCCTTCGCTAGAAGAGATTCCAAACCTACTTGTCCAGGGTGATCCTGCTTTAGCAGGGGGTGGCTGGAGTGGGTGATCTCCAGAGGCCCCTTCTGACACCTGCCATACTTTATTTGCAAGCTGGCCGGGACGGAGAGAGAGAGAGTGGCATCGGTTGCCCCTGCAGCAGTTCGCCAGAAGAGCTGGTCCCTGCCCGTGGTGTCTGCACTCTCACAGGCATTGCCCTCACTTTTGTGCACACTTTCTCCCGTTAGTTTTGTCTGTGTAGAAGGAGACAAGCAGATAATGTTTTATCTCCCCGTTTGGTGAGCCGTGCCCATCTGGTCTCCTGAGGGCTGTACGAGATGTCCTGGGAATAGACAGGGGAAAAGAAAATATGCCAAACTGCCCAGGGTGACAAGCTGGGAGGCACTGGCACAGGAGCTCCCCTCCCCCAGCACAGAGAGCTGCCAACCTGCCTTGGCCTTGGGTGCTGGGTGCCTGCAAGGTCACACCTGAGGCCTTTTGACCTGCTGTCTCCACTGTGTTTAGCTGCAGCCGCTGGAGGTCACTGCTGGTCTGCAGCTCCACGTGCAAAGCCACCTTTGAAAAGGTGGGCAGCAGCTCTGCTCCCAGCTGCTGCCTCTGGGCTGCTTTGCTTCTAACCTTTGGCAAAACCCCTGGGAGCTGGGTGGTTGCTGCCGTGTGAGACCTCCACTAGGAATAAGGTCTGGCACCTCAGCCCTTCCTGATTATCCCTGATCCCTGCTCCTGGATACAAGGAGCCTTTGGAGACCCACTCCTGGATGCAAGAACCCTTTGGAGATATGCTCCTGGATCTCCTCCCACACTCCTGGATGCAAGGATCCTTTGAAGATCCACTCCTGTATCTATCCCCACCATGTTCCTGGATGCAAGGACCTTTTGAATTTCCCTAATTTCTGATTGCAGAGCTCAGTGTAGGACTTCCTGGGGGTGAGGGGGGGGGTGTGTGTGTGTGTGTGTGTAATCCTGAGGGAATATCCTATAGCTCCTGAGCACAGGGCGTGCCAGATGTGAATGCAAAGCCTCTACCTTTAGCTTTGGGAGACAAGGGGAGAGCTTCAGCAGCTAATTCTTCCCTCATAGTTCTTGTCTGACAGTCTGTAATGAAGTCAGCTGGTAGGAATGCTGCACCCTTGGAGGAGGATGCTCTTGCTTGGCTTTCTTCATGGTAAGACCCTTTCTCTCCCCTTTGACTAAGATGGCTTGATGTCCTACATGATGTTCCATTCTGTCTCTGTGGATGTAATACAATCATTGCTGGGGGGTCTGGGGCTGAATGTGTCCCTCTAGAAGGCTGTGGAGCCCAAGAACTGGGCGAGATCCATGTACCTTCACTGTCTTTTGCTGTTTGAGCATCTAGCCAGAACTACAGAAAGCTCCAGAAGGTAGCTGGGAAGCTTTAGGGTTTGCTGGCTTGGCAGGAGAGCAGAACTTCCAGCAGCAATGCAGGCTGGTAAAATCCCCACTGGAATGTCCTCAGCAATTCCAAGGGGGCTGGAAACACATTCCCAGCTCCAATCCCAGCTGTAGCAGCTGGTCCCTCTGGCTGGGCAAGCACCATCCCTCAAGACTGGCAGTCCAGCTGCTGTAGTTGAAGTTCAGCTGTTGCTCAGCATTGAAGTGAAACCTGGACTCAAATGTTTTGGGGTTTCCACACATCCCAAGCACTGGACTCTCTCTGTTTGCAGTGACTGATCTCACTTATTTAGGGCAAGGCCGAGCTGCTGCCTGCTGTATGATCCCAACCATCACCAATAGCATCCTCACCCCAGCCCAGGAGGTAAAAATGGCATTTGCTAGTTTAGATTTGCGAAGCAAGCCCCAGCTGAAGGACAAAGCTGCCCCTCTAAATTTTCTTTAAAGAAGAGATGGGAGAGAGACAGCCATGGGAAAAGTCCTAAATGGCTGAGGAGCAAATTCTGAGGCTGTGAGGTTTAAGGTTCAAGTAGTCCTCCTCAGATACAAGATAGAAGAACGTGGCTCGAGGTGGGGATTGAGGCTTGTGCAGGTCCATAAGTGGTCACTGCATGCCAGCAGAGATTAGAGCAGCCCTTCAGCCTGAAAAGCATAGCCTGGGGCAGCTCAAATCCTGACCACGAAGCAAGAGGAGTGGGAAATAATGGGATGCTCCTGGTGAAAGGGTGAAGGTGGGGAGCAAGTGGGACGCGGAGCTGCTATCAGCGGCTCAGCAGCAAGCTGAGCAATGCAGTAAGGACGATCTGGGCTCCCACCTCCCATGGTCATGTAGGGATCCTCCTGTTCAGATCCGAGGGCAAGCCTCAGAGCAGTTGTCCTTGAGGCTTGCTCTGAGTGAGACTGCCCTGGAATCATCAGAGCCTTGGTGATGGGGAAGCCCTGATTTTAAGCAAAGTTTTGGATGGGCTCCAATACCTTTGCAGAAGTTGCTGGAGAGGGTAAGGCAGTGCCTTTGGCCCCATGGGAGCCCTCTTGCAAGGCTGCCACCATCCCTAACGGCCCTCTGGGGCTTTCTGGGAACAGAGGTTGTCGAGGGAGGTGGTAGGGGCCCCCTTCCTGGAGACATTTGAGGTGAGGCTCGACAGGGCTCTGGGCAGCCTGGTCTAGTTAAGGATGCCCCTGATGACTGCAAGGGGGTTGGACTGGATGACCTTTGGAGGCCCCTTCCAGCCCAGACCATTCTATGACTCACGTCCCCATCCTGCAGCCCTGATGAGGCTTTTAGATATGCATGTCTGGGGCAGCTGAAATCTGGACCTAGAAAGGAGGTCCTTGATGAGCTTTGGCTGTGCTGCTCTTGCTGGAAGTGCTGTGTGGTGGGAGCTGCTCTTGGCCTCTTTCTCTTCTTCACAACTGCCTTCCCAGAAAGGAGTCCAAGAGAGAAAGTATAAAAACACATGGCATTTATTTCTGCACGCAAGCAATTAAGAGTCTCCAGATGGAAAACCAGACAAGATTCCTTCTCCCAAAGCAGGAGACCCAGTGCTACGTTGTCAGGCTCATAATTTATTCAGAATGCTCCAAGTTCCTCTTTTTCTCCTAAAAAAAAAAATCTTTCTTAACACAAAAGGGCTAAAAATCTATTCCAAAGTCATGTTCTGCTCAGGAAAGGGATGAAGAAATGTTGCTTTCTCCTGGTGAATGTCTCTCTGGTGCTGGAGAGGTGTTGGGGTGGCTGTGGCTGATAAGAATCCAACTGGAGAAGAGGAATGCAAGCCAGCAGAACATTATTTACTGGGAGCTAATGGGAATTGTCACAAACAGTCACCAAAAGAGCCCAGATCTCAGCAGAAAAGGGAAGATGCTGTAACTTCTTGTTGCTGGAACGCTGCCTTCCAGGGTGCAGGCTGGAGGTAATCTTATCTCCATCTGCCACCTTGATTAAAAGAGAAGGGGAGCTGCTGCTCAGCAGATAAGAGAGGCCAGAGGCTTCTCCATTAATATGTAAACTTCGTGTGGAAAAGGGAGATGAGAAACTCTAGGCAGAAAGCCACTTCTGAAGAGAGGGGGTTTGAATCTGTGCGCAGCATTGGAAGGCTCATAGCTATGTGTTGGTTTTGAGGAGGAAGAAGGGGGTGGGATGGAGATGTCAGCCCACTGCTTAAATTCTCTCTTTTGGATTGGATTATGTCCATCCTGAAGGGTGTGAACCTGAAGTAACAGCTTTGTGATGTTTGTCCAAGCTGTTCTCACATCCAGAAAGGAGCACAGCACTCAAACCTGATCTCTTGGCCTCCATGGCAACCAATATCTCAACTTGTCCTAATACCCAAAGGATGGAGGACTTTGCAAACACCTTGGCAGCTTGTGCCCGTGGTTTGAAATCAGCTGGCTGCCCAGCTGAGCATTGCTGACCCCAGACCCTGTGTGTCAGCCCTGTCAGAGTTAGCCCTTTCTCTCCTTCTAGTGTCCTACCCCCATGGTGGGAGTCCTGCTAATCTCAAACCACCTTTTTCAAGCCACTTCTCACCAACAGGCAAATGCTGGTGCTCTTGTGGTTTTTAATCACAGAGTGGGTTTTCTCACCTCAGAGAGGACTCTTGCAGCCCTGCTGCCTGCCTTAAAGGGGAAAAAATGTGGGAAAAGACAAGTGTGGACACCAGAGCAGGTGGTAGGCACTGAGGGACAGCATCATGAGGGGATATGCAGAACTGTGAGTTGCTTCAATGCCTTGGAGACACCAATGCCTTTCCCCCCCTTTTTTTTTTTCATTCCAGCCAGCCTCTGCTTGAGTCCTTCCAGTCTCCTCCAGCAGCTGATGGGTCTCCAGCACTTTTTCCTCCTAATTTTTAAAGCTTTATCTTCAAGATATTTCCCATAGAATCATTTTGGCTGGAGGAGATCTATCAGACAGAGTCCAGTTGTTAAGCCAGCCCTGCCAGGTCACTACTAAACCATGTCTTTCAGCACCACATCTACATGGCTTTGAAATCCCTCCAGGGATGGGCACTCCATCACTGCCCTGGGTAGCCTGGGCCAGGCCTCTGCACCCTTTTTGGAGAAGAAATTGTTCCTCATGTCCAACCTAAACCTCCCCTGGTGCAAATCGAGGCCATTTCCCACTGTCCTACCTCTCTGTTTCAAGATGAAGACTGAGACTCCTGGCCCATGCTCTTTAGAAGGTTTTCTTGCAGTTTGCTCTTCCCTGCTCTAATTTTTCCTTCATTTCTCCAGTTTCTGGGAAAGCTTTGAGAGTTGCATTCCTCTGCCAGCTCTTGTTTTCTTGTTTGGCCTTTTTAATGTAAATCTGACTCCCACTGAAACACAAATCACTCCCTTCTGGCCTCACCCTTGCTGCCTGACAAGGCACCAGCCACATCCTTGGCAGCAGAGTGCAAATTCCCTTCAGGAGTAAGAAGATGGCACCAAGCTGAGTTGCCTTTGCAGGCAAATAAATGTAAACACCTTCAATTAATCTGGTAAGAACACACAGTAATTGGCAGCAGGTTATGAAGCTTCTGCACCTTTCTCCCTGGGGATTATTCTGGGGCCAATGTCTCTGTGGTTGCATTAAGAAAATCAGCTCAGAACTCCCGCAGCTCCTCCAGAATTTTTTTCCCCCCTCCTGTTCTTGGACAATTTGACAATGGCAAAGGAGAGTCATTCACTGCTTCCATGAGGAATCTCCTCCCTGCTGGCTGCAGATGTGCTCCCTCCTGACTGCTTTGATAAATGAGGAGAAAACATGGCATTTTGGGGTATAAGCTTGAGGAAAGAGGTTCTTGTGCTCCAAGAAAGCCATTTATACCCAGAAGGAGGCTTGTTTTCACAAGGCACCATCTGGCTTCCACCAAGCCCTTCTGCATAAAGAGTTCAGAATTTGGGGTAAGGAGGGCAGGTTTGGCCCTTTCAGCCCCAAGCAAAAAGTTCCTTGTGTTGTCTCATCCTGATGCCCTTATTGCAGCATGTTTCCTTCTAAAAGATGATTGTGGAGGACCTGGGCAGAGCTCACGCTGGGTTCACAGAGAAGTGGGGTGTGTGGCAGGCAGTTATCCAGTCCCAGAGTGCTCCAACTCCCCTATTCTTCTGCTGTCAGCAGGAGGTTACAGACCTTGGAGTTGGCCCTGTGCAAGGCAAACTCCCTCTCAGGCATGGTGCCCTTTCTGTCTTTTTGGACAGTGCTGCTCCGGCTCCCAGCAGATGTGGAAACTGTGAAGATTTCTCTATAGGACAAGATGACAATGAGATGGTCAGGAGGCTGTCGTGGACTTCAACATCCTCCCAGACCAGTGGCCCTGCTTTGCAAGGGGGTTGGACTTGACCTATGGAAGTCTCTTCCAACCCCTAGCATTCAGTGGTTCTGTATTTGCCACCTCCTGCCACCTCCTACAGCAAGAACTTACATTGTGTTTTCCCTGAGGATATTCAAGGTGAGGCTCAACAGGGCTTTGGGCAACCTGATCTAGTTGAGGGTTGCCCCTGCTTACTGCAGAGAGGGTTAGACTAGATGACCTTTGGAGGTGCCTTCCAACCCAGACCATGCTATGATTCTTTTGCTACTGTTTTTGACCCATTAGTGTACAGCCATTACTTGCTTCCTCCCTCCAAGAGGTCCTCCTTTATCTCAGCCATATCATGATGTTTCTACAGTATCTTGCCATGTTTGGAGACTACCTGTATGGGACTTGCTCCTCTCTCAGCTGCAGGCACATGAGCACCGGACTGCCAGAAAACCTCAGCATGGTGTCCAAGTGGATTGAGGTCTCCACCTCAGTCTGGCTTCTCAAAGTGGCTTGGAGGAAAGGGGCATCTAATTCTGCCTGGAAATCGATGGTGAGGCTTCCCCTGCAGCAGAGAAGAACATGGGTCAGATCACCAAGCAATGGCATCAAACAACCCCATATGCATCTTGGGTTTAGGTCTGGATGGGGAAGAGGTACGTGTAACCAGCGCCCACCAGACCCTTACATGATGTGTGCATCGGAAGGGCTGCAGCCAGCAGAAGAGCAGTAGGCTGTGGAAAGTCAGCCTGAGGTGAACCATCCCTCCCAATGAGTGCTGAGCCACCTAAGTACCTCACATTCCCAAAGCCAAGCAGTTTTCCACCCGCTGACCTTGTGTTGATGCTGGTTTTCAGCTCTTGCTCCCAAATGTTCACATCCACATCAGCTGAAATGTCAAGCCCCAGCCCACCCTGGAGTTTGATGGTCACTTGGAGGCCAGACTGCAGAGGGATGACCTGGAAGATGGAGAAGGCAGACCTTGCTGTGACTGGATACCGCTCTTGGATGAGGAGCAGATACCCTGCAGCTGGGCTTGCATGGGAGGAACTCAACCCACCTGTGTGCCATGGCAGAGCCAGCTATGGCTGCCGTTCTACTACCCCAAGAGACATCTGGCAGTGCCACCTCACTCAGATGTGTGTTCACAGTGAGTAACACACCTAAAATCCTCTGGCTTATGCTACAGGATTCACCAGGACTTGGTGTGGGTGGCTGCTCATCCCCTTCCCATCCAGTACCTGGTGATGGTCCATCAGAAGAAGGTTGCCTTTGACCACACTTGTGGGTTCTCCACTGCTTAACAAGACCTTGGCCATTAAGTCTGTATATCCCTGGAAGAAGACGATGGGCCGCAGCTGAACATCAAAGAAGATGGCAGACATCCCAGCCATGAGCTCTGGCTCCTCTTCCCCTTCCAGGACATTCTCTCCCAGCATTGACTCCATCCCTTGTGCTTCAATAGTGACCTAAAACACAGAAACAGAGCTGGAGCAAAGCTGGAGAGGGTTTTGTGCCCTGCAGCGCTATGTGAGTTGCCATCCTTGTCCAACCCCTGCATAGGGACCCTTTGAAGCAGGAGGACAATAATGGGGTAAGTTGGATGGGGCATCCAAGCTACCCTTGAGCATCATGCAGCAGTGGTGTTGCATCCCCTGGTTTTTGGGAAAGCAGAGGACTCCCTTCTCCACAGGAGGTCTTTGTGGCTTCACATTGGTGATGAGGGGTGTGCAGAAGAGGCAGAGGACGCTGAGTGCAGAGGTGAGGTCAAGCACCATGAGGAGATGAAAAAGAGACACAAGGGGCAATGGATCTGAACTACATCACAGAAAGTTCTGCCTCAATGCGTGGAAGAACTTCTTTGATCTAAGGGTCACAGAGCTCTGGAACAGGCTCCCCAAGGATGTTGTGAAGTCTCCTTCTCTGGAGACTTTCAAGTCCTGTCTGGATGTCTCCCCGTGTGATCTCAGCTAGATTACATGGTCCTGCTCTGACAGAGGGGCTGAACTTGATGATCTCCAGGGGTCCCTTCCAAACCCCTAACATCCTGTGACCCTCTGTGTACATGTGACCCTGCAGCACACCTGAGCTACACGAAGCTGCTGGCCACGGCTGAGCAGTGAGAAGTCAGAGATGCTCTTCCTCAGGAATCCACCCTCCAAAAACAGCAGGTCCAGCCCAAAGGTGGAAAGCAGGTCCTGGGTGACTGAAAGGCAGAGACACCTCGGTAAGCATCCCTGGGCAGTGCCAGTGAGTCACAGAATCATTTTGGTTGGAAAGGACTTTTAAGAGCGTTGAGTCCAACTGTTTTCTAACTTGACCAAGGCTGGTGCTAAACCATGTCACTCAGCACTGCATCTCTGCCTCTTTGGAACACCTCCAGGGCTGGGGATTCAACCACCTCCATGGGGAGCCTGGTTCCAGTGTCAACGAACCTGTTCAGTGAAGAAGTTTCTTCTGATATCCGACCTAAACCTCCCTGGCACAACTTCCTTTCAGACCATTTTCTTTCATCCTGTCACTGATTCCTTGGGAGAAGAGACCGACCCCCCCCCAGGCTCCACCCTTCTTTCAGGGAGTTGCAGAGAGCAAATGGTGTCACTGAGTGGTGCTGAATCATTGACACTCTGAGAGCAGCAGCTCGGAGACAAAGGCTGACAATACAATACAAAGCCCAACAGGTGGGAAGTGCAAGGATGGGATCCCAGCAAGAATGTCCCCAGAGCCTGGTACCACCAAGTCAGTGCTCAGCAGGATGAGAGGGTTTCTTAACAGATGCACAGACTACACTGAGTTGAAAGGGGCCCTCAAAGGTCATCTTGTCCAACCGCTCTACAGTCAGCAGGGACACCTCCATCTAGGTTAGGCTGCCCGGGGCCACATCAAGCCTGATCTGGAGCGTCTCTAAGGCTCATCCAGATTGATTCTGGGAATTTGGAGGCCACTGGGTATGTCTAAGAGCAGGATCCTGAGGGCTCCTTGGCAACTTGTAAGCCTCATCAGGAGATGGTATGGTTAGTCCTGTAGAGCTGTGCCATCTATGGTCAGGGTGGCAGAGCTGCTAATGGCAGCCATTGAAGATCTGAGGGTAAATCTTCTTGGCACCATCTCCTTATGTCCTTGCAATAATCAATGGATTTGGCATTGCAATGTTTTTCTTCCAGGTGTTGGTTTTTTTTGCCACCACCTACCCCCTACAGGGAGCTAGGTGTTCAATGCCAGGTTGAACGGGGCTTGGAGAACCCTGCTGTAGTGGAAGGTGTCCCTGCACATGGCAGAGAGCTTGGAACTAGATGATCTTTAAGGTCCCTTCCAACCCAAACCGTTCTATGATTTGGGAAAAGTATGAGGCCCAGCCCTCCTGCTCTAAGGGGGTCAGAGAGAGGTATATGTTTTGCAGGTGGTGGCAACCAGCCAGCTTCAGCTGGGGGACATGCTCGGAAACCTCACACCAAGATTTTGGGGGGATTCTATGAAGCAACATGAGGAAGAACTTCTTTACTGTAAGGGTGGCAGAGCAGTGAAACAGGCTCCCCAGAGCCCTTGTGGAGTCTCCTGCTCTGGAGACTGTCAAGACCCATCTGAATCCATTCCCGTGAGACCTGCCCTAGGTTCTGTGGTCACGCTCTGGCAGGGGGGTTGTATTCAATGATCTATGGAGGCCCCTTCCAACCCCTAACATCCTGTGATCCAAGGTCTCTTGCAAAAGCTGCCTTTCCCTACCAGCCCCTTTTTTAGCTAGTTGTTCAGGAACAAGTTCCGCACCGTGAGGGTGGAGGAACACTGGAACAGGCTGCCCAGGGAGGTAGTTGAGGTCCCACCCCTGGAGCTATTCAAGGTCATCGTGAACAAGGCTGTAAGCAACCTGATCTAGTGAAGGATGCCCCTGCTGACTGCAGGGGGGTTGGGCTGGATGGCCTTTGGAGGTTCCTTCCAACCCAAACCATTCCATGACTCTATGAAGGGACTATGGGATGAGTATCCTCTATACTATCACCTGTCAGAGGTCCTGAGAAAGAGGAGGAGATGCCAGCTTTGGAGAAGATGTGATAATTATTTATTCGTGGGTCTCTCAGGATGTCTTTCACGATTTTCCTGGAAGAAAGAGGTAAAGAGTGCATCAGCACAGGGAGGGAAGGAAGTGAAATGGTCTCAGGTTGCACCAAGGGTTGGCTGTTAGAAAAAAACAAAAAGTAATTCCTGCATGAGTGGTCAGACATTGAAACAAGTTGCCCAGGGAGGTGGTGGAGTCCCCATCCCTGCAAGTGCTGAAGAAAAATGTGGACATGGCACTTTGGGCCATGGTTTAATGTCCCTGGTTATGTTATGTTGAGGGTTAGACTTGATGGTTTTAGAGGTCTTTTTCCAATCCAAACAGTTCTATGATTCCACGACAATGCCAGATGGTTCTGCAAAGAGGCAAATACCAAATTTCCAAACTATTTCTCCTGGCTGCCACACAGAGATGTGAGCAGAAAAAGAAACAGAGGTGGCTGCTGTGGAATTTCCCTCTCCTCTGGTTGATGAGGATAAACCAGGCAGAGATCTCTTGGTGCAGTCTCTGCTTAGCTCTGGAAACTCCTAGTGCTGGTTTTGTTTTGTGCCGGTAGGAAGATGTTACAAAGTCTGCCCTGCCCTGTCCTGCCCTGTCCTGCCCTGTCCTGCCCTGTCCTGCCCTGCCCTGTCCTGCCCTGTCCTGTCCTGTCCTGCCCTGCCCTGTCCGGCCCTGCCCTGCCCTGCCG
>VWZI01021442.1:306239-352050 GCA_013396835.1 Psilopogon haemacephalus | reverse complement strand
CTGTCCTGTCCTGTCCTGTCCTGTCCTGTCCTGCCCTGCCCTGCCCTGCCCTGTCCGCCTGAGCGGTGGCCTCTGAGGGCTCTGCGAAGCCCCGAGCCTGGGTCCTGCTGCCACCGGGCAGGATGAGGAGGCAACACCAAGTTTTGGCTGATTAGATGTCATCTGCAGTAGCAGCCCTGCTCTTCTGTTCCTTCTGCAGCTGGGAATTTTTTTGGCAGGCCCAATTCCAGCTCCAAGAAGTGGTACTTTAGAGGTGTGCTGTGTCGAGAGGCACAGCTGGAGTGTGGAGGAGGAGGAAAAAAAAGTGTGTGTAGGACTTTCCTCTCCAAACCCACCTTGCTGGGTGGTGGTCAGCATGTAGGTCGTTCCGGACCTTCAGCAGCAGAAGAGTTGCCATCTCCGTCTCCATCTCCTTTGTGGCCAGCAGGATGTTGATGATATCCATGGGCAAGGGCTCGTTATGGAGGAGGACTTCTGCTGCGGCCAGGCGACAGGTTTTCTCGTAGCTCCTCTGCTTCTCGTGGAAAATCCTCCTCATTGCTCGTTTCACCTGAGGGGAGAGGAAATGCAAAGACTGGTGGTAGGGTGGTGATGTGCAAGCGCTGGCTCTGCATCCCCGCGGGTTGGCTTTGAACGGGAAGAGGAGCACCGAGCCCTGGCAGCTTCGTTTCCTACCTTGCCGGAGATGTGCTGAGCAGAGAATCGCCGCAGGGCGGAGACGGCTGCGGTGGCAACTGCAGCAGGACCCTCCTCAGCGTGGGCCAGGAGGGTGGGGATAGTTCGGGGGAGGGCTGCGTTCCCCAGGGCCAGCAGGTAAATCACCACCTCAGACTCCTGCTGGGCGGCTCTTAGCCTCTTGAGGATGGTTTCCACCCCACGCTCCACCTCCTGCTCAGGGTTTGCAGAACAAGAGGGAGTGAGGTGAGTGACAGGAGATATTTGGGGCACTCCTAGGGGAGCAGGGATGGGATCCAGAAAAGCCAAGCGTGAAGGTTTGTAGAGGACCCACCTGTAGCCCACACAGCTTCTGCTGGCACAGCTTGCCGATCAGAGAGCCCATGGCAACTATTCCTGTTTCCTGCACCTCAGGGGCCAGATGCTTCCCATCCAGTTTGTCCTGGGCAGAGGGAGAGAGATATTTTGGAAAAAGGAACCAGGAAAATGGAGGCAAAGCCAGAGAAGGAGCATCTTCTGCCTCCTACCTCAAAGCATTCACTACAAAAATAGGGCATGTTGAGTTCTTGCCTGCCTTAGAGGAGGCAACACCTGGCTTAATTTGGTCAGAAGTTGTGGTTTTTTTTGTGTTTTTTTTTTTCTTTTTTCTTGGTGGCTTTAAATTAAAGCTTTTATTATCTGCAGTGCACTTGTCATAAAGCCCTCGCTGATGGATGACTTTTCCTCTGAGGGACATCTACTCCCATCACCACTGTGCCATTGAAAGCACAGCAAAATGATCCCTTAAGCAGGAAGATCTATTTCTACAGCAAGAAATTTCTCTCTTCGAGGAGAACACGCTTCCCTCCCTGCATGAAGTGAGGCTGAGGGATCCATCCTGGACTCAAGGAAGGAGAGAAACTTTCATACTTACTGACACCAGGCGGAGAAGCTCCCCTGAAGGCCGTGGAGAGAAAGCTGCTGCATAGAGGAACTTCTCCAGCAGCAACCTGGGGTCCTTGTCAAAATTGAGAAAGTCTGAGAGAGCTGCCAAGGATGCCACTGACTGTGCGGCCACTGCTGCTTCCACGACAAAGGGGCTGGGGCAAGAAGAGGGAGGTCATCAGTGGACTGACCCACTGAGAGGAGACACAAGGTACCCCTGTGCAGCTCCTCATTCCCCTTTCTCTTCCATGTGTTTCCCTCTTGCTTTAAAACTTGTGGGAGCTTCAGTTCATGATCTAAAAAACTCCAGAATCAGAGTGATAAAAAGGTTTGTATTGGAAGGGACCTTAAAGATCATCTAGTTCCAAGCCTGGAACAGGGACACCTGCCACTAGACCAGGTTGCTCAAAACCCCATCCAGTCTGGCCTCGAACACTTAGAGGGATGTGGCTTCCACAAGTTCCCTGGGCAATCTGTTTCAGTGCCTTGCCACCCTCATGGTGAAGTTATTCCTTACATCTACTCTAAACCTAACCTCATTCAGTTTGAAGCTGTCATCCCTTGTCCTACCTCCACATGCCCTTGTAAAAATCCCTCCTCAGCTTTCCTGCAGGCCTTGTTAATGTACTGAAAGGCCACCAGAAGGTCTCCCTGGAGCCTTCTCTTCTGCAGGCTGGACAGCCCCAGCTGTCTCAGCCTGGCCTCACAGCAGAGGGGTTCCAGCTGTTGCATGATCTTTGTGGCCTACTCTGGTCCTATTCCAACAGGTCCAAATCTGTGCTGTGCTGAGGGCTAGAGATGCTGTCCCCAGCACTGCAGGTGGAGTTTCAGCAGAGTGTAGCAGGGTACATTTGCACTGGTCAGACCACCTGCTTGAACCAGATACGGTGTCTGGGCCACCACCGAGTAACATTAGTCATCAGGACCAAGAATGACCACAAGAGCCAAGGTTCTACATGCACAGAAAGCCAACTGCAGGAGTCTCACAGCATCTCCTCGGGTGCTGCTCTCAGCAGCTGCATCACATCTCTCTTCTTGGCATTACGCAGCATCTGGATGAGTCTCTGGAACTGCCACGTGGTTGCCACCTTTGAGGTGTCCCTTCCGACTCTCCGTCTGTCAAAATCTTTCAAATAGGTCCTCAGCTGCAAAGATAAGGTGGATTAGGTGGAGTTTGGCCTCTTTTTACCCCTGGTCCTGCATCCTGGAATCATAGAATCATCTGGGCTGGAAGGGGTCTGGAAAGGTCATCTGGTCCAACCCTCCCCTGCAGTGAGCAGGGACATCCTCCAGTAGATCAGGTTGCCCAGAGCCCTGTTGAGCCTCACCCCGGATATCTCCAGGTATGGGTTCCCAATCACCTCTCTGGGCAATCACATTCCAATAAGGTTTATATTTGGGAAACATTTAGGAGTGGGAGGGGCCCACAGGGGTCATGCAATTACCAGCAGGCATCTGCTGCAGCCTCCCACTCCCACTGCTGAGGACTTGTGCTGAAGCACCAAAGCCCCAGTTTGTGGGGTGTGCCAGGAAAAGAGCAGGAGAAGCTACGAGGATCACCCGTGCCTGAGAGTCACGGCAATTCCTTAAGGAGCCAGAAATGACCCTTCTGTTGTCCTTGTTAGCTTGTGGTGTGGCGGGAATTCTTCATGACCTCAGATCTGTGACGGGTTTAACCCAACTGGATGTGCCCAGAGGTGCATCAGGTTATTTCTCCCCTCACAGAATCACAGCTGTATGTGAGGGGACAGATAGGTCCTTCTACCACGGGGAACACTAGAAGAAGCAACATCGAGCTGTTGCTCTGCGTCTCTCCCAGGGCAGCATCCTGCCTTGGCAGTTGGTAACCAGCCTCTCCAAAGGCACCACTATGGTTTAACCCCAAATCCTACAGCCTTGGGGGAGAGCGTGCAATGAGTTTTGGGCCACTGACCGAAGGGCAGTGGGTGCAGACCCTCCTAAAGGGCAGGCTGGTCATGCCCAGGGGCTGGCGCTGTCCTTCCATGCCAGCTAGCATATCCTCAAGGCTTTCTCCGACCACCTCTGCTGGGCCAGGCATTGGAGGAGATGCTAGCTGGAGCTGCTGCCTGAGGAGAGAGAAGAAGCCATCAGGAAGTGCTTCACCATTTACATGCTCAGAGGCTGGCTGCATTCATGGAGGTTTGGAGAAGGAGGATATGTGGGGTGAAGCTGTCTGGTGTTTCCATCATGCCGTACCCAACCAGTTCTCTTTGTTGCCTGCACCAGGCTGTGCCAGCTGAGCTACAGTTTTAACTCCAATGGGTGAACTTTCATCCTGTGCATGCCCCAGTTTTTGGGCAGTGGTATCGGGGCACTACTCACCTTGAAGTAATTTTGACACCAATGGTGGACCTCAGGGCTGGAGACAGCAGGTGGTTTTCCTCTGCCAGCACTGACTGTAGGATGTTGTCCTTCACCATGTACTGGCTGCTGCTGCTGGGCTGCCACTCAACTCCAAAAATCTTGAAAAAGGAAAAGCGAGGTGAAAAATAAAACACCTTTGCTCCCTTGCCCTCTCCCCAAGAGGTCTCTCTCCTATCTGCAGCAAAAGATCCACAAAGTCATCTTGCAAAATACAGGAAAGGAAAATCCAGAAGAACTCAACCTCTTCCCAGCTGCAGAAGGCAGCACCACCAGGTGAGTACCATAGTGGAGGAATACTGTCAGCCTTGTGAGGTTCAACAGCAAGTGCAGGGTCCTGCACCCGGGCTGGAACAGTCCTCACTATCAATATAGACTAGGGGAGGAGGTGATAGAAATCAGCCTTGTGGAAAAGGACTTGGGGGTGTCGATGGACAAGTGTCTGGACACGAGCATGCAGTGTGAACCTGCAGCCCAGAAGGTAAATCACATCCTGGGCCGCATCAAAAGATGTGTTGCAAGCAGAGCCAGAGAGGTGATTCTGACACTGCACTGCTCTGCTGAGACTTCATCTGGAGTACTGTGTCCAGCTCTGAAGCCCTCATCTGAGGACCCTTCCAAGCTAAGCCATTCTGTGATCCCCAGATTCTTTGATACCCTTCCAACCCTTACCATGCTGTGTGATTCTATGATCTTTTTCTGCACCTACCCACCTCAAAGCCATCTGCTTCTCCTGAGGTATGCTGATGCATCCCACTTTGGGGATGGTCTAAGAACTAGAGACCTGTCCCAAGCTGGTGCAGAAGGCTGAGACCAGCCAGGAGTGGCACTCATAGGTCACCTGCAAGAAGATTTTGGGTACAACCCTGCTGTACCCCTGGTAAGTTGAGCCCACCACCATGGGAGCAATGGACTTGCTTTGTTAACAGAGGTGAATCCAGACTTTGTCTTTGTGCAGTTGTGGAGATCCTTTGTCTTTGTGATGGAGTGGTTGGACACAGTGTATGTGACTGGGCAGCTCCCAGAGATGTCCTCCTGAAATACAAATGTAAGCCACTGTGGTTAAGGACGATTGGCTTGGATTGAGCCTAAACAAACAAGGACAAACGCAAAGGAAAAGCCAATAAAGGTAATTGAATATCTGGGACCTGGGCCATATTTGGGGGTGTCGGATAAGTCCACCTGGGCAGGAGATTTGTTTTTGCCAATTCAGTTTGACACCAGCACCTTTTGGCCTGCGTTTTGGGGTTGTTTCATGCTCTTCAGAGGTCATTCCAGCAGCAGTTGTGCTCTGGAGGAAGAGGGATTTCCTAGCTGTCTACCCAGACCAGGCAAAGCAAATCCCTCTTGGTAGAAATTCTTGTAGAGCTTTTTACTTCACCATCCAGGAAACAATGGTGACTTTGTATATGTGCCCACCCCTTAGAGTCATCTACAGATTATTGGACACTAAATCATCTGGTTTTCCAACAGGCACTCCTGCTGACAGCCCAGGGGCAGCTGGAGCAACAGAGCCCATGATGTGTACCTTGATTTTTTTTTTCTCCCCCTTAAACAATTCTAAACTTGAAGAGGGGAGGGAGATTCATCCCTGAAAGTGTTTAAAAGCCATTTAGATGTGGTCCTTGAGGATACGGCTTAGCGGTGGACTTGGTAGAGTAGGGTTAATGGTTAGACTCAATGATCTTGAAGGTCTTTTCCAACCTAAATGATTCTATGATTCTAAGATACCATTAGGCTCCCTCCCTTGCACCTTTCTGATGGTCCCAAAGTCAACCAGAGTGCTGGCAAACTGGAACCCCCTTAAAGGGAACCTCTAAGAAAGCTGGGGACAGACTTTTTGCAGGACCTGCTGTGACAGGACAAGCGCTCATCGTTTAAACTACAAGAGAGAGAGATTCACACTAGACAGGAGGAAGAAATTTTTTTCCACTGAGGCTGGTGAAATACTGGTCCAGGTTGCCCAGAGAGGTGGTAGATACCTCATCCCCAGCACTACTCCAGGCCAGGTTGTTAGGGGCTCTTGGGCAACATCATCAAGTTGCAGATGTCCCTGGCCATTGCAGGGAGGTCGGAATTGGATGATCTTTAAAAGTTCCTTCCAATCCAAACCATTTTATGCTTCCTCTGGTAAAGCACCTAGGCTGGTTGTGCTTTGGGGCCAGCTCTCCTGCTGTGAGATGTTTCCTTGGACAAGATCCAGCCCCATCTCTGCACCTACCTCCACTGTGGTGCCAGAGTGGGGGTGGAGCTGGAACAGGCTGATGACACCTCGCTTCAGGTTGGAGATCAGGATGCTTTCAGCTTCATTCCCATAGAAGGCTTTGACCTGGGAAGGCAAAAGTTGGTTTCTGGCTGTGGGGATGGCTCTAGGTGCCAGGAAGGAGCTTATATCCTATAATGCTCTAGGTGAACCTGATTTGGCAGGAGAGTTGGATTAGCTCATCTCCAGAGGTCTCTTCCAACCCCTGTTGTCCTGTGATTTTGTCGGGGCTGAAGCCCTTTTCATATGGGATGCTGCAGCTCCAGCCAAGCTTGCAGCTCCCTGTGAGGACGAGACTTCACCCAGGGTTATAGTGGACTTTGCAGGAGATCATCTAACCCTACATTTGTGACTCTCTGATTCCTTGTGCTCTGATATGAAATCAGAGGTGGAGCAGGAGTTCATAAGGGCTTTGTAGCTGGGAAAATTTGGGATGTGAGCAGGAGTGCTCTGTGGAGAGGGCATGAGCAAACCCAGAAGGTGTCCAGCTGACCTTCCTGCTGCTCCAGGAGATGAACATTGGCTGCTGCAGCTCTTCTTGTGCCTCCTGGCTCAACACAAGCTCTGCAGGGTGACCTCCAGTGCTGCCCTGGCTCCTCTTTTCTTCTGACTCATGTTTGGCTTTCAGATCACGGATCTATGACAGCAGAACGTAGAAGAAAGCAGTGACCGAGGACATCTAAAGCTGTGGCGTAGGTGGACTCCTGGTCACATAGGTAATTTTTCAAGTGGCTTGGGAAGGCAGTAAGGATTCCTCACTACTCCGAGGAGGAGTAGCTAACTGCCATGGCTTTACCACCTCACACACCTGCACTTGGAGCAGCTCTTCTCCACCTTGATCCCTCCAGAGACGGTGCACCTGGACCAGTGCCTCAGCCCTCAGCCAGGTTCCTCCTGGGGATGGTGTGGATGCATGGTCCACCTGGACATCCAGGGAGTAGTGGTACTGGTACAGGGTCCTAGGCTGGAATGAAACTGGCTGCAAATTCCCTAAGGAAAGGTGCAAAGGTTGAAGGTTTGTGGCCGCACAGTCAGCACCCTCCAGCCTGGAGAGGGGACTGGAATGGATGCTTGTGGCCTGCATCCTGAAAGTGTGGGGTTTATGCCAGGCAATAGGCACAGCTAACATGTTCAGGGAAGTACATGGGAAGGTTTTAGTGGGACGTTATTTGTGCCTGTGGTTTGGGTATTTCTGGGTTCTTGGGTTGACAGCTGATTCCTGTTTGTCTTTCTAGTACTCCCTTAGAAATGAATACCAGAGTACAGGACCTCCTTGGGGACTTCAGGACTTTAGAAACTGCCAGAGAATCAGAGAATCACAGAATCCCAGCATGGTGGGGGTTGGAATGGACCTCAGAGGGTCACTCACAGCAGCTTGCCAAGGATCCGGGTGGGTCTGGAATCTCTCCAGAGAAGGAGAATCCACAACCTCTCTGGGTAGCCTGCTCCAGACTTCCAGCACCCTCACACCAAAGAAGTTTTTCCTGATGCTCAGATGGAACTTTCTGTGTTCCAGTTTGTGCCTGTTGCCTTTTGCCCACTCACTGAGCATCACTGAAAAGAGTCTGACCCCATCCTTTTTTTTCCTCCACCCTTTAGCATTGATCAGATCCCCTCTCAGGCTGCTCTTCTTCATACTGAACAGCCCCAGGTCTCTCACCCTTTCCTCCTCAGACAGATGCTCTTTACCATCCTTTAGTCCTGAAGCAAAGCTTCCTGAGCAGTTGGTGGGGTGGCTTTGCAGCCAAACTCCTTGGTTTAATCTTACTTATCTAGAATCATTTGGACTTCCTTCTTTTGTTCATATGCAAATATGATTGTGGAGGGAGGGGGAAGGGTTGCCTCTGCCATGCCATAACCAGTTGAATCTATTGTCTAAAGCCACTTGAGATTCTCCCACGGATCTGATAAGCCTGCTGGGTTTCTGAAATGTTTTACAGTTCTGATGCTCTTGTTATAATGAGAAATGAATCGATGGAAGTCCCACTCACCCTCTGGGCCTTTCCTCTGTGAGTCAGGCTGAAGGGTTTCCACATTCCTGCACCCCATGCAGTTTAAACAGCTCCAGTTATTTGCTTTTCCTCACACCCGGGGAGGACTTCCACAATCCCAAAACATTGCCTCCCCCCGCCAGGGGATGCTCAGACCATTTGCAGTTGCAGCCATAATTCTTCCCTCCTTAACCAGAGACTGAGGAGATGTTGTGAGCCCCAAGACGAGGATTCCATCTTTTAGGGTAGCCAAACCACAACGAGTCCCTGTACACACAGCAGCCCAAAGCCTCTTACCGTTTGCTGTTGTCCCGAAGGAAAAGGAAAGCAGGCAAAGGTACCCCAAAGTTCCCTGTGGATTCATGGTGGACTCGGAGCTGGGCGGGAGCGGGAGAAGCAAAGGGGGTGGGAGAAGGACTCTACAAGAAAAGTGGGCATGATTTGCAGCGTCAGGTGATGGGGGCCCGACCTTCTCCCTGTCCCCGCCTTACCCAAGAAAAGCAAATCATTAAACTTTTGCTCCAGCCCACAGCAGCCACCGAGGCTTAGGAAATGAGCTGAGGTTTACCATGGGTGGGTGGGAGCAGGTAGGGGAAGCTGCAAAGAAGAGCTGGCAGAAGTATTTCAGCAGGGAGAAATGCCCAGTGTGCCTGGATAGGACAGAGAGGTGCCCAGGAAGTTGCCTTGTCCCTTGGTGAACCATCTTGTCCCAGCTGGAGGGAAAGCAGAAAGAATGGTGGCTCCTAAAAGCAAAGGCTCAGAAGGGGGAAGGGAGGGAAAGTCCTTTGCATCCTCTCAGTCAGCGCCTGGGATTTGCAGCCCAGGAGCTCAAGTTACTTAAAGGGCCAGGCTGGAAGGGGATGGCAAGAGCCTGCCTATGGGGATAATCATAGAATCATCAAATCACCTCATTCAGGAATCATTGAGTCCAGCCATGCCTAACTCTACCAAGCCTGGTGCTAAACCATGTTCCTCCACAGCACACAAATGCTGTTACCCTCCAAACAGCTTGGGAAGGGTTTAGGAGATGGATGCTTGCTGGTGATGCTCCCCACAGTCTGCTTATCCCTGGGACCACCAACCATGTGTTCTTTTTCCCCTCCATGCATGAACTGTCTGCTTGCTGGGTATAGTTGGTTCCTAAAGACACTGCATTGCAAAGTCCTTACAGGGTGGTCTTGTGGCTTAACATCCCCTAAAGGTTAGGAAAGTGGGAGGGAGTGGGGCACATCACACCTGTCTTGTGCAGGGATGTGAGAGGTCATAAAGTCATCATGGAAGTGATCTGCAGATTGCAGTAGGACAAAACCCCAGTGGGTTTGGTGTTATAGTATTTCCAAAGGTACATCTTCCAGCTCTGCATCACCACTGCCCTTTCAAGCCACTACTGTGACCTGCCTGGGGAAACCCTAGCATATAGGTGCTCCCTCCCTGGAGGTGTTCAAGGCCAGGCTGGATGATACTTTGAGCAACCTGGTCTAGTGGAAGGTGTCCCTGCCCATGGAACAAGATGATCTTTAAGTTGCCTTCCAACCCAAACCATTCTATCCATCTATGAAATCTGTCAGGCCAGCAAGACCTAGGACTGGCTCCAGGACCTGATGTTGCAGCTTGGCAGAACAAAGCAGAAGTGGTCAGTGTAACCAGGTCATCGTGCCTCAGGGTTAGAAAGGCACACAGGGACCTTGCCACTGAGGTGTGACATCAGGGTGGACTTTGGCAAAGAGTGGTCAACCTGCCCAGGGCCTGAACTCACCTAGATGAAAACAGGATGGAGGTGATGTGGACTGTTGCATCAAAGCCCACCACTGCAAGCCTCAATGCTTTTTTCCCTGGGGATTTTCAGGTGCACACTGTCATAAAAAATGTCAAGTGGAACTAAGGGGAGACCTTTTTGCAGCCTTATAGTACATGAAGAGGTCAACAAGAAAGCTGGGGACAGACTTTTTAGCAGGGCCTGTTGTGACAGGACAAGGGGGGGATGAGCTTGAAACTAACAGAGGGAGATTTAGACTGGAGAGAAGGAAGAAATGTTTTACACAGAGGGTGGTGAGACCCTGGCCCAGGTTGCCCAGAGAGGTGGTACATGCCCCATCCCTGGAACCAGGTCAGGCTGTTTAGGGCTCTGAGCAGCCTGCTCTAGTTACAGACGTCCCTGCTGACTGCAGGGGAGTTGGACCAGATGACCTTTAGAAGTCCCTTTCTACTCAAACTAATCTGTGATTCTATGGTTCAGACACTCCTTACCAATTGCAGTAGCTGTGGCCTTTCTCTAGGCTTGGAGACTACTTTACTGGGGTGTGAACTGGGGAGGTTGTGCTCAAGGTTTTCCCAGCACAGCTGCTGGCTAATGGGAGAGCTTCAGCTCTGTTTACAGCTCATTCTGGGGCAGATGGGAGGGTGGAAAGGAAGACTCACTAAGAGCTCTGTTCCTTTCCCTTTTTTTTTTTTTTGGCATGGGTTCTTTTACACACCCACTTCAGCCTCTCTTTATTCAGGAGCTCTTAGGAAAGACCTGGGAGCAAGCAGGAAAAAAAACAAAAAAAACCCACCAAAACACCCTGCTGTTAAAACACACAGAGACGCCCAGAGGGGGAAGTAGGAGATAAGAAAAGTACACAGCAGGCCCCAGGGGTAAACCTTTAAAGAGTAACTCAGTGGAAAAACGCAAAGAGCAAAGAATACAGGTTGCAGTTCTGCAGCAGAAGACTCATTCTCCCGTGGGACACCAGGACCACAGAGCTGTAGACGCAGTGAGGTTGGAAGAGACCTTTGAGATCATCAAGTCAAGCCACTCACATAGGAAATCCCAGAGCAGGTCCCTTTAGCAGTGAGGATGATTCACCATGGAGCAAACTGCTGAGAGAATCAAGGCATGCTCCCTTTCCTGGTAACCTCAAAGCCAGAAGGATGGCTCTGCTGGAAGACTTTCAGCAACGCAATGACAACCAGAAGAAAGTCTTCAGCTCTGCTAAACTTGGCAGATGATGTGCTGTAATAACCTATGCTGCCTTTACATCCCATCACTGCCCCACTCATCTTCTCTGCTATGGTTCAGAAGCTTTAGAAATCAAGTCTTGCTGTCTGTCTGTCAAAGCCACCAGCTCTTTTCCAGCTACTCTCATCTCTTTTCCTAACCACAAGCTCTTGCTGCTGGAAGGAGAGGACAGCTTGTCCTCTGCTTAATGTTAGGTCATGCTTGCCCCTCATTTTCAGCTTCTGCTTGAACTCCATTATTCCTGCTCCAGATCAGCTTTTCCATGCTCTGTGGTCCTCTGTGGTTTTTTCCTGCAGTCCTCCTTGCCTTTCATCTGCAGCAGCTGATAAGTTGTGGTCCTTTCTCTGGCACGGTGGAGCCAGGAACGTGTAAGCTCCGCCGTGTACTTGGGCAGGGCTGGGCTCATCATTCAAGCAGGGGCTGTGTCAAACCAGTTCTTGGTTTGGTTCAAGCATCTTCATTTTGGTTGCTGAAGGCCTTTATTTGAGTCATGAAAGTTGGTTTCCAGCACTGCAGGGAAGGGGTTTGCAGGGCTCCAGAGACTGGGTTTGTGCAAGTCCAAGGGATGCAGATTGCATGGGCTAAGGACTTTGGGAAAGCTCAGAGCTTGGGTTGAGGAGCAGGATTCCCTCTGGCTGCACCTCTCATCTTGAGCAACAGACTCTTTTGAACTTCTCTTGTACCAAGGAGATTCCCAACAACCTTGAAGCCCTAAAACCACTCCAAGCCCCAGGACTTATAAAAGTGGTGGAGCAGCCTCTGACCCAATTAAATTAATTTTTCTCCTTGTTGCATCCTCTATTTCTTCCCTTCTCAATGACCTTCAGGCAGAAAGCCTTCAACTACACTCTGTCCCCAGCACCTTGCCACCTCCCTTTCTGCCATTTTAGTGGTGGAGAAAGCCTCAACTCTGTCAACAAGCTCCCTCAGTTTTCCCTTCCAAGAGAGAAGAAAAAACCTGAAGATGTGTGGACAGTTCCCACATAATTGCACTGGTGGCACTGAAAAAGCCTCCAAAAGTCCTGAGCAGAGAGATCTCCTCTTGGTTTTCACCCTCACATCAAACACCCGATCTCGTGCTATATGTATGGCACATGTGAATGCAGGGTGAAGCTCTGTCTGATGCCCTCCCATGGATGTGTGAAACCAAATCCTCATTTTTCCAAATTGCTGAGTAGAGAGCTGGGCTTGCAACCAAATGGTCTGGTTGTGGTAGGGAAGCAACTGGCAGGCAGGATAGGACCTTCTGTGACAGATGGTCGACCTTGCTCCACTCAAGTCGCTCACAGCAAAGCGAGCTAAAGGCATGATGACATTTAATGGTGGGGTACCTACTTTACTTTCCATTCCACTGGACTGGAAACCACGCAGATGATGCAGCAGGTCTCAACCAGGACTAGGTGATGGACCTCTTCCTGCCAGCAGAAGAGCCCTTCCCAAGATGCTCTTCTTGTGCACAACAGGAGACAAGTGGCACCTCTGATGTTTTTCTGCAGCTCAGAGCCATTTCAACTCACAGAGGCAGTGTAAAGTGTCATGGTTAGACACTCCCACTTCCTGCTAGGATTTGGGCTATAAAAGGGGGGACCCAGCTTCCTCACCCTCTCTCTCTCTCTCTTCTCCTCGTCCTGGCTGCTCGAGCAACTGTTTGCTGCTCTCTGCTGCTAGAGCACGTGTTTCCCTGCCCCCACATGGAGAGCACCATTATTCTCTTCTGGAACTGGGACTAATTCTCCTCACCATAGAATTCCTGCATCCTGCTTTCCCTTCAGCACCAAAGCTAATCGAACTCAGCCTCGGGACTCAGTTGCCTGCCGCCATTGTATTTTTTTATCCCTTCTCCCCTCATTCCCCATGTCCTGAAGTTTGTTTCCCCTTTCTCCCACCTTCTGTAAAAAAAAAACAACAAACATTTCCCTCCTACTTGTTGTTAAAGTTTTATACCCTTTTTTCACTTCCAAATTGCTTTGAGTTTTTATTGGGCTTTTGGGCTCGGGGTAGCTAGCCTTAACCCAATACAGGAAGCCACAGACATCGGGTGGAGAAGGGGACCTGCTAGACCCTGATTTTGCCTCTTACAGCCACAAGTTTCAAATGTAAAGTTCACGTTCTCCCACAGGGTCATTACTGATGGAGGTGACCACTGATTTGGAGGACGGCAGCCCAGCTCACACAGCAGCTGACCTGCCGTCCTGTAAGTGTCACCAACAACTGCTTAACGACCAACGGTCAAGTATTAGGTGAAAACCTGAACTGTCCGCTCCTCATCTAAGCTATTAGCCCTCTAACCTAGAACCATGCATTGTCTCTTTCCTCCAGGATGGAGGTGGTTCCTTCATACAAAACAATGGAGATAATAGAGAAAGATTGAAGGACTGTCTTCTGCATCCCCTTAGAGCTCCTTCAGAGCTTCCTCCAGAAGGGCACAGCACTTCAGTGGAGGGATCAGAGGTAAATATGGCCAGGAAATAGTTTCTTGATGAGTGCTTCTTGGTACTTTTCTAATTCCTGGAATCCTAGAATGGTTTTGGTTGGAAGATATCTTTAGGATCATGGAGTCCAACCACGATAAGAACAATTCTTGTGCTTACAGCTCTGCACAGAGTCTTTTCCTGCTAAAAACTGTGCTTTAACACAGTCTCTTAGATTGGGATGGAACAGTATGGTCCAGGTGCCATGGGGCTGCATAGGACATATCAGCCAGGAGGTCCCATGGGGCCAGGTATGTGCAGTGTAAAGCCGAAGACACTAATGGGCTTAAACAGCCCTAAGGAGCCTCACCTGGGGTCTCAACACACATGCACATGCCCAGGAGCATGTTTAAGCTCAGCTACCAGGATTAACTAGCTTCTTCTTAGCTTGTGCTGTAGTTTTGGTATCTGCTCTATCTGAACCATTGCTGCTGTTTCTGGATGGATCCAAAGCTATGTTGTGTCCTCATTGTCTTGGGGAGTATTGTGATGACTCAGCCTCAGATACTTCCAGACAGACCTTGTTGATGAGGATACTGCCTGCACTGGATCACTGTAGCTCATCCTCCTGCATTGATTTGGGCTATGGATCCTCCAAGGAGCTGTTGTCATTCCTCTTCTTCCACTTGCACAGGCCTCTGAGGTAGGTGAAATGTGTCCTGGGATTCTTTGCTTTATAGCCATTTTTTCATCGAGCCAAGTAGCAGCTGAGGTCTGACTCTGCCACTGGAGTCCATCATGTAAATGCAATGAGACGACATGAGAAACGCTGTGCAAATTTCTTGTTTTGTACAAGATAAACAGCCTAAGGGATGATAGTGAGGTGAGGTTGGCCTCTTCTCCCAAGTAATAGGTTACACAGGACAAGAGGAAATGGCCCCAGGTTGCACCAGAGGAGGTTTAAGTTGGACATCAGGAACAATTTTTCCCCAAAAATGCTTTTTCAGGAACAGGCTGTCCAATGTAGCGGTTGAGTGACTATCACTGGAGGGGTTTAGAAGCTGTGTAGATGTGGTGCTGAGAGTCATGGTTTAGTGGCGACTTGGCAGTGTTGTGTTAATGGTTGGACTTAATCTTGAAGGTCTCTTCCAGCCAAAATGATTCTATGATTGTATGATCTCCTCCTGCAAAACAGGAAGCGAGTGCAGGCAGGTATCTGGCTGGGGCTGGTGTTACCTGGTTAAAAATCTAAGTCCGTTCAAAAGACATTGAAAAAGCTCAGGTAGCACCAGTAAATATTGGGGCTTGAAAGGTCAGGAGCTGTTTCATTTTCGACTGTCTTCTTTGGTTATGTAGCTCTGGTTTTGTCCCAGCCCTTTCTAAAAAAGAGTTTGTGTAAGATGCCAGAAACGCTCTTCCCATCTTGTGTTTAGCATTTTTTTCCCCAGGAAAAAGCTTAGGTTGTCCTCCCTGGGTGGAGAAAAGCAGCCAACACCAGGGATGAGCCCGTTAAGAGACCTGTTAAAAGAGCTACTCTCTAGCAGCCTCATGGAGAGGCTTGCCAACTCCACACCCCCCATTTGCCAGGCACTGCGTTGTTGTTTTATTGTGCAGTTGGTGCTTTAATGTGTGGTGGTTGCTAGGCTGCGTTTCCCAGGGCAGCACCAAAGCCTCCCTCCTCTTTGTCTTCCTTGTTTCTCCCTCCCATCGCTAAACAAGGCTGCAAAACAATTCCTGGGCTCGGCTTTTATGAGTTGATGGTTGCTTACCAAAGCTGCATCCTAGGGGGGCTCAGTAGATGAGGCTGGGGAGAGGAGAGCCTGAAGATGGCTAAGTGGTAGGAACTGGGTTTCCATCTCCACCTGCAGTCTCCCAAGGCCTGCTAAGCTGAAGAAAAGACTTTGCTGTGTTAAGACCCAATGATATTTTGTGCAGCTGCTGGAAAATAAGTCTGGGATTGACTTCAAGAGGTCGCCTGAGCCATTTCTCTGTTGTTGGCTTTACCTTGATGAATGAGTGTCTGACCTTGTAAAGAGCCTCTGCTGATGGAGACTTCTTAGTTTCTACAATGAGTTTATCCCAGTGCTTTGCTGCTGTAGAGATGTCTCATCTCACTGCAATTTTACCTTATTACTTCTAACTCTAGCCCCAGCTGACATGGAGAGTTGTTTCTTCTTTATGAGAGGAATTGGAAGGTACTTCAGCTACAGCTTATTCCCCTACTCTCTCACTTTGTAGCTCCTGTTTTCCAGACTCCTGTAAACCTTTGGTAACCAGCTGAAACAGAGTCCAGCGTCACAGAATCATTACAATGGTTTGAATGGGAAGGGAGATTAAGGAATAATTGCAATAGCTGGGGTTGGAAGGAACCTGAGGGAGTCATTGCAATGTTTGGGATGGGAAGGGACCTTAGGGAATCACTGCAATGGTTGGGGTTGGAAAGGCTGCCCAGAATGGTTCTGGAGTATCCTCTGGAGATGTTCAACACCTGGTGGTACTCCTGTGAGGTCTGCCCTAGGTAATCCTGCTTTGGCAGGGGGGTTGGACTCTAATCTCTGGAGGTCCCTTCCAAACCCCAACATTACATGATTCTATAAATCATTACAATAGCTGGGGTTGGAAAGGACCTTACGAAATCATTCCAGTGGTTGGAAGGGACCTTAAAGATCATCTGGTTCAAATACCACACCCCCTGCCATGGTCAGGGACATGCTATCCAACCAGGCCTTGAACACTTCCAGGGAGAGGACATCCACCACCTGCCTGGGCAGCCTGTTCCAGTGTCTCTACCAGTCAAGGCTCTGGTATATGCTTGCTTTTCCACCTTCCAGGTGCTGTGGGTGGAGGTCTGGCTTTGAGGACCCCATCCTGCTTCCTTTGCTCAACTGACAAACCCTGCAGTTATTTTCATCTCTCTTGGGTCTTGTCTTGGATGCTGAGGGCTTCCTTAGGCTAGTTGTTGAAATAAATGGCCAAGAAACTTTTCCTTTCCCCCCCCCTTATGTTTTCTACAAGTCCTTGAGATGTGACCATTATTTGTTAAACCTCACCAGCACAACTGCATGAGTGTCTTCTCCATCCTGCCCATTCCAGCTTCTTTCTGCACAGCTCATTAGCTTGTAGGCTCAACAACTGCTTGGGAAACCTTTCTTATCTTGGCAGTTGGTCACACAACTGCTTTTGAATTCAGTTTTAAAGTAGGTATTTAGGCTAGGCCGTGCCTAAGCTACTGAATAGAAGTCTTGATTTAGTAAGTTAGTGCTTAACGTGATCTTTGTGATAGTTCTCAAATGTCTTCCTTCAAGGGTCAAAGAATAACATTGCCAGAGAAGCAAGAATCATTGCCCAGGAGATGTTTATGAACAGAGTTGTAACCTGGGTCTCTTTAGAAGTAATTTTGAGCAGCTTGCACTCAGTGAAATGAAGGCACCTGAAATATTTTGGGAAAAGGTTCAATTTAGGATAGATCTGCACTGTAAAATGTGGACACAAGAACCTCAGAATGGTGGTGGACAAGTTCATCATGAGCCAGCAATGTGCTCTTCTGGACAAGAAGGCAAATGGTCTCTCAGGGTGCATCAAGAAGAGTGTGGCCAGCAGGTAGAGGGAGGTTCTCCTCTTCAGTTTCTTAGCCATAATGGGACCACATCTGGGTCCAGTTCTGGGCTTCCCAGTTCAAGAAAGACAGAGTACTACTGGAGAGCCCAGCAGCGGCTTCAAAGATACTGAGGGGCCTGGAGCATCTCTGTGAGGAGGGAAGACTGAGAGACCTGGTGTGGTGCAAAATGAACTCCAAAACTCAGAGAGAGTTCTGCAGTAGGTATGTTTTATTACAGCACTGGGTGCAGGCAGGATCACTCCATCAATCCCGCACACCACGAACAAAGTTACACCCATTCTTATGCCAAATCTTAAGGTCTTCTATCTTCCCCCCCCGCCCCCGGGTGATTTTTCAATTAAAATGTCTTATCAGTGAATCCGGTGTCAGTCTTCACCTTTTGCTGTCATCTTGGGAGGGGATTTGTAGGCTCCTTAATTTGTGTATTGCCAGAATGCTTTGCCTATTGTCTGTTATCTTCTCTTTGGATTGTTGTAGTGGGTTTGCAGTAACCTGCCCCCCCACCTTTTAAAACCCTGGCTAAAACTCAGAAAAACACACTGGAAGTTAATAAATGAAGCTTTATATTTACAGCAATGCAAATATACAAGCAAATATTTACAAGATATAACAGATATTTACAGAAATATACAGTAAAAAAGGAATACAGACACCACACCCCTCCTGGAGACCAAAATCCCCAAGAGAGGGAAACCAAACCCCACCTACCACCTTTCCCTCCTTCCCCCAGCTTTATCTCACCACTTGATGATGCTGCAGATAAGCTGAAGATCGGTCAGAAAGATTAGTGGCAGGAAGGAATGAATGGTTTTAGTGATTTTACTCTGAATTAGTTCAAAGGCAGAGAGGCAAAGGAAAGAAGCTGCTGAAGCCTGCCCAGACCCAGAGCCGACTGACTGCTCAAGCACACTGGCTTATCTGGATGTTTTGGGAACATTCACAAAACAATCTTCTGTCTTTTCTCTCAGTGAAACTGGGTGAAGTGACACAGTGTTTAATTTCTCACTCAAATTCTCCAATTAGCTCAAACCAACACAATTGTTTTGGTCAGAACACATTCCAGTGGCGCACTACAAATACCCTTTCATTGACATAGGTATTTTCCCATTCTTCATCCCAGTTCCAGGCCCTCAAGCTGGCATATCACCATCTCTCCCCACCTTGAGCCACCCGCAGGCCTGTGCTCTTATCACAAGTCTGGCTCCTACTGACATTCTCAGAAATGTGTAACTCTAATTTTCTTGTATCACTGGGGATGTTTAGCCTAGAAAAGAGCAAACAGATGATCGGATCAATGCTCAGCAAGATGTAAAGGTCAGGGACAAGAGGATGGGGCCAGACCACTTGCAGTGGTGCCCAGGGACAGGACAAGGAGCACAGACACAAACTGGAACCCAGGAGGTTCCATCTGAACAGGAGGAGAAAGTTCTTTGCTCTGAGTGTGCTAGAGGCCTGGAGCAGGCTGCCCAGAGAGGCTGTGGAGTCTCCTTCCCTGGAGAGATTCCAAACCCACCTGGCCATAGTGATCCTGCTCGAGCTGCTGTGGGTGACCCTGGTTTAGCAGCTAGGTTGGACTCCATCTCCAGAGGTCTCTTCCAACCTCTCCCATTCTGTGACAGAAGCAGTTCACCTGATGTTGATGGGCAGCGTGTCCTTTGATCCATGAAGGGCCAGTCTCCTCAAGAAATGTCTGGTTTGAGCTCAACCAAGTGATGTAGAAATAAAAAGCACAAGTAGACCTGAGAGTGCTGTACACGTGCAATCCCACTGGTGTGTTTGACACTTGGGCCCACTAAGCAGCCTTTCTTGAGGATAAGCTAGAAAAAAACACAGTAGTTGATGTTGTAGCTGGGTAACTGCAGAGGAGAAANGGGGGAGGGGGGGAAGAGAAAGGAATTCTTAGAGATACTCCAAGTGAAAGAAGAATAGAAATAATTGGAGCATCACTGCTGTAGTCATTGGTATTTTACTCTTCTCTTTCTTTTCGGAGAAACACTACAGAAGAATCTTACACTTTAGGTGCTGCTTCCTCTGCTTTGTTTCAGTGGCTCCTTTACTTCATTCATGTGCTTTATTCTTGCTTGTCATCAGGTGGTTTCTGGAACTGAGGTCCCTCAAAGCGATCAAGCTTTGAGAAAATCACAGTACCACAGAAACATTCTGGTTGGAAAAGACCCTCAGGATCACCAAGTCCAACTAATATCCTACTATACAAGGTTCCCCCTAAACCATACCCCCAAGCACCACATCCAGACCACTTTTAATGCATCCAGGGTTGATGACTCCACCACCTCTCTGGGCAGCCTATTCCAATGCCTCACCACTCTTGCTGGGACAAAATGTTTCATAATGTCCAGTCTAAACATAGCCAGTCACAGCTTGAGGCCATTCCCTCTTGTTCTACCACTAATTACCTGTGAGAAGAGACCAGCAGCAGCCTCTCCACTAAGTCCTTTCAGGTAGCTGCAGACAGCCATGAGGTCTCCATTCAGCCTCCTCTTTTTCAGACTAACCAGCCCCAGCTCCATCAGTCACTTCTCATAAGATTTATTCTCTAGGCCCTTCCTCAGGTTCCTTGTCCTCCTGCACTCACTCCAGCACCTCCACATCCCTCCCAGTGGACACAGCGTTTCTAATCCCAGCCAGGATGCCATTGACCTTCCATGCCACCTGGGCACACTGCTTGCTCATATTGAGTTGTTTGTCTATTACAACCCCCAGGTCCCTTTCTGCCAGGCAGCTCTCCAGCCACACTGCCCCAAGCCTGTAGCATTGCTTGGGGTTGTTGTGGCCCAAATGCTGGACCTGGCATTTGGCCATGTTGAAGCTCATGCCATTGACATTGGCTAATGCAACCAATCTATCCAAGTCTCTCTGTAGAGTCTCCCTACCCTCCTGCTCATCAACACTGCCACTCAACTTAGTGTCATCTGCAAACTTACTGATGACACTCTCTATGTCTTCATCAAGATCATTATCAAGAGGATAGGATAGAATAAGCCAGGTTGGAAGAGACCTCCAAGATCATCCAGTGAACCTATCACCCAGCCCTATCTGAGCAACTAGAGCATGGTACTAAGTGCCCCATCCAGTTTTTTTCTTGAACACCTCCAGGGACAGTGACTCTGCCACCTCCCTGGGCAGCCCATTCCAATGGCAAATCACTCTCTCTGGGAAGAACTTCCTCTAATATGCAGCCTATACCTTCTCTGGCACAACTTGACACAGTGTCCCCTTGTTCTGTTGCTGGTTGCCTGGGAGAAGAGACCAACCCCACCTGGCTACAACCTCCCTTTAGGTAGTTGTAGACAGCAATGAGGTCATCCCTGAGGTTCCTCTTCTCCAGACTAACCACCCCCAGCTCCCTCACCCTCTCCTCACAGGACTGTGCTCCAGGTCCTTCACCAGCTCCATTTCCCTTCTCTGGACACATTCCAGTACCTCAGTATCTTTCTTGAATTGAGGGACACAGATAACTGGACACAAGACTCAAGGTGTTGTCTGACCAGTGGCAAGTCCAGGGGAAGGATAACCACCCTGCTGGCCACACTATTCTTGATACAGGCCAGGATGCTATTGGCTCTCCTGGCCACCTGGGCACTCTGCTAGCTCATGTTCAGCTACTATCTACCAGCACCTCCAGGTCCCTTTCTGCCTGTTGTCTCTGAGAGAAATGGCAGGAGGGTTGGTGACACAGTGATGTGCTTCAGAAAGCCTTTGGAATGTTTCACATCTTTCCAGCTCTGGCAGTGGGTGGTCATTTCTTACTTTGATGTCAGGGGAGCAGATTGCTCTGGAGTGAGATCTGCTGGGAGCTCCTCAGCTCTGCAGGTGCCTAGAAAAGGCACCTGTAGAATTGGCACCTGACCGGAGTTTGCAGAAGCAAATACTGGGAATAATTTCATAGCATCTGGTCCCTGAGACCTAAAGAGGAGATGCTGAGGACATGAAAAGGTTTATGTCAGTGCAGATTCCAGTCCTACTTGGCCATTAATTTTTCAATGGTGCCATCAGCAAAGCCTTTATGTGCTGGGATGTAACTGCTGGGTATCAGACTACTCTGGTGAACATCCTCATGTCAGAAGCAAGATATTCTATTTACCATGGTAATTGAAGCTGGCTCACCAGGCTCCTGAGATCATCTTCCAGCTGCTCCTAGACTCTGCTGCCACCAAGAAACAAGGTGGGGGTTGGTCTCTTCTCCCAGGCAACCAGCAACAGAACAAGTTGTGCCAGGGGATGTATAGGCTGGATATCAGGAGGAAGTTCTTCCCAGAGAGAGTGATTTGCCATTGGAATGGGCAGCCCAGAGAGGTGGTGGAGTCGCTGTCCCTGGAGGTGTTCAAGAAAAGACAGGATGGGACACTTGGTGCCATGCTCCAGTTGATTGGAGAGGGCTGGGTGATAGGTTGGACTGGATGATCTTGGAGGTCTCTTCCAATATGGCTGATTCTATGATTCTAAGAGCATCTCTGTCTTGCATAGCGAGGGTACAGAATCAAGTCATGGGTGGTCTCGGTGGGCCCTGCCCTTTACCTGGTAATTACACTGATATTCCTGACATAAGGAAATGATGGAAGCTTCCCTGACTCTGACATGTGCATCTTGTCAGCCATCAAACCACTACTGTGCTCTGGGCTTGGCTGTGGCTCTGAGGGAGGCAAAACTTGCTTAGAATTAAAATGACACTTGACAAGGCTCAAGCGTAGCTGAAGAATCTCTTGTGCCTCTCTTTGGGAGAGAGATGCGAGCGGAGAGGCATTAGGCCAATGCTCCCTGCATTTTAGTTACAATTAAACAGGAGCTGATGAGATTGACAAGGCAGATACAACTGGGGAGCTTGTTAGACAGCAACCACTAAGCTCTTGGAGTGATTTAGAGAACAGTAGGGGACGAAGAGTGTTTTCCAGTGCGAGATTAGAGTGATCAATAACGAAGTGCTCACTGACATAAAAGTCACTTCTTAAAAGCAATTTATCTTTCATTGAAATGCAGGGGGGATAGCGTTTGACAAAGGCCCTGCAGAATGATGGAGAATATTCCTGTCTTCTTGTGCCAGCAAAAGCAGTCAATCACATTTAAGGGAGTGCTTTGGGTTTTTCTTTTCTTTTTTTTTTTTTCTTTCTCCTTCTCTGTGGTCTCCTATAGTTTTGGGGGAAATGGAATAGAGAAGCATTAATTGTTTAATCCAGGTTGCTGACTTCCTCGAGGTGTGAGGTCTCACCGTTGAGCTGGGGAGTGAGGCCAGCAATTTCTGGGCTGCGTTTTAGGGTTTGGAGCTTGATTGCTCGCTTCATTTTCATGAAGAGGTTAACACTGGAGACTCAGCACCTTCTATGGTCAAAAGATGGAGAGACACTTCCTTCAGGGGGTACTTACAGATCATTGCTCTTCCAGAGCTGGGTGTTCTGTTAGTAGCTGAAGTAGCTTCTGAAAATTGTGGTGTAAGTCCTACTCCAGGTGCTAAACCTCTCAAGTGTGTCAGCTACGAATTAAACTGTGCTGTCAGACCAATACACCCACAGTGGTGTGACTAGAGGTGCAAAACCATTTCTAAAAACCAGAAACACAGAACCATTGAGGATCCAGTCCAACCTCCCTGCTAAAACAAGGGCACCCCAGCAACTTGCCCAGGATCACATTATCCAGGTGAGTTTAGAATCCCTCTAGAGAAGGAGACTCCACAACCTTTCTGGGCACCCTGCTCCAGGGCTCTGGCACTCTTACACCAAAGAATTTTGTCCTCCTGTTCAGATGGAACTTTCTGGGTTCCAGTTTGTGCCCCTTGTCCTGTCACTGGGCACCACTGCAAAGGGTCTGGCCCAACCTTCCTGCTCCCCCACCCTTTGGCTATTCATCAGCATTGCCATGTTTTTTTCACTTAGGACCCTATGTGGACTTGCTGCAATTATGAAGCTGGGGAAGCCTCTTGAAGGATTGAAGAGGGATGTGGAGATGAGCTTTTGGGTTTGCATCCCCAGATGTTGAGCACACATGTGTTCGGATGCCTCTCAGTAGAGATGTACAGAATAATGCAGGCAGCAACCCTTCCTCTCTTACTTTGGAGAATTAAACTGAGATACCCAGAAGCCTGATGACCTCTGAGGTGCTCTGAGAGCAGGAGAGGAAGGGACACCTCTTAAGGCAACACAGAGCATTCATGGATGGAAAGATCCTCCTGCTGAACCTTCTCAATTAGCTGCAGATAACTGTTCCTCTGCTGGGCACTTCAGTGAATTGGGATAAACACAGGCTGTGATTTCTATGCCACACAGATAGTGAGGAGCAACTTACAGTCTTCTTGAGCTAATTCCCACCATGGGGCTGTTGAGAAGAGTCTGCTGCCACTGGACTTTGGAAGGGATAATAAGTGCTATTGCATGTCTAGGCACTAAATAAAGTGCTTGCAGCTGGGGCCATTAGTGGAACAGGGCCTCTGTGAATCTTGGAGGTAAGAAAGTGATGTGCACTATAGTTCCAGGAAACTATAGACCAGTCAGCCTCATCTCCATCCCTGAGAAAATGATGGAGTGGCTCCTTCTGGAGAGCATCTCAAGACACTTGGAAGAGAAGAAGGTTATCAGGAGTAGTCAGCATGGATTTACCAAGGGGAAGTTGTGCTTGACTAACCTGATAGCATTTTATGATGACATAATTGAATGGGTAGATTCAGGGAGACCAGTGGATGTAGTCTGCCTTGACCTTAGCAAGGGCTTTGACACCATCTCCCATGACACCCTAGTGAGCAAGCTCAGAAAGTGTGGGATGGAAGAGCAGGCAGGGAGGTGGATTAGGAATCAGTTACAAGATGGAATTCAGAGAGTGGTGACCAATGGTGCCAGGTGCAGCTGGAGAGCTGTAACCAGTGGAGACCCCCAGGGATCAGTGCTGGGTCCAGTCCTATTCAACATCTTCATCAATGCCATTGATGAGGGGACAGAGTCTGCTCAACAGCTTTGCTGATGACACCAAACTGGGAGGCTTGGCTGATCCAGCTGAAGGCTGTGCAGCCATCCAGGGAGACCTGGACAGACTGGAGAGCTGGACACAGAGGAACCAAATGAGGTTCAACAAGGACAAGTGCAGAGTCCTGCACCTGGGGAGGAATAATAAGCTGCAGCAGTACAGGCTGGGAGGTGACCTGCTGGAGAGCAGCCCTGTGGAGAGGGACCTGGGAGTGCTGGTGGATAACATCCATGGGACAGCAATGTGCCCTTGTGGCCAAGAGGGCTAATGGGATCCTGGGGTGTATTAGGAAGAGTGTGTCCAGCAGATCAAGGGAGGTTCTCCTCCTCCTCCTCTAGCCTGCCCTGGTGAGACCTCCTCTTGAATACTGTGTTCACTTTTGGGCTTCCCAGTTTAAGAGGGACAGGGATCTGCTGCAGAGGGTCCAGCAGAGGGCTATGAGGACGATTAGGGGACTGGAGCACTGCCTGATGAGGAGAGGCTGAGGGACCTGGGGCTTTTTAGTCTGGAGAATAGAAAGCTGAGAGGGGATTTAATAAATGCTTAAAAATATCTGAGGGCTGGTCAGGAGTGTGGAGGGACAGGCTCTGCTCACTTGCTCCCTGTGATAAGACAAGGAGCAATGGATGTAAGCTGCAGCACAGGAGGTTCCACCTCAACACCAGGGGAACTTCTTGACTGTAAGGGTCACAGAGCACTGGAAGAGGCTCCCCAGAGAGGTTGTGGAATTTCCTTCTCTGGAGACTTTCAAGGCCTGTCTGGATGTGTTCCTCTGTAACCTGAGCTAGATCGAATGGTTCTGCTTTGGCAGGGGGGTTGGACTCAATGATCTCCTTGGGTCCCTTCCAAGCCCTAGCATCCTGTGGCCTGTGATCCTTGACATCCTGTGATCCTGTGTGCATGAGTGGTTGCAAATGAGGACAAAATATAGGTTGCCAAGATGGGAGTGATGGTAATCAAAATGGGGATGTTAGATGACTTCCAGGTGATCATCTTGCCGTCAGGTTTCTGGGAGGTTTCACCATGCTAAGGCTCAATTTGCTGTGTGATATGGGACTACTCTGCTGTGAGAAAGATATTAGGAATGTCCAGAGAAGGAGTAATATAGCTGGTGAAGGGTCTAGAGAACAAGTCCTGTGTGGAGCAGCTGAAGGAACTGGAGTTGTTCAGCCTGGAGAAAAGGAGGCTGATGGGAGGGGACCTTGCTGTCTACAACTCCCTGAAAGAAGGTTGAAGTGAGGAGAGCTGTTCTCCCAGCTAGCAAGTGACAGGATCAGAGGAAATGGCCTAAAGTTGCACCGGGGGAGGTTTAGGTTGGACATTAGAAAAAATGGAAAGGTTTCTCAAGTTCTGGACTAGGCTGCCCAGAGCAGTGGTGGAGTCATTATCTCTGGAGAGATTTCCAAGCTGTGAAGATGTGGTGCTGAGGGACATGGTTTAGCAGCAGGGTTTGTAGAACTAAGTTAATGGTTGAACTTAATTATTTTAAAGGTCTTCTGCAACTTAAGGATTCACAGAATTGTCAGGGTTGGAAAGGACCCCAAGGATTATCTAGTTCCAACCACCACTGCCATGGGCAGAGCCACCTTCCACAAGATCAGGTTGCCACATCTGGCCTGGTCTTAAAAACACCCAGGGATGAGGCTTCCACTACCTTCCTGGGCAATCTGTTCCAGTGTCTCACCACCCTGATGGTGAAGAGCTTGTTCCTAACATCTAATCTATGATTGTATAGTCAGTATTTCATTCCTCCGTTATCAAATGTGTTTGGTGCCAGATTGTGAGAGCAGAGAACCAACTACGAAAATTCTCTGGCATCTGTTTGACATTTAAGAGAATTTTGGCCCTGTTTGGTAAACAGCCTGGCTTTCAATTGTTGGCTGAGGCTTCCATCTTGAAGGCAAAAGTTATTACTTCTTTCTCCCTTGCTTCCAGAGCTATGCTAGAAAGTTTTCTTCACCGACAAGAAGTTCTGAAGGAATCAGTGGGAAACCAATTGCAACACTGAAAGAGCAAGCTGAAGTTGCCAAGATTACTACAGGCACTCTGAAGCCAGGACCACCAGGTACTGGTTGCAGTAAGTCAAATCCAGTTGGAAAGGTGCCTCTGGCAGAGAGCGGTGCCTCTAGCTAGACCTTGGCAAGCAGGGTGCTCTGTGCTCTCTGAATTCCAACAGCTGCTGTTGGAAAGGGCTTAGAGGCTGTCTCAGTTGTGGCCTAATTGTCTGGTAAGAGCTGGCTTTGCTTTCCAGCCTGGACTGCACTTTATAGTGTGTTAAGAATCTTATATCCAAGTATTTGAATACTGAGTGGGTTAGCTCCAGTCCAGTGGTTCAACTAGCACCATTAGACTGGGAATTATCATGGTTTTAAAAGCCTGCTTTATTTATAAAGCCTATTTTGCAACTCCCCAAAAAACATCACCTGGTATGATATTGGTTGGGGGAGAAAAGGGAAATAACCCCAGAATTTTCTGAAGTGATGCTAACACTGCTGCTTGGATGGCTGACCAAAGCCAGTGTGCAGCAGGATGTGGTAATTCATGGAATTGCTCCAAATGGTGCTGGATCCTGGCACTTAGCATGGTAAAATCCCTATCCAAGTGCTTGTGCAAGGCATCTCTTAGAAGATGGCTGGAAGTGTGAGGATCTCATCCAGAGCTTGCCTGATTTGCCTTTGCATGTAGCCTGTGCTGTGCAATCAAACCAGAATGTGATAGAGTGATTCCCTAAACCATTTGAAGGGTATGGCTCTTGCACAGCATCTCACAGGTGACTTAACCCAGACCTCTGAATGCTTGCAGCTTGGAAGGAAGTCCAGGGCCCAAACCTGAGCTCAGACAGCTCCTGAGTGCCCACAACTTGCTCCATGGTGGGATCTGAGGACCGCTATGGGAGGAGAAGAGAGTATTCATTAGGTCAACTTCCCAGGTGGCTCTTTGGTTCTAGGCATGATTCAGACCCCACTGCTGCTTTAAAAGGGTGATGCTGATAAAGCAGCTATGCAAACAAGCACCCTCCTGCCCTGGGTGAGGACTCTTCATCTTCTTGCACCCATCTTCCTGCAATAGGACAATGTAGAACAACACAGGACAAAAGGAAACAGCCTCAAATTGTGCCAGGTGAGGTCCAGGTTGGACATTTGGAAAAACTTCTTTTCTGAGTGGGTTGTCAAGCCCTGGACCAGGCTGCCCAAGGCAGTGGTGGAGTCCCCATCCCTGAAAGGATTTAGAAGTCCTGTAGAGGCATTGCTGAGGGATGTAGTTTAGTGGTGACCTGGCAGTGCTGGGTTAACTGTTTGACTTGATGACCTTAAACATCTTTCTCAACACAAAGCATTGCAGAATTCAACAGAAGAGGGAGCAAAATGGTAGCAAAGGGCTTTTTGGGGCCTGTCTGTGCATGTCTAAAGGCTTTCTTGGAGCAGCAGAGAAGAGATTTGATGGTAAAATTCTCTAGAAAGACAATGTTTACATGGATGCTCTTTGCTCCACCTTGTTCTTTAATGCCACTGGTCATTAATAAACCCAGAGAAATGTGTCTTGAGCAGAGCAACTGTCAGACCTACAAAGGTGAAATCAGGACAGGAACAAGGGCAGTCCCAGAGCCATGGTGGTAACAGAGAGACCAGCCTGAGAAAGAGCAGTGGCACTTAGGATATGTTTGCATTGTGTCACTTCTCAGATGATCCTTAAACAACTCTTCTGCAGGTACTAACTTGGCATGGGAGGGGCTTGGTGTCCTTTCAGCAGGACATTCTTCTGGATAGTGAGGCCATAAAGATTGTCAGAAAGGTCTGGTCTGGGTGTGTTGGGGGCAGCACTTGCAAGAAACCCTCTGACTGTCCAGAAAATGTAGATGTTGCAATTTACTACCCACCAGCTTGGGTTATTAAAGTAGTGCAATATTTCCTGTTCTCAGGTTGTGGGAGACGGTGTCAAATGCTTCATAAAATGCTCTCTGCTTCATAAAATGGCTTAAGTTGGAAGGGATCTCAGAGACTGTCTGCTCCAACACCCCTGCCATGACTGGGACACCTTTTAGCTAGACTTGGTTGCCCAAGAGCTCATCCACTCTGGCCTTAAACACCTCCAAGGAGAGGACATCCACAACCTCCCTGGGCAATCTATTCCAGTGTCTCACCACATTTGTGCTGAAGAGCTTCTTCCTAACGTACAGCTTAAACCTCTCTCCCTCACCATAAAACCATTCCCCCTTGTCCTGTCTCTAGACATTCTTATGAAAAGTCAGTCTCCAGCTTTCCTGTAGGATCTCTTCAGGTATTGGAAGACAGCTATAAGGTTCCCCCAGAGTCATGCAGCCAAGGACACGATTTGCCTTCTGGGCTGCATGAGGACACTGCTGGCTCCTGGTTAGCTTCTCATCAATTAACACCCCTAAGTCTTTTTCTTCAGGGCTACCCTCAACCCACTCTGCACCCAGCCTGCATTTGTGCTTGGAATTGGCTCTACTCCAATACAAGACCTTGCACTTTGACTTGTTTAACCTCATGCAGTTGGGAATGTTTTTCTCTTGTTTGGAAAAGCAGCAATATATATATATATTTTTTTTTGGGGGGGTGGAGGAAGCTCCAGATAGGCTGTAAAACTGGACAAGAGATGGGGGGAAAAAGCAGCCCCCCATATCTTTTTCTTCTAGAGGAGTGCTGCTCTATGACTGACTTGCCATTTCCCAATCTTGTGCTGCAGGCATTAAGCCAAGTGACTTCCTCAGGAGGGGGGAGAAGATGTTGAAAATGTATTAGGCTGTGTTCTTTAACTCCGGTGGTGTTTATATGAAACCAGAAGTTTGTGTTTCTTTTTTAATAGATACACAAAAGATGTACCAGAAACATTCATTTCCAAGTGGTCATACTTCAGTACTTTGAGTAGCTTCTGTCCTGGATGACCTGGCAACAAGATATGAAATGAAATGCCTTTACATTCCACCAATTCCACTGTAACTTGAGCTAAGACGAGACCCTATGCTGCCTGCCAAACAGGAATCTTGGCCAGTTGCTTCAGGAACTGAGCCCTTACATGCACAATAAACAAATTGCATCTATGAAGATTACAGGAAAGAACTTTGCTGGTGTGGAGAAGAACCACTGGTTTGGATCCATTTAGTTATAAATCAAAGCAAATGTGGAAAATTCGAGGTTATACAGGCCTAACGTTTTTCTGGTTTGGGATTTTTAATGTAAACTCACTTGAAAAGTCTAGGGAGGTTCTCCTTCCCCTCTACTCTGCCCTAGTAAGACTACATCTGGAATATTGTGTCCAGTTCTGGGCTCCTCAGTTCAAGAGGGTCAGGGATAAACCAGAGAGCGTTCAACAGATGATGAAGGGACTGGAACATCTGTGTGATAAAGAAAGGCTGAGGGACCTGAGGCTGTTAAGTCTCGGCAGGGCAAGAAGTTGCCAGTCTCTTTTTAGTGGTGTCCTGTGTCAGGATGAGAGGCAACGGGCACAAACTGGAGCACAGGAAGTTCCACCTCAACATGAATAAAAACTTCTTTACTGTGTAGATACTGAAGCCATGGAGCAGGCTGCCCAGAGAGGTTGTGGAGTCTCCTTCTCAGGAGACTTTCAAGGCTTGCATGGATATATTTCTCTGTGACCTGCCTTAGGTGACCCTGCTTTGGCAGGAGGGTTGGACTTCTTAATCCCTAGAGGTCCTTTCCAATCCCCATCACTGTATGATGCTTTCACTGTGAGGGCCCTTTTGATCTAATTTATTTTTCCATTTCCTTTACAAAAGATGAGCCTTCCCCTAGTCCTCGTCTCTCAGTGATGTTTTCACACGCTTAATGTCATGCACTGCAAATTCCAGTTCACTTTGCACTTTGAGGCTTAGAGCATCTGCCCAAGATCAAACTCACCTTAAAGCCTTAGCTAGGGGTAGAAAGCTCTTGTTGAGAAAGGGCAATACCATGGAGCAGTTGGGCTGGATGTGCTGTACCTCTGCAATGTGTTGCACCCACGTGTGTACTGCCAAGGCACACCAGGAGGAAAGCACACCTTATGAGGGCACTGTGATCAGGGCATGTGATGCTGAAATGCAGCCTGCTTTGTCTTTTTGGAATCAGGATTGTTGTGAAGGCTGATCACGAGCAGGTGCCCTCTGTGACAGGCTGTGCCCCAGCAGCCACTTGGCTGATCTCTGCTGGTCTGGACATGCTGTGGCCATCTGCCTGGTATGATGGATGTCAGGAATTTCTTTACTATGAAGGTGATGGAACACTGGAATAAGCTGCCCAGGGAGGTGGTGGAGGCCTCATCCTTGGAGACATTCAAGGTTAGGCTTGAGGAGGGCTCTGAGCAGCCTGGTTTAGTTGCAGGGGTGTTGGACTATATAGAATGGCCTAGGTGGGAAGAGACCTCAGGCTGCAGCTGCAATACTGTATCTGGTTCTGAGCCCCTCAGTTCAAGAAGGATCTCAGGGAACTACTTGAGAGAGTCTGGCAAAGAGCCACAAAGATGGTGAGGAAAGGCTGAGGGCGTTGGGGCTCTCTAGCTTAGAATAATAGAATGGTTTAGGCTGGAAGAGAAATAAAAAATCATCCAGTTCCAACCCCCTGCCATAGGCAGGGACACCTACCAGTAGAACAGGTCACTCAAAGCCTCAACCTGGCCTTGAACACCTCCAGGGAGGGAGCAGCCACAACTTCCCTGGGCAACCTGTGCCAGTGTCTCACCACCCTCACTGTAAAGAATTTCCTCCTAACATCCCGTTTAAATCTCCCCTCTGCCAGCTTAAACCCATTCCCCCTCATCCTGTCATTACAACACCTTAAGGATAGTCCCTCCCCAGCCCTCCTGTAGGCCCCTTCAGATACTGGAAGGTTACTACAAGGTCTCCTCGCAGCCTTCTCTTCTCCAACTCTCTCAGCCTGTCCTCATAGCAGAGGTGCTCCAGCCCTCTGATCATCTTCATGGCTCTCCTCTGGACCCTCTCCAACAGTTCCATGTCCTTGCTGTGCTGGGGGCTCCAGAACTGCACACAGTACTCCAGGTGTGGTCTGACGAGAGCAGAGTAAATGAGGAGAATCACTTCCCTTGCCCTGCTGGCCACAGCTGCTCTTGATGCAGCCCAGCACACAGTTGCTGTCTGGGCTGTGCATGCACACTGTTGGTTCATGTTGAGCTTTTCATCAACCCAGACCCCCAGGTCCTTTTCCTCAGGGCTGCTCTCCAGCCACTCACCACCCAGCCTGGATTTGTGCTTGGGATTGCAGCGACCCAGGTGCAGGACCTTACCTTTGGCCTTGTTGAATGTCATGAGGTTGTCCTGGGCCCACCTCTCCAGCCTGTCCAGGTCCCTCTGGATGGATCCCTGCCCTCCAGCAAGTCAACTGTGCCACACAGCTTGGTGTCATCTGCAAACTTGCTGAGGGTGCACTCGATTCCTCTGTCCATGTCACTGACAAAGATGTTAAACAGCACTGACCTCTGAGAGATGCCACTTGTCACTGGTCTCCAGGTGGACATTGTGCCCTTGATCACCACTCTCTGTGTGTGATCATCCAGCCAATTCCTTATCCAGCAGTGCTCCACCCATCAAGTCTGTGTTTTTCCAGTTTGCTGACCAGGATGTCATGTGGGACAGAGTCAAAGGCCTCACTCAGGTCCAGCTTGGAGAAGAGGAGCCTGAGGAGTGACCTCATTCAGTTCAGGCTCTGCTCAGTGATGTCCAAGGATAAGGCAAGTGACAGCAGGTGCAAGGTGGAGCAGAGGAGCTTCCATGTGAACATAAGGAAAAACTTTTTCCCTGTGAGGGTGCTGGAGCCCTGGAACAGGCTGCCCAGAGAGGTTGTGGAGTCTCCTTCTCTGGAGACATTCATAACCCGCCTAGATGTGTTCCCTGTGTGACCTGCTCTGGCAGGGGTGTTTGACTGGGTGACCTTTTGAGGTCCTTTCCAACTCTTAACACTCTTTGATTCTGTGCCTAGTTGCTTAGCTGATGAAATGCTACCAGACCACATGTGCTCTGTGTTGATTTGAGTACTAGTTAGAGGCAGAGACAGTGCCCTTGTGAGACACTGAACTATGGTTGCTCCACAGATTAATTTTGTGGATGTTTAATATGGTATTGCTCTTTGATTCGGCAGAGGAAAGGATGAGGGAAGCCAGTAGGGATGGCATCTCCTCCTCAGGCCTTTCATATCTTCCAAACAAGCAAGTGAAACTGGTCAGTGGACTATTTCTATCCCAGCTCAAGCCTCAGCTGAAACAACATGAGCAGTCAGCGCATGTGACTTCGACTTTATTGACCCTGCTTTTGTACTTGGGAAACACATTTTCTTGAGATCAAACAACATAGCAGCTCCAAGTTCCTGCTGCACAGCTGTGAACTTCAGATCCTCATGTGAACGTGTTTACTGCCCTCTGCAGTGGGGCTTGGTCCCAGGGCTGCATGGGCTACTTGGCTGCATGTTTTGGATTCCGATCTGTGCAGCACAGGGTGAAGGAACCCTTGGAGGTCCAGGTCTGCTGACTTGCCAGCTCCTTGGTGCTCTTGGTGTGGCTGACAGCTGCTACTAGCCTCCCAGCACCCCATGATGTGGTCTTTAATCAATCATTAGGGAATGCACGGAGAGGAAATGAGGCTGGGGTGAGACACCAGGCATACATGATGATCTGTTCTAGGAAGCCAATGTGTTTCTCATTTCCATCTCCTACAAACCATGGCTGGCTGCAGCGGGGATTATAATTCCTGCCTGTTGCTGAGTCAAGGAGTAATAGTTTTGGAATGAATACAGACTTACTGCACCTTCCCTAAGGTCTGAGTATCACAACTAGAGGTTTGTTAATGGCTTACCCTTTGATTAGTCTCTTATTGTGATGCTGGTGGTCTGCTTAGGAAGGCAACATTAAAGTGCTTGTAAACGGCTTACACAAATGACTGGAAGTCCTGTGGAATCAGGGAAAGGAATTTACTCTCCACAAGAAGCTCTCTGCTCAGATGTGGCTAGCAGAGCCTTAAATCTACATGAAATCACATTACTTCTCTCTGTTTTTTAAAGGTTCATAGATTCGTAGAATACTCTAGGTTGGAAGAGACCTTAAAGATTACCTAGTTCTAAATCCCTTGCCATAGGCAGGGACAAATTCCACTAGACCAGGCCTCCTCCAACCTGGCCTTGAACACCTCCAGGGAGGGGCATCCACAACCTCTCTGGGCAGCCTGTTCCAGTGTCTCACCACCTCCACTGTAAAGAATTTCTTCCTGATCTCCACCTGCCCTCTTCCAGCTCAAAGCTATTGCCCTTTGTCCTGTCACTACAAGTCGTTGTCAAAAATCCCTTGCAAGCTCAGTTTAGGTCCCCTTTGGTTACTGGAAGGCTGCTCTAAGGTCTCCCTGGAGCCTTCTCTTCTCCAGGCTGAACAGTCCAAACTCTCTCAGGCTGTTCCCACAGGCCAGGGTCTCCAGCCCTCTGATTGTCTTTGTGGCCCTCCTCTGGATCTGCTCCAACAGCTCTATGTCCCTCTTATAATGGGGGCAAAAGAACTGGATGCAGTACTCCAGGTGGGTGTCTCGTGAAATCAGAGTAGAGTGGGAGAATCACCTCCCTGGTCCTGCTGGTCACATTGCTTTTGATGCACCAGCCTGCATCTTCTCCTCAGGATCACCAGATCTAATCAAAATGGGATTTAAAATAAGTCAAGCTGTTACTACCTTAAACTACATAAAATGTAATATCCCCTTAAAATCACCAGAACTGTTTAAATCTACACTGTCCTGTGTGGGTGTGTCACCAATGCATGTTGAAGCCAGGGTGCTGCTGGCACCTGAAACCAAGAGTTGCTTGCTCATTACTACTGACTGCAGATCCTTTTGTTCCCTTTCCAAGGGTGCTCCTTGCTTGCGGGAATGAGCAGGCAGAGCTGGGGCTGAGGGGAGGAAGAGGAGATTGTTCTATTTGGGAAGTTGTTGTAATCCTTTCATCTCATGGCTTTGTGGCATGAGGTAAAAGCACTCTTGCTTTGCCGACTTGACTGCTTCCAGGTTTGGCTTTTGGATCAGCCCTTGAACCAATTATTCCTGCTGGTTTGCTTTCATAAATATCGCAGGAGAGGAAATGGCCTTAAGTTGCATGGAGAGAGGTTTAGGTTGGATGTTAGGAACAATTTCATTCCTGCAAGAGTGGTCAGGGGTTGGAACAGGCTGCTCAGGGAGGTGGTGAAGTCACCATTCCTGGAGTTGTTCAGATAACATGCAGATGAAGCACGTGGTTTAGTGGTGACCTGCCAGTGAGTTAAGGGTTGGAGTCAGTGATCTTGAAGGATGTGGTTTAATGGTCATGTTAGGTCAATGGTTGGACTTGGTCTTGCTTGGTTTATTTTTCTTCTCTCTAGCCCTTTTCCCAAGATGACATCTAAAGGAGTCTGTGAGAGCTCTGTTTTAGCATGGGCAATGCTGGCAGGCATCTTCGTTGGCAGAGTCAGGGTGTCCAGACTGCAGCTCTGTGAAGAGGTCCTCCTGGTGTTTCTGGGATGCTGCAAGTGTGAAGAGTGATCATCCACCACTAAAATGACTCACTTGGCCTTACTCTGCAGCAGTCTTTAGGTCACCTCAGGCTATGCAAGCAGGCTGGCTCTTCTGCTCGTCAGCACCAGGCTCCTCTTCTCAGCCCTTCTTGAAATCAGCACCAGCAGAGGTGGATGGAGAGCAGGATGAGGAGCTCAGGAGATGGCCAACTGCTCCTGGGAAAGGCAGCTTCCTTCTCTGTGTGAGAACAGCCACTTTGGCATAGCCACAACAAAGAGAAGCCAAGGTACTTTCATTTGTGTCTTCATCTGAACAGTGGCAAAAGCCATTTCTGCCTGGATAGATGGGGTAGAGAAAAATAAAAATCATCAGTTAAATGAACATGGAAAACCTGATCTCTATAGAGTTAAGTCTCCTATTTTCAAGATAGATTCTTGAACTGAGATGTGAAACTGTGAAAAATCATAGAGTTTGGTTGGAAGGGGCCTTTCAGGTAGTTGAAGAGAGCAATAAGGTTTCTTCTGAGCCTCTTCTCCAGGCTGAACACCCCCAGCTCCCTCAGCCTCTCCTCACAGGGCTGTGCTCCAGCTCCCTCACCAGCCTTGGTGCCCTTCTCTGGACACCTTCAAGCACCTCAACATCTTTCTTAAATTGAGGGGCTCAGAACTGGACACGCTGTTCAAGGTGTAGCCTAACCAGTGCTGAGTACAAGGGCAGAATGACCTCCCTGGTCCTGCTGGCCACACTATTCCTGATACAGGCCAGGATGCCATTGGCCTTCTTGGCCACCTGGGCACACTGCTGGCTCATGTTCAGTTGGCTGTCAACCAGTACCCCCAGGTCCCTCTCTGCCTGTCCCCAGCCTGTAGCACTGCATGGGGTTGATGCGGCCAAAGTGCAGAACCTGGCACTTGGACTTGTTCAAACTCATGGCACTGGACTGTGCCCATCTGTTCAGCCTGTCCAGGTCCCTCTGCAGAGCCCTCCTGCCCTCTAACAGATCAGTGCTTGCTCCCAACTTGGGGTCTCCTGCAGACTTGCCACCATTCACCACCTGCCTCTGTGCCCAGCCATCCAGTCAGTTCTTGACCCAGCACAGAGTGCCCCTGTCTAAGCCATGTGCTAAGAGCTTGGCCAGGAGTTTGCTGTGGTAGACAGTGTCTAAGGCCTTGCTGAAGTTCAGGTAGACTACATCCACAATGTTCTCCACGTCCACCAGGTGGTCACCTGGTCATAAAAAGAGATCAAGCAGGACCTGCCCTTCCTAAATCCGTGCTGGCTGGGTCTGATCCCCTGGCCATCCTGTAGGTGCCCTATGATTGCACTCAGGATCATCTGCTCCATTACCTTGCCTGGCACTGAGGTCAGGCTGACAGGTCTGTAATTTCTTGGTTCCTCTTTCCAACCCTTCCTGTGGATGGGCACCACACTGGCCAGCTTCTAGTCATTAGTGACCTCTCCAGTGAGCCAGGACTTGATAAATGATGGAGAGTGGCTTGGCCAGCTCATCTGCCAGCTCTCTCAGCACCCTAGGATGGAGCCCATCTGGTCCCATATGGTCCCATTGTGATGATCCAAGAAGCTGAAATGCTTCCTCCTGACTTACAGGGGGGCTGTTCCGTTCCCTGTCGCCACCTACCAGCTCAAGAAGCATCTGTCCTGAGGACAACCTGCCTTACTATTGAAAATTGAGGTGAAGAAGCTGTTAAGCACCTCTGCCTTTTTCTCGTCTCTAGTCACTACATTCCCCTCCTTGTCCCATAAAGAGTGGAGGTTATCCCTGCCCCTCTTTTTGTCATTAATATATGTATAGAAACATTTCTTGTTATTGTTCACAGCAGTGGTCAGTCTAAGGTTCTAACTAGCTTTTAGCCTCTCTAACTGGCTTTTAGCCTCAACATCCTGCAGTTATTCATAGAATAACACATCCACCTCCTCCTCCTGGTTGGGTGGCCTGTAACAGACACCAACCAGCATATCAATCTTACTGGTCTGCCCTCTGATTTTTACCCATAGGCACTCAATCCTTTCATCATTAGTCACCAGCTCCATGGCATCAAGGGCTTCCCTAACATACAGAGCCACCCCTCCACCCCATTTCTCTCTCCTGTCTTTCCTGAAAAGCCTGTATCCATTCACTGTAGTGCTGCAGTTGTGTGATGCATCCCACCCTGTTTCTGTGATGGCTACTACATCATAGCCTTCCTGTTGCACCGAGACTTAGAATCATAGAATCAGTCAGGGTTGGAAGGGACCACAAGGATGATCTAGTTCCAACCCCCCTGCCATGGGCAGGGACACCCTACCCTAGATCAGGCTGCCCACAGCCTCATCCAGCCTGGCCTTAAACACCTCCAGGGAAGTGGCCCCAAACACCCTCCTGGGCAACCCATTCCAGGGCCTCACTGCTCTCATGGTGAAGAGCTTCCTCCTCACATCCAATCTGAATCTCCCCATCTTCAGCTTTGCTTCATTCCCCCTAGTCCTGTCACTACCTGATAGCCTAAAAAGTCCCTCCTCAGCTTCATATACTATTCAGTCTGTCCTCATAGCAGAGGTACTCCAGCCCTCTGATCATCCTCATGGCCCTTCTCTGGGCACACTCTAGCATGTCCACATCTCTCTTGTAATAGATGTGGACTATTGATCCACTCTCAAAACTGGATTCAGTACTCCAGGTGGGGGTCTCACCAGAGCAGAGTAGAGGGGGAGAATCACCTCCCTCGACCTGCTGGCCACACTTCTCCTGATGCAGCCCAGGATCTGGTTGGCTTTCTGGGCTGCAAGTGCACACTGCTGGCTCATGTTGAGCTTCTCATCCACCTGCACCCTCAAGTCCCTCTCTTCAGGGCTGCTCTCCAGCCAGTCCCTGCCCAGCCTGTATTTGTGCTTGGGATTGCCTCAACCCAGATGCAGGACCTTGCACTTGGCCTTGTTGAACCTCATGAGGTTGGCTTGTGCTCAACTCTGCAGCCTGTCCAGGTCCCTGTGGACGGCATCTCTTCCTTCCAGCGTGTCTGCCGCACCACACAGCCTGGTGTCACCAGCAAACTTGCTGAGGGTGCACATATCTCTGTCCACGTGTAGTGGGTTTGCAGTTACCTGCCCCCCCACTCCCCCCACCTTTTTGTAAACCCCGGCTAAGACTCAGAAAAACACACTGGAAGTTAATAAATGAAGCTTTATATTTACAGCAATGCAAATATACAAGCAAATATTTACAAGATAGAACAGATATTTACAGAAATATACAGTAAAAAAGGTAATACAGACACCACACCCCTCCCGGAGACCAAAATCCCCAAGAGAGGGTAANAGACCAAGAGACAAAGGAGAAAACAGCCGCAGTGCCCAACGGACAGAAGCCCTCTGCCTATCTCACTGTTTTGAGAACATCTCTTAAAACAATTTTTTTTTCTTTTCTCAGTGAAACTTGATGAAGTGACACACACTGTGTTTAACTCTCTCTCAGCCAATAGTCTAATTTCTCACTCAAATTCTCCAATTAGCTCGAACCAACACACCATGTTGCTCATACAGATGTTGAACAGACTTCCAGCTCATCCTGCTTGTTGCCCACACTGCATGCATTGGTGTACATGCACTTCAGCTGGGCTGCTGCTTTTAGCCCTGACTCTGGCTTATCACCCTCAGCTTCCTTTGTGGAGAGCCTGGTTCTGACCCCTTCCCCTCTCAAACCTAGATTAAAGCCCTCTCAGTGAGGGCTGTCAACTCATGGGCTAGAATTTTGTTGTCCTTTTTCAATAGTTGGACTCTGAGCCTAGCACACTCACCAAGGGGAGTGAAGGTTGGCACAGAGAACTCAAACTTCTGCTTCAGGCACCAGCCCTTGAGCCACTTATTGATAATGCTGGTGTTCCTGTGCCTTTCAGTGTCCATCCCTGCCACAGTGGGGACTGAGCAGAACACCACCTGTGCTCCTACCCCATCAATCAGTTGAACCAGAGCTTGGAGTTCCCTTTTAATTACCCTGGTACCCTTTATGTCAATTTGATCGCTGCCAGCCTGGACAACCAGCAGAGGGTAGTAATCAGGGGGACAAAGTATCTTGGGCAGCCTCCTTGCTATATCCCATACCCAGGCCCCAGGGAGACAGCAGATCTCCCTGCGGGATGGGTCTGGATGACACACAGGGCCCTCTGTCCCCTTCAAAAGGGAATCACTGAGTACTGTTACCCTTCTTTTCTTTTTAATACCAGAGGTTGTACTGCAAGGGGCTCTTTGCCTAGGCTTTAGTGACACCACTAAGCTGGAAGAGCCATCATCCCCATTCCCTTGTAGAGTACTGCACCTGTCTTTGTCTCCATCTTCATCCTCCATCTTTGGCTGTCAAGTCCCAAAGACCAATACTTATTGTACAATGTCTACTGGGTAGGTGAGGGGGATTGAGGAGGTTCTTGCTTACCTCTCTGAGGAGGGACCTTTTTCCATTCCCCCTTGCCCCTTATGTTCCCTCCTTTTGTCTAGCAACAGAAGGAGAGGGACAAGCCTCTGCTTGCAGAGCTTCTTCCTGCTGCCTTGGCCCCAGAGTGTGGTTCCACCAATCTATCTCGCTTTCGTGCTCCATGATTGTTCTCAATCTCTCTACCTCCTCTCTCAGTTCAGCCACCTGCCTGAGCAGGTCGTTTTATTTGATCACACTGTACACAAATGATGTCTTTGACTCCTTCTGGTTCAAGTGCCAGGCTCAGGCACTCGCTGCAGCCAGAAACCTGCACAGCTGCATGCTTGTGCAGGATCATGGTCTCAGTTCTCCTACTCTTTTGCCCTGTTCCTCTTGGCCGTGTTGTGACCATGATCTTCTCTCTGTTTGCTGCTTCCTGCTCACCCTGCTCCCTCACTCCTGCACACAGCTGTTCCTCCCCTCCCCATGGGGGCTGGTCACCCTAGAGACGTGAACTTCCATAGTGCACTGACGGAGACTTGGGGCCCTGCCCAGTAAGCAGCAAACTTCTCTGGGCCACCTGTTCCAGTGCCTCACCACTCTTATGGGGATGAATTGCTTCCCAATGTAATTTGCATCAAACTTCTTCCAGTTTGTAGCCAGTACATCTCATCTTATTACTACATACCTGTGTCAAAAGTTCCTCTCCAGCTCTCTCTGTGAAGCCTTCTCTACCCCAGGCTTAACAACTCCAACTCTCTCAGCCTGTCTTGATAAGAGAGTTGCTTCAGTCCTCTGATCATCTTCATGACCCTCCTCTGTACTGCTATAATAGTTCCAGGTTGCTCTTGTGTTGGGGGCTTCAGAGCTGGACACAATACTGCAGGTGGGGGCTCAACATTGCAGAGAAGAGGGAAAGAATCATAAAATGGTTTAGGTTGGAAAGGACATCAAAGATCATCCAGTTCCAACCCCCCACCATAGGCAGGGACACCTCCCACTAGAACAGGTTGCTCAAGGCCTCATCCAAACTGGCCTTGAACACCTCCAGAGAGGGAGCAGTCACAACCTCCCTGGGCAATCTGTTCCAGTATCTCTCCACCCTCACTGTAAAGAACTTCCTCCTAACATCCCATTTAAATCTCCTCTCTTCCAGTTTAAACCCATTACCTCTCCTCCTGTCATTACAAGACCTTGTCAATAGTCCCTCCCCAGCCTTCCTGTAGGTCCCTCTCACATACTGGAAGACTACTATAAGGTCTCCTTGAAGCCTTCTCTTTTCCAGGCTGAAAAGCCCCAACTCTCTCAGCCTGTCCTCATAGCAGAGGTGCTCCAGCCCTCTGAGCATCTTTGTGGCCCTCCTCTGGACTTGCTCCAACAGTTCCATGTCCTTGTTGTGGGGGTTCCAGAACTGTGCACCAGGTGCACTCCAGGTGGGGTCTAACCATAACAGATATGAATGTCAGATATGAATTTGAAAATTAATACAGTTTCTTGATTTTGTTATTCAGAAATTTGCTACCAACCAATGTTTTTCATAACAATGGGTTCTTTGCATGGCCATGAAAACATTGTTCGAAGGGAGATAAGCAGGGAATCTGAAACACTTCAGAATATAACTGTCAACAATATAGCAAATATCAAACTTCAAACGGGAAAGAGATTTTCTGGTTTCTTTGCACTTCCTGCCCACCTGAGGGCTTGAGAGGCACCTTTCTGCTGCTAAGGCAGAAAGTACTCAGATTCACTTGAGAATTTACAGAACCTTGCTAGAGATTTGCCAAGAGGCTTTTGAGTGTTTATTCACAAAGTAGTCCCTCTGGATTTCTGGGGCTGCTCTATAGCATCAGATAATGCCCAAAGCACGTGAAGGGGGTTGCTGTAGGTGATTTCAGAGCTGTTAGAGGCTTTTGAGCTCCCCCAAACCCTTTTCTCAGGAAGCTGGAGGTATAGCACAGTCTCTGACCTGGTTCCTCTTGAACTCCCAATAGTGGAGACTTGTAGAGGGGTAAGCAGGATGCAGTGAGATGGCAACACTGAGAGCACTCAGAAGAAAAAAACATGGCAGTAGCAGCAGGCACGAAAACCAATGTCAGAGCAAAGCATGCAGAAAGAGAGCCTCATGTTACCTGCAAATCTCCTTTTATCAACACATGCTCAAGATTAGTTGGCCTGTGGACATAGATCAGCCAATGAGAATGGCACTTTGCCAATTCTGACCATATTAGGTGAAACCAGGGCTTTCATTTCCCTTCCTAGGGTAGCTTCTCCCAACACAAAAGGTGGGAGAGCAGGGGAACATGTCTTGGCAACCCAGGACATGTTCAGGCCTATTCAGACCCATCCCAACACTGATGAGAGTGGAGTAAAGGGGGAGAATCACTTCCCTTGCCCTGCTGGCTGCAGCTGCTCTTGATGCAGCCCAGCACAGTTGCTGTCTGGGCTGCACTCACACACTGTCGACTCATGTTGAGCTTCTCATCAACCCAGACCCCCAGGTCCTTTTCCTCAGGGCTGCTCTCCAGCCAATTGTCACTCAGCCTGGAGTTGTGCTTGGGATTGTGCAGACCCAGGTGCAGGACCTTACGCTTGGCCTTGTTGAATGTCATGAGGTTGGCCTGGGCCCATCTCTCCAACCTGTCCAGGTCTCTCTGGATGGATTCCTGCCCTCTAGCAAGTCAACTGTGCCACACAGCTTGGTGTCATCTGCAAACTTGCTGAGGGTGTACTCAATTCCTCTGTCCACATTGCTGACAAAGGAGTTAAACAGCACTGGTCCCAGCACTGACCCCTGATGGACGCCACTTGTCACTGGTCTCCAGGTGGACATTGTGCCCTTGATCACCACTCTCTGCCTGTGACCATCCAGCCAATTCCTTATCCAGCAGTGCTCTACCCATCAAGTCTGTGTTTTTCCAGTTTGCTGACCAGGATGTCATGTGGGACAGAGTCAAATGCCTCACTCAGGTCCAGGTAGATGACATCAGTTGCCTTTCCCTTGTCCACTGTTGCTGTGACTTCATCATAAAAAGCTACCATATTTGTCAGGCATGATTTGCCCTTGGTGAAGCCATGCTGGCTACCACCAATCACCTTTGCTTTCTTTTCCATTTGGCTTAGCAGAGCCTTCAGGAGGATCTTCTCCATGATCTTGCCATGGAGCAGTGTCACAGAGGTGAGACTGACTGGTCTGTAGTTCCAGGGGTCATCCTTTTTTCTGTTCTTGAAGATGGGTGTTATATTTGCCCTTTTCCAGTCAGCAGGAACTTCACCAGTCTGCTATGACCTTTTAAGTATGATGGACAGTGGTTTAGCAACTTCATCTGCCAGTTCCCTCAGGGACCATGGGGGGGATCTCATCAGACTGCATGGACTTGTGCATGTTCAGATTCCTTAGGTGCTCATGAACATGATCTTCAACTATAGTGGGCAGATCTTCCTTCCCCCAGTCCTTACTTTTGCCCTCTGGAATTTGGATGTTGTGGTTGGAGCACTTTCTGCTGAAGACTGAGGCAAAGAAGTAATTGAGAACCTCAACCTGCTGGTGAGGGGTCTGGTGAAACAGGTCTTTTGATGAGCAGCTGAGGGAACTGGACTTGTTGAGTTTGGGGGAAAGGAGGCTGAGGGGATACCTCATTGCTCTCTACAGTTCCCTGAAAGGAGGTTGGAGGGAGGTAGGGCCTGTCTCTTCTCTCTAATATCTGGTGATAGAATGAGAGCAAATGTCCTGAAATTGTGCCAGGGAAGCTTTAGTTTGGAGATTAGGAAAAAAAATCTCTCCTGCAAGTGTGGTCAGGCCTCAGACCAGACTGCCCAGGATGGTGGTGGAGACATCATCCCTGGAGGTATTCAATAAATGTGTGGACATGGCACTTTGGGATGTGGTTTAGAAGCCATGGTGGTGTTGGGTCAATGGTTGGACTTGATGATCTTGGAGGTTTCTTCCAACCTAAAGAATACTACACGATTCTGTCACTCAAGTGAAAAGACTCTTGAAGCACCACAGCGTTCTCACGGCTGCAAACCCTCTTGTAGTTCTCAGTCTGAGTGGGTTCAGGGTCAGCTTGCATCCATTTGTTCTTGTGCCACCATTGTCTTCTCCCTCAAACAGTTCCCGTCCCTCCCTGGGGTGTCTCTTCCTCCTCCACCCACGTGTTTATAGCAAGATACATTATTCCCTTATACCTGCACTTTCAGCCAGGTTAAACAAAACAAGCTCTTGGTTTCCTGGCATTATGTGAAGGTGGTTGTATGGAAAGATCAACAGGCCTTGCACGATGCATCCTAAGAGGCTTTGCTTTTTCAGAGTTGAAAGAACAAACAAGATTTCCTCTCACTCCCTGGCGATCAAGGTATGATCGAGACAGAAATATGTATTAAGGGTATTTTCCAAACACCAACATTTCTTTTCTGGAATTCTGGTTGCTTTGATGCTTGTTGCTGAGGTTGTTTCCATCAGGAAACAGAGCTCTGTTGAAGTTCTCAGATGCTCAGCACATAAGAAGCCGCCCTACTTTGTGAGTCTGGTGGGTTGGTAACAGATCCATTTGTTCCCTTTTCTGCTAAAAAGCACATTTGGCACCTAGGAATACTTCTAAAAGCAATCCCAAAAGGGAAGTTTTCTTGAGATAAAAGCCCTGTCTGGTGACTTCTGTAGGATGCCATCTTTGCTGTGGAGACAGCTTAGGTGGCACAGTGACAGCTGACAAAACCAGATCCCATTTGTAAAGCAGCACAGATAGATATTTGTGCTGACTCCAAATGCCAAGAGCTGGTCCTTGCACAGCCATCTCAAAACAGTTGAAAACAAAAGCAGGGGAGGTGGAGTGTGATTTCTGCCCTGGTGAGACCACACCTGGAATACTGTGTCCAGTTTTGGGCTCCCTTGTTCAAGACAGGGATCTGCTGGATAGAATCCAGTAGAGAGCTACAAGGATGACTGGGGGACTTAAACATCTCTGCTTTGAAGAAGGACTGAGAGTCCTGGGGCTGTTTAGTCTGGAGAAGAATAAGGGGGGATCTTATCATTGTCTATAAATATCTGAGGAGTGGGTGTCAAGGTGAAGGTGCCAGGCACTTTTTGGTAGCGCCTGCTAATAGGACAATCAACAATGGGTACAAGTTGGAACACAGGAGCTTTCATAGAGTGTCAGGGACTGGAAGAGACCTCAAAAGCTCATCCAGTTCAAGCCCCATGCCAGAGCAGGATCATCTATACCAGACCACACAGGAACACATCTAGGCAGGTTTTGAATATCTCTGGAGAATGAGACTCCACAACTCCCCCGGGCAGCCTGTTCCAGCGTTCTGTCATCCTCACAGGGAAAAAATTCCTCCTCATGTTTGCATGAGACTTCCTATGCCTCAGCTTTCACCCATTGCCCCTTGTCCTGTTATCGGGCATCACCCAGCAGTGCCTGGCTCCAGCCTCCTGGCACTCACCCTTTACATCTTTATAAACATTGACAAGGTCACCTCTCAGGCTCCTCTTCTCCAAGCAGCAGAGTCCCAGCTCCCTCAGTCTCTCCTCATAATAGAGATTCCCTTAATCATGTTTGTGGCTCTGTCTTGTACTCTCTCAAGCGGTTCTATGTCTCTCTTGAACTGGGGGGCACAGAACTAGACACAGTACTCCAGATGTGGCCTCAGTAAGGCAGAGGGGTAGGAGAACCTCTCTCGACCAGTAGGTCTGTAGCCCTTCTAATACACCCCAAAATGGCATTAGCTCTTCTGGCCACAACAGCACATTGCTGGCTCAAGGTCAACCTCCTATCAACTAGAACCCCCAAATCCTTTTCCTCTTTGCTGCCTTCAAACAAGTCAGTCCACGACTTTTTCAGGTGTCAGACTTCACACTTGCCATTGTAGAATTTCATTAAATTTATTCCTTCACCTCAACATGAGGAGCCACTTCTTTATGGTGAGGATGCTGGAGCCCTGGGGCAAGCTGCACAGATAGATTGTGGAGTCTCCTTCTCTTGAAACTTTCAAACCCCACCTGGATGCATTCCTATGTGATCTGCCCTAAGTGACCTTGCTTTGGCAGGAGACTGGACTCAATCTCTAGAGGTCCCTTCCAACCTCTAATGTTATGTGATTCTGCGATTTGCAAAGCCACTCCTGGATCTGTGCGAGAGAACGTACAGGTTTATACACTTTTAAGCTCCAGATGTGGATTCTGGAGTGACTAAACCAGAAATCTTCAATTTTAGTTCTAATGAACCTAATGTCTCATTGAGGTTGGAAGCTTGCAACAAAAGGTGCACCTGAAACACTGTATTACAAATGCAAGGGGTATCAGACAACGTCTGGGTTTGATTTCACCCTGACAAAGGCACCAATGGTTTTTTAATAACTGAGCTCCTGCTGAAGGTGGGTGCTTCATTTTGGTGTCATATCCAAGGAAGGGAGGAAGCTGCTCACTCAGTGTATCAGGCAGGTGGCAGAGATAGCACCCTGTGACACACTGAACTACAGTTGATCCATGTGTTATTTTTTTGTGATGCAAACAAGCCAAATGCTACTGTGGTGTCTATCCAGGTTACACCACCTACCATCAACCAGAGTTGGAGTTTATCCTCAAATCCTACCTGAAGTCAGACTGCTCTGTCACTGCCCAAAGAACAACTTTGAAGTGTTTCCTTTTTTTTTTTTTTTTTTTTTTTTTCTTGTTTCCCTTTTTTTTTTT